>JAVLVB010000001.1:13318275-13351747 GCA_032876305.1 Orestias chungarensis
CGCTAATAAAACTGAACTTTGGAGCAACAATGGAGACGACTGGTAAAAATAAGAGGTATCAGAGTAGCTATAAATATCAATTGTTTAAGAGAAAAGGTTATCAGATGGTTTTGTATTGACATATGGACTACATACAAACTAAACCTTTACGGGCAATAGAAGGAAAAATAAAACTTTTTGTTTCATCTTTCTTTCCACCTAACCTTACCCTCAAATACACAAGAGGAAGAGGAGGGTGAGGAGGGACTCCCCTGCTTTCGTGCCTGGGTGGAGCACTGAGCCAATTTTAAACCTCCTCTCTCAAGGCCACAACGCCGACCACTGTGACCATGAAACCAGACATACATGATGCGAACTTTCCTGCCGACAAACTGGTTACACTCTTAAGAGAACCCCGGGCCACAATCCCAGCTAAACATGGAGGACAGGTGCAAGGAGATACTGTCGCACTGTAGTAAACAAGCTGCACTGGTCCTTTTTCACTGCTATGAAGGTGGATAATGATTCAGTCAGAAAAGCACATTGTCCACATTTCTAAAGTCTGCATCAAATTAAGTGGAATCAGACTGAGCAGGAAAGTTTTGACTTGAAAACGGACAAGTATGACAACGTAGTATTCATAGAAGTGAGGCAGATACAGTGTCCTGCAAAAGTACTTTGACTTTTCTTTTTTTAAGGTCTTGTCACAACAGTTTAGTTCCTGTTCACAAAAAAAATGCACTAAAGCTGTTTTTCAAAATTATTTTTACTAATAAAATTAAGGATTAGGCCTTTGCAGAACAGCTGTAAATGATTTGGATTTTGTGTAGGATAATGCCTAGAGACTTTGTTATAGAGCAGATCCAGTTAAAACCAAACTCGCCGCGCTGTAAAAATCAGACACCAACTTCAACTGTTGTTTTGTAAACTGTAAAACTTTTCTTACGACTAAAAATCGGTTCCATTTACACTTAGTTACCTTTATGGGGACAGAATATGTGATACAGACAACTCAAAGGGCTCCACATTAGAGCTGCATTCATCTAATCCCACCTAAACCTCTAAACACCAGTACGTTAAAATAAAACTCTTGTCAGTTATATCTGGGCCTCATGCGTTTACTAGAGGAAATTGCTGAATTACAAGCTTAATAAAAAAATAAGACATTGTGGTGAAAGTTATTGGTTGTACACTACAAATCTGGCCTTCGTGGTCAAGAGACAAATAGGAAGTCATTGTTCGAAAAAACGTCCTTTTTTGACAAAAACAATATAGGAGACATGAGGAAAAGGTTCTCAGATTAGACCTACATAAAACATGGCAGTGACCGAATCATGCAGAGGGGATGCTGTCTTATCAGCTGGGATGGGAAAGCTGGTAAAAGCTGACAGTAAAAGATCGTTGGTCAATGCTAAAAGACTTGAGGTTGAGGTAGATGTTCACCTTTCAGCAGCCCGCGACCCCAAACATGAGATCAGAGCTGCAGTGGAATGGTTCAGACTAAAGCAAACTTGGAAAGTCCCTGTGAACGTCATAGACAACTTTCCATCCATCCTGGCTATGCTTATTAAAACACTTTCACTCTCTAGTGGGGGACCAAATGTACGTAGGTTAGTATCTACCTTTTTTTCCTGCACCAAAAGGTGGGACAACAAAGCATCAACTTGAGGTTCTCTCACACGGAGGCCAAGCTTTAAAGACTTTGATTAGCAAAAAGGTGCAGAATTCCACATATGCTCATCTGTTCTCTTCACATTTGTGCACAATACAATACATCAATGTTTCTGGTGTTTTATGTGTAATATACAATACCTTTGGGCCATGATACTACAACCTCTTTTTAGGACGTCCCTGTTATCACTCGAGACCAGTAAGACCGCGTTCTCTTCACTGAAACCAAGTTGCCAACTCAAGAAATGACAGCCGTTAGTCAGCTTTTACGACATGGCCACTGGAGAATAGTAAAGCCAGGCAATGTAGCAGACAATTCCTGCAAAGCCTGTGAACTTAAGAAGAAATGAAACTGTCAACCGTTGATCATATAGACGGTGACAAGTAGCCGTATTCTACAGACAGTGAGCAAACAATCAAAAACAAAGCCAGGCATAAATATTATATTTCTTTCATCGTACCTTTAACATAGAAGACAGCAAAAAGTAGTCATTAAAACGTAAATCCAGATGAAGGGGAACTGGTCGAGGTTGGTGGTAAGGAGGTTGGGAACTATTTTTATCTATCAAATAATTTGAACCTGGATGAATTTCATTTAAACTGATTGGACAGATCCCCAGCTGTCATGAGAATGTTATAAGAGTGTCTTAGTTTTACAGTAAAATGGGGTCCAGTGGTGTGTCGGAGCGGGTGGTTAGAGGTGTCCAGGGATGGGTACTGAAGGGGAGTTGTCGGTGCAGCTTCTATGCTGAGCCAAATTGGTACACCCCTTGGCAGAAACCCACAAAGACAGGAAGGCACATCCTCCCCAGGGTCCATGGCAGAACCACCAACGAGCCCCATTGAAACCATGGCTGTCCTTCCAACCCCACCCGAGAAGACAAGCTACACCCACCACAACGTTCATCCATTTGCAAACATTAGACATCCCTCCATCTGTGAGAGAGCACCTGAAGTCAAATGGTAAAAAAGACTCCTTGTTCTTGATCAGAGCCACCGCTGGGAGCATGAAAAAATTTGATTCACACCTCAACACCACATTAACACTCACACATTTTTATTAAATATAGCCTGACAGTTGTGCCCAGGGGAACCGAACACTCGCACACACACGACTGCAGGAAGCACTATCTTTAAAAAGTCATGACCACCATGGATGTGGTTACTGACATTTGTGTGTCGCACTTGTGAACATGGACTATTTAAAACCCTGGTAACAGGTACATTGAAATTTGATATAAACTGGTTTGTAGAATTTTGTGACAAGAAATGTTATGGAAAAGGTTTGTGAGGTGAAGTTTTCAATTAACGTTCAAGGAGGACCCATCAGAGAAAGTTTCTTAAAGCCACAGTACGACTGATTATAATATTCAACTATTTAGTTTGATATATATTTAAGAAGCTTTGTAGGTTTATCAACATCTGCATGTATTGAATTGCCTATCAAATTGAACAAATTCAATCAAATTCAAATACTTTTAGACAATATTTATTGTCAAGTAACCAAGAGCTGAACCGGGTCTAATGTTCTCTGACTTACATTGTAAAGGTAGGATAAAGTCCCAAATTAAGAAACTAACTAAAAGAAAAGTGTCATCTTGCTTCCTTGCTTGTCCAGTGACAATTTTACACCTGGGTTGAAATGGAGTCAGGGACAGTTTTGCACATATGTTAATTGTGATTTTAGTTTTTCTGTTAGGTTTGGCTCTGCATGAGGCAACATTTCGGTCTGGATCCGGTCTGAAGTCCGCCTAAAGTCTGACCAATACCATGGCATGCAACCAAGGGATTCTAAGGTTTGTAGCTTTACAGTTGCATGCACTGTGCAGTATCCCCACTTATAGATAGTATTGTGAAGTATAATATGTTAAGAAAGTGCAGAGTCAGCTTCTCTTACCATTGTTTGTGGTGTTGACATAGTACTTTTTCCCTTGCGGAGACATGTAGCATTTCCAGTGAGGGGGCAGAGGGTCTCTGATGTCTTCGACAGGCAGCTGACTCAGAGACGCTGTCCTCTGTTGACAGAGAAAAGCAATAAATGTTATTAATCATGAAAAGGGCCCATCAGCAGCATGCCAGCTTGGAGACAAACTCTTATTTCCCAAGTGCCTTTTATCACGCACATAAACCACCAAAGATAAAGAAATGAAAGAAAAACAAATGTAGGTAAGGATCATGATTTCAGCTAGAATCTCATGTCCTTCAAGTATTTCTGAAGTAGGATGACATCATGGCGGATCGGGCTTTGCCACACAAAGAACAAAAAACTGCAGCAGCTCAGGCAGGACTGAGACCCGCAGCGCCGGAGTCTGCATATGTGCACACAGCGAGCATGTAGAGAGCATGTAGGCAAACTGCACATCTGCTACTGATTAGCAGCAAAACAATGGGTTGGAACTGAGGAACGCAATGAAGGGATGATATTTGGAGAGCTAAGAGAGTCAGAATAACTTCCAGCTTCTGTCCAGAGAGTAGTGTTCAAATCCGAGTAAGTAACAATAAAGCAACAGTTTAAAGATTGATTGTCCTGTCCAACATAACACTTCCACAAACATTTCCTAATCTCACCATTAGCAGTGAACTATGCCCATCCCTAATTATGTGGAATATGTTGCAAGTCTGACATGCAGACTATCTGTCAACTTACACCTTAGTAATGTTTTGTACTTACGTTTTGTACTTAGTAATGTTTTGGTCACTTAAATTCATAATTAAATTAGAGACTCGTGCAAAATGTGCTTATAAACCACAGAACAGCGACAAAAAGGTTTTGTCATCATCGACAGTAAGACTGTACCATGAGGGCTGGAAAACCCCTGAGGAGTGAAGAAGTAATTAGTGCAAAGGTAACAAAATGTTTTGTTATGTCTTCTTGCATGAATCCCATCTTGATCTACAGAGAACATCTTAACGCAATCTTCAGCCCAGGTCCTGTTGGCTTTGCGAAGATACGAACGACGTTGAATAAAATTCTCTTCATGTCATTTTTTTAACAAAATTTGTTGACTTTAGCTGCGTTACACTGGAAACAATAAAGGACGCTGAGGCAGTGTTGGTGGGATTCAAGAAAAATTTAACAACTTTTCTCAAGAGAAACGTTTAACAAGCAGTTAAGAAATAATGTTTTTAGAACAGCAAAAGAAAATCAGTTTCTTTCTTCTTTCCCTGTGAGAAATGAAACAAGACTCTGTTTCCCAATAACATTCTCATGAAGAGGATGTTTAGGGTTCTCCATGATTTTCTTGATTTTATGTAAAGTCCCTCTTTCCATCTTCAACTCCAGAGAATCCACATTTGTCCCCAGAACAGACCCAGCCTTCTCTATTAGGTTGTTGAGCCCTTTTGGGTCCCTTGCTCTGATGCTGCTGCCCCAACATATGATGGCAGAGGAGATGATACTCTCAACAAGGGACTTATAGAAGATCTGCAAACCTTGAAGGATTTTAGCTTCCTCAGGAAGTATTGTCGGCTCTGTCCCTTCGTGTAAATGCTTCACTATTGCGTCTCCAGTCCAGTCTAATCACAGAGGTATTTGTATTCCTCAACCATCTATACTTCTTCTCTCATGATGGAAATAGGGGTTGATCTGCCCTGTTTCTTCCGAAATCTACAACATTGTTAACATTCAAGATGAGATGGTTTTTCCCAAACCATGCCACAAAGCGTTCCACCATCTCTCTGTACTCAGCATTTTTTCCATCTCTGAGTATTTCTGTAGATTACACAAGTTTGACTGGTACTGGAAGTCTGAAGTGTAGAAAGTAAAAAGGTATGGTTAGAGTACAGTTCCCTGTGGTGCTCCTGTGCTACTTATCAACTGGTTTGACACACAGTCCTTCAGTCTGAAAAACTGTGCTCTGTTGGTCAGATAGTATTTGATCCAGGCGGTTGTTGAGGCTTCTACCTGAGTCTACTGGAGTTTCAGACCAAGCAGATCAGGCTGAATTATGTTAAATGAGATGGAGAAATCAAAGAACATGATCCTCATAGAGCTGCCTGCTTACAGTGGAATTGTTGAAGCAGCTTTATGATGCATGCCTGAGTTTATTATCCAATATGGCTTCCTAATATTAAAAATCTACTAAAACCTATTAAAACTTTTGTGTTTAAACACATAAAATGGATACAAATATATATCGCCTTGTACTGCAATTAGTAGTTAACAACCAAAAATAAGTTAGCTGTGGCAAAATTTGGCTAACTTTTTCGTAAATGAAAACAAAGGCACTCAACTTGGGTGCAACATCAATCCTGGATCCGACTGCTGATTTAAACCCAGTCTGTCGCTAAGAAATGGCTTTTAGGACCACAGAGACTGAAGTCACAACATGCTGCTGAAGCTGGGATGATACCCAACCCTCTCTGGTCCCAAAGGATGGTAGAGTATGATCATGTGTGGGTTAAGACTGCATGTAATTACACAGTATCCAACAACATTGCAGCAATGTCTCCTCTTTGATGGTCTTGGGGGTTGATGTTATATTTGTCGGTGGTGTGTTTTGAAAAAAGCGGAACTACCTAAAACCATTCAGTATAATCCGTCAGCTGTAAACAATGGCTATGAATGAAACAATGAATGAAAAACATGCCACTAAAATAAATAAAACCTATTTTTCAGTCAGGAAAAGTCAATGGATCAGATTTATAAGCTCTGGTAAAAAACAAACAGAAAAACGTAAAAGAAAACGTTGGACGTCAGACACTTTAAAGCACAATTTGTTTCTTCGTTTTAAGAATGCATTAATTAAACAATCAGAATTGCTCTGTTAAATGGATGGATGGATGGATGGATGGATGTATGGATGGATGGATGGAGATGCAGAAAGAAATCGCCTGGCAACTAAAATCTGCTTTTGTCCTTGGTTAAAAACATACCTCTTACTGGTCAGTGAATGCCTCACTCTCTTTTCTGCGGACACTGTTAATGAGTGAAGATAAACTATTAGACATTCCCAGTACTGCTTATCCCCTTTTAGAAACACAATCAGAGAAAACATCAACATAAATAAAATATCAATAAAAGGCAGATGTTATGGGATATCTTTCTACAATTTTAATATGTGTCTTTCACATAACTGGGTTGTTTGAAAATGATTTAGGGCAAAGGTCTTCACTCTCTGGAGAAAGCAGACAGATATGTCAATTTTTTTTAAAAGTACGTACAGGTAAAAATATAAAAAATAGATTGGAGAAGAAATTGTCCAGAATCAAAGCACAATATTCTTTCTGTTCCTCACAGTGGACACTTGTTTGTCATCAGTGATATCAAAGTATTTCTTTTTCTCTCAGCTAAGCAGAAGCAGGAACAGGCAGATGGCGGTGGGCTGCTGGAGTTCAGCAGAGCCAGAGAACATAAAGAAAATCTGGGACATGGAGAGTGTTTATAATATATATTTATATATATTTTTTTGTTAGCAATGCAAAAAAAATAAATTTGAGTCTAAAAGAAAACCAGAATCCAATGAGAGTGAGAGAATAGGAAACACCTTGTGGCGGGAAGTGAGAGGGATCTTGGATGCAGCTCTCCACAGCATATGCGTTGTTAAATAATGCACCGTTCCAGATGGTCTGCATTCCAAACTCCAGACTGCCTTCGGCTGCACATTCGCGGCCTGGCAGAACCGCCTCTGGCAGGGAACACGGCGACTCTGCCTGCCCTGCGCAGACTGAGGAGCGACCACAACAAACACTGCTGTCATCTGCGAGCGCCACAGACGTCCTAACATGCCCGTGTTCCCGTCCGAGAGACAAACTTCTAAATGTGAAGGAATTAGTCATTACTGCTGTCATATAAGTACTTAAAGACAGGATGAGATGAAACATAAGAAGCCTATTATTTGAAAATTAAGATTATGATCCGTTTCAACTAAACTATTACCAGACATAAATAAACTGTCATGTTTAGTTAATCTCATCAGCTCCATGTTGTGTTTTAAACCCATTTTTAGGCTTTCCACTGTAACAAATTACAGTTTTAACATAATTGAAAACTTTTGCATCTTTCTTTATTTCATTTTTAGATAGATATGCATCATGTTCTTGTGTTTTCATCTATTCTGAACTACGGTGCTTAGCTCATATCCCTTGATAATGTTCACATTTTCTTAGAGTCACAAACTGAGATTTTATCTTGTGGGATCAAGCAATGAAATAAGTTATTGATTATAACTAATAGTGATATATGCATCGTCCAAAAATGTGGACATTCCAAGATACAGCCATCTACCTAAAGGGCATTAATCACAAAAGCAGCAAAGAAACTCATGGAGACTTTAAAGGAACAATAGTTATAAACAACTAAGATGGAAAATCTGCTGACTGTACAAATGTTACACCACAAATCTATTGTTTAGGGAAACAGAAACAAATAGGCATGGAAATCCTGTTTGCAATCAGTTACGTTGGGTACACTGCAAACAAAGTTAAACCTCTTACAAAATGTGGCAAAACCAACACTGGAAACAATCTTACCACACCATAGACATGGTGAAACACAGTGGTGGTGGCATTATGCTTTTGTTTAGCAGGGGCAGGTCTAGGGGGAAAACAACAAATGACAAAAAGGGAAAAAACCTGAAGACAAATGGAGCTAAATACTGAACAAACCTGGAGGAAAAGCTGTTAAAGGCTGCAAAAAACTTGAGATGGTCAAAGTTCAAGCAGGATAAAGGAATAAAATAAAGAGAGCTACAACAGACAGTGTCATCTGTTACAATGGCGATCAGTCAAAGGGATTTGACTGATTTTATAAGGTGCTATGTCTCCACAGCAATAAGACATTTATTTTGTGAAACAGGCCTTTACACTATAAGACAGAACAATATTAGGGTGTTTGAAGTCAAACCTGAGCACAGACTTAAAACACTTTGATCACTTGCATGTCAACCAGCCGAGTCGGCCACATAATGATGAAATCAGATCATACGGCCACATAATGATGACCATTATGTAGCTGAGTCGGCCACATAATGAGAAACTATATAAAAGCCACTTTTTCTGAAGCTGGTTATTTTTGCTGCTGTCTAATGAGCTGTTCAAATATTCTGTAATCTGGAGTAAAAGATCATCACTCTGTTCTATTAATATCCAACTACCTTTATTTTCATAGATGCAGTCATGCTCACTAAACTGGTAGAACAAACATTCTTCAGACTAATTACACAGAAGCTGATGTTTTAGACCCTTTATTTCTGTTCTTTTAAGTGATCCGAAATGAAACATTTAGGATTGGATATTCACATCAGACTGATTAAAAACAAACAAAACAAACAAACCTTTTAAGCAGTAATACCTGCTTAAAGGATTATATTTTCTAAACACAAAATTTTGCAGTTATAATGTAATTATAAAGCATATTCTAATTTTACAAGACTGGGTAGAATGTGTTGTAAATTATAAAAAGAAAATCAAAATTTTTTATCTTATTTTCTACCAATAAACAGCTAATTCATGTTGCTGTACATTAACAATAGAAAACTAGTTAAAAAAATTATTTAGAAAAGTGTCTCGTGTTGGTTATCTAGCAAAAACCCTATTTTGATATTGAATGTTTCTCACCATCAACAACAGATGTCACAAAATGCCAAGCAAATGTGTGTTTTCATTAACTGTGCAAACCCATAATCATGATTTTGTCCAGTTTATTATAATGTTTTCACAAAATTTTTAACTAAAAGTATTTATCTTATTTCATATTTCACCACATAAAGAAGTAGCTAAATTCCTTAGATCTCATCTTCCTGGTATTGTAAACAGAGGCAGGGATTTTCTTTCCTAAATAACAGACGTTTCCCATGAAAAAAAAGAAAAGGAAAAGCATGCAACATCGCTACTTATAGAAAACAAAATATCTCGTGGTCATGTCCAGTCCAGTGATGCTGGCTCTCTGCCTGGGAAATCAAGCATGAATTCTTAAATTAACTCGGAATACTTATTTTAACAAATACGCGGCCTCCCACGGAGGTTAGAGACAAACCGGCGTTACGTTGTAGAGTCTACATGCATTTCACTTGGACTTTGACAATCAGCTGGGGCCCTACAGGAAGTATTCAGTTTGTTCCCACTTCACAGTTGTTAAAGGGAAGTTCGAATGCATAGCAGAAGCTGAAAGAATGAGTCAAACTTCTATGGAATTACTAAAGCATCAAAACAGAAGTGGGACTCCAAATTTTCAATATGAAGAATCCAGCTGGTGGTTCTCTGGGTGTTAGCAGCGATACGATGCACTGAATGGGCTGGAAAGGTGACTCATGGTTGTCATGGACGTTGTCTGAGATCACAAGGTTTTGAAACACTGTTCTCCCCCTCGCTGTGTAAGGGGACAGGAGAGTTTCATCAGGATGGATTAAAGACCTGAGTGACTCACTGCCTCCTGACTTTTGGCTAAACAAGTACGTCACACTTTATGGGAACTTGTGAAAAAGAGGGTTTTTGCTTGTTGTTTTTTTTCTCGTTTGAAATTTAAACACTGCAAAGTGTGTCCGAATACGACTATATTGTCCTATATTAAGACAACTAACCAACCATGGTTATAACAACAGAACCTGCTGTTATCATCAACAATTTGACCAAAAGTCTAAAGCAGGGATGACCAAATGGTGGTCAGTTGCCGTATGGACTGGTTGATTTTAAATGGTTGATGCAAATGGATAAATGTTACTTTAAATTAGAGCAAACATGTTACAAAGCCAGATTTTTACTCAAAACCAAAATTGAGTGCGACCAATTTTTGGGTTTTAATTCATTTATTGAACTTGTCTAAATATAGCCAAACTAGCTACACGAGTCTAGCCGTAATTTAGAAAAAGATTGTGCAAACTGGGTGCCTTTCATTTATGCAGTCGGATGTGAAAACCCCTTATGGGTAAAAGATAAACAATAAAGTTTTGGGGATTTAGGGACACAAGAATGTTTGACTAGGTTTGGGCGCCACTGGCCATAAACAACAGGAGAATTGACAGGAACTATTGAGAGTTCCACAGATCCAGTCAGACAACAAAACCAACACTAAACATTTTGGCCTCAAAGCAAACACAAAGGAGAAAGTTACTAATGCATATCACTTTAAACAGACCACCTCCATGGTGAAACACAGTGGTGGCAGCCTCATCCTACAGGAATGCTTAATCACTGAAGCTCGTCAAATGTAGATCCAATACTGAACGCAAACTTGTTAGGGACGGGCGATGTGGAAAAAAATTGTTAGCAAAAATACTATTTAGTAAATTTAGCTCTATGACACCACTTACATAAAGATATGCGTTTTCTACCACTAAACTGCACACTACATTCAATCATGTATATGTATTTTTATTTATCACCTTTGTAACGGAACAAATATAATGACAAGAATAAATGATGCAATAATTCACACCCTGTGAAAAACACTGATAAACGCTGTAAAAGCTTTGAAACCGAGGTTCAACTCTCTTCAGAGCAAAAGAACCCTTCAACTCAAGATTACTTTGCAAAAACAACAAACAATAAATGAATGCGCATGTTGAGATCTTCCAAAATACATACATTTTCAAATACAAATTCCTTCCCAGTAATCTAGCCTAAATTCCAGTGAAGGGAGCAGGAGATGCAAACCTGACACACATTGGAAATTTTTTTTTGCTAACAGTGAGTTTGAACAGAATCTTTAACCCGTCCTGTTTGCAACAGAGATCAGAGATCTTAAGCCATAAACCGAAGGGGCAGGTCCTGAGGAAAAGGCAAACAAAAGTGCAGCTGTATACATATTGGAGCAGAGCTGTAAACAGCCACAAGCGAGCACACAGAAGCCTGTTCCATGGTGAGATGTAAGCAGAGGGTGGGAGCTATCTGCAGCAGAACACAAGGTGGCTCCTTCTTCCAGTTTCATGTGTCAGAGGGGTCTGGAAACAGAGGTATGACAGACACAGGAAGTGCCTGTTTCCTATTATTCTACAGCAAATACCTCCACCTTCCCCTTTCTGGTTACTAGATGTTCACAAATAATGCTGCTGATGCTGAACACAAAGGCATCAACCAGAGGTGAGGGCTGGGTCAACCTACTGCTCTCTAATGGGTGGTTAATCAATCAAAAGATACCCTTTGAATTCTAGATTACCAAATAAAGTCCCTGAAAACACTTACTGAAATTAACAAACAATTAATCGGAGAAGAATAAATCTGTTTCAAATAACACTGCAAGAATTCCTGAAATAGTACATTGGCTAGGAGCTATGCATCACCTTTGTGTTGTTGAACGTTTTTCAAGCTCTTGTGAATGTGCAAAACTAGTCACCTATCCATAAATGAGAGGTCAGAGCTTCATGATACACTCTCATTCAGAAATCTCCAAAATCTCCAAAGTGAGCATATCTCAATAGAGTCATTTTACTTATAGATCCCTTCTTGTTCTACAGCTTTTTACCAAGTGCTCAGAGATCCAAGTTGGCAGCTCTCCATTAGAAACCAACCAGGCTCCAGGACCAGTTCTACAATCGGGGCTTCACTTACGTAAGTGTACACCAACGTGAAAAGAACATGTGGTTGACTTAAGCAAGACCAGGATGCACTAAAACCTGTTTCCTTTTTGCAGCCATCTCATAAAAAGGCCTTTCTTTCATTCATTTCAATTACTTCCATCATTTTTACATTACTGTTATGCAGCCAATGTCAAAAGAGAAACATTCTGAGAAGCTGCAGAGCATTTGATTGCAGCTTATGCATTTATTCGCTGATGTCTTTAGGAGTTGGGTTATACAGGTCATGGGAAATAGGATAAAGTCCTTAAAATAAGAAAAAAAGTGTTTTTTCATGTTTATATTTATGGAGCTTTATCGCACTTTTCCTTAACTCCCACTAAAAAATGCGACAGCATCAGCAGTATTAGTGGTAAACTCTCACACGCTGATTTGCCAACAAATTCCTTGGGCTGAGACGTCACATCAGTGCTGTTATCACTCTTCCTCAGGGGGAGACTGTAACACTGACCTCCTTACCTCACTCAGAGGGGAGAAGTTTCTCACATGTATGTTTGGCTGCCGGAGAGGCAGGCGGAGGAGGGTTGAAGGGAATGAGACATTCCTCAAACGAAGGACAGATCCATCCAGAGGGACGGGGAGCGTATCTTTACTTGGGAGATGTTGTTTTGGTTCAGGGCAGATGTGACACCCATTCCCAGATGTAGACACTTCAGACACCGTGAGCAGAAGGGATGCACATGCGTGTTCAGGCATGCAAGCAGACACACATGGATACAGTACATATGCTCGCACAAACTGTCATTGTTGACTATGAGTGTGTGTTTAAATGTTTGACTGCGGCTAACAAAGCTTGCTCTGTCTCATCCCGCCCCCTCAGACTTTATGCGAATCTCACAAGCCCCGCTGGTCTCTCTGGGACTCCTCCATGCTTCTGCTGTCCACGGACCTGAGGTCGCACACACTGAGAGCTCCCCAGAGAGCGACTCCTTATATAGATCAGATTTGTTCCCAGGATCAGATACGGCGGAATGTCGGTCCTGTTCTGCTTCGCGCTGGAATCGTACACGGCATCTGCTTACCCGCACCAAACAACACATGTACACAGTCACAGCCTTGGTTTTTTCACGTGTGTAGTCAGAAGGAATTTAGCTAATCCAGTTGCTCAGTAGTCTCTATGAGTCAGTTTAACTCTGAGCTAAAAGAGGGATTTATCCTTCTCCAAACAGGCCTGATGAAACAGATAAGGTCCCATTACTGAAAACAAACGTCAATGGTTGGGACTGCCTACTCAGTTCGGGAAATGTTGGCATGCAGACTTATGTGCTAATTTGACTGATTATGGTTTTTATTTCTAATTTAAATTTCTCACTTGAATAATCTAAATCATAATCTAAATCAATCTCTTACTAGTACGAAATAGAGGAGCTCAGAAGTTTGGGTACTGATGCTGTTGCACCAACATGGGGCAGTTTGGCAGATTAGCATCTTGTAGACTGGTTGCCAGCTGGTTCAAAAACAGGCTCTAAATATTTACCATCGCTTGCAAGCAAGATATATAAGACGGCCTGGACATAGCTGATTGCAAAAAAACAAACAAAAAACCCCACTAACAATCATTTAAAAATGAAAGGAGTGCCACCCATCAGTTGCATTAAAGTGCACTGTTTAGAAACATTACTTTTTTAGATTATAGCCCAACCTGTCATTAAAATGACCTCCCTCACTACTGTGGATTCTGTGGTGATCTCTTGCAGTTTAGAGGGGGCTGGATACTCCAGCATCATCTGCTGTCCCATGACTGCAGAGGACAGGGTGTTTATTCAAAGTGAACAGCTGATCATGTTAACATTTTACAAACAATAATCTCTCTTAGAGTCTTGTTTTCTTGTGAGAGTAGGAAAGAGGAGGAGATGGATGGATTGGCGATTCGTCTGCAGTGTTGTGGGAGCTGGTCTCATCAGTCTTAAACTACTTGGGTCGAAAGACAAAGCTCTGAATTTACTGGTCCATCTCAGCATTCCAGTACGCTGAAATGTGGATCAAAAGGGAAGGACACAGGATATATGGCTGAAATATAAATGTTCCCGAGTAGAGACATGGAGTAGCGCTAAATTATTTAGCCTAGCTCAACAGGGAAACCACCTTTATCTGTCAGTAAAGGTGGTTCAGCTACCAAAGGGGGTTTGATCCAAAATAGCTCCTTTAGGAGATTTAAAGGCAAGTACCAACAAGGAATGACCATGAGACTCAAACAAGAGAATATAATATCCCTTGTTAGTCAGGGAACGGATATTTCTATACCCTGGGTTTTATGTTTGTATTGAGGCCAAAAATTATTTTAGGGTTCCAACACATTTTAATGTTAAAATAATTCATGGCTAAGGGGTTGAATGGACGGGTGGATTGAAGTTTTCCAAAATTTCCAGACTGTATGTAAATCCTAACGTTTGAAATAGAAAGTAGTTTACATTTTCTCATGTTATACTACGGAATGACACAAGAGTTACGTTTATTACTAGATGTACAGATTATATCTCTGCTCTCCTTCTGTCTACAAAAAAGCCAATAATCAAGTTTAGCTTTTGACGTTTCCTCATAGTCTCAGTCAAGTATTGTGCAGCCTGGTTTAGATATTCGTAGAAATAAAAACTGCAATTTAAAGACATGAACTCAACAAAGACTCATTACGAAAGAACTTAAAAAAGCAACCACAATGTTTTCATTTGGACTTTTCTCATGGATCCCTGTAGACTAAAAACAATTAACAGAGGAGTTATTTAGAGGATTTTGGCTGAACTCTTCCAGGTTATGGGGAATAAAACATGGAAGAAGCCAGAGTTAAAAATAACAGCAATTACTCTGGATGCAGTCTGGAGTACATTCAGGCTGCAGGGATGAAGGCTTAAATTAGCTCCTAAACTTTTGCCTTGTTATCTTAACAGTTTCTTTAAAAGCTGTCGGGACACACAAGCTGTATGTATGTATAAAAATAAACTACCAAATTTAGTTTTCTCTAGGCTTCACAGTTTGAACTCCACAACCATTAAAGCCGAAATGTAACACTTCCACTCAGAATATGTTCCGGGAAACGAAATGACTGTGTTTCTGGATGACATCGGCATAGAAGGATGGTGGTGTTAGTTTTCCAGCATGGAGGGGAAACACCTGGCTGCATGCTGGAGGCTGTGCAGCAGCATTGTGACCTCAGGCGTTCCCTCTGCCGAGATTAAACCCAGACCCATGCAAAACTCTGGCAGAACCCGGCCGTGGTTTGCTGTTTCATAATAGCTGACTCTCCAGCAGTAGTGCCACTTGAGAGAGGAAACGGCTCTCAGTAATTTACCACTTGTTGCCAAATGCTTACAGTAGTTCCCTTGGCTACAGGTAAAATAATGAGAAAGCAATTCAAAGACAACAGACCCAATCATGCTGCAGTAAAGGAGGCAAATTTAATATAGATGGCTACAGGAAAGCAGAATTTAGGATTTAGGCAGGATTTTGAATGGAGGTATCACGATATACCAAAGATTTAAGAAAGGTAAGCTTTCAAAATTGCTGAATTGTTCAATAATACCCTTCATATAGTGTGAAACATATTTTTTGTATTTTTAATGGCAATACTATCTCATTAAATGTTGTGTAACATTATTACAGTATTTAAGGTGAATTGATCACGCTTCAAGTGATTCCAGCAAATATCCCAGGGTAAGTTTCAGAAAGTGAGTAAAGGTTTATATTTCTGTGCAACAACCAATAGTGTTATTATCAGGTCATTGCTGCATTATTTGGCTCACAGAGGTTAGATTTTAGAGTTTAAATCACATATGCTGCAGTGTAAAATGTTTAGTAACGCCATCGAGGTGAAATCTCACCCCAGCCCACGCCTAGTTACAACACCTTCAAACTAACTTGGAAAACCGGAAATGACAGAAACTCAACTGCAAGACACAACTACTAAGACTTTCAGCCAAGAGAAGGCATTGCTGTGGTGAAGCGGGGGAGGAAGGATCCCCCTCCAGATGGCTTCCATTACATGCTAACTGCTCACACTGATATGGCAACAATGCTTGTGGAGCCCTGGTTTCTTATGGAAATGTCATGTATGGCCCCAGAGTAATACAGTTGTTAGAGCCTACAACCCAGTGGGTGTCTACAAGGCATTCAATGACAGTTGTTTTGCGAATGGCCCCTAAGAACCGACCTCTGCAGGACGTCCCCTAATTCCCCCTTTTTAGAAGACACTTCAGGCCAGACTGTTGTGCTCAGAGGCCTGATGACCAACTGAAAAACATGTAAAAAGCAGTTTACATCATCGGGGGACTCAATTAAATGTTTTGAAAGATCCCGACCTTTAATATCTGTAGATCTATTCAGCAGGAGTAAAACAAAAACGTATTTTGAAACACAATAAGAAATCACCAGTGCTACACCCACTGCTGACAAATGACTGGTTTTAACATGCCAAACAGCTCAAAGTTGTTTTCTGTGATACTATCACAAACAAAAATGTGCGGAATTTGAAAACCATTACTTAACTGGAATTGCGGGCTTTGGACTGCTACCAGTAACAATGAGTTTTGGTAAGAACCAGCATTCCAGATGGGTAAGACAAAGGATGAGGCTGTCTTTCGGACTTGGGCCATAAGCACCTCGTTAGAAAGCATCCCATCAAAAGATCTTTGTCAAAGATTCTCAATTGGATGTCGATCTGGACTTTGACTAGGCCAGCTCTATCACTGGCCGGACCTGCAGTTCCTATCTTATCAGTACACAATAACATGTTCATCTTGGGGTGGATGTACTCCAGTTTGTATGTGAATCAGGTCCTTTTGTCACCTTACATGCATTTCTCTTTTTACGCCACCACCAAGACTTTACTATGTCTATTATCTTTTCTCCTGGACACGCTGAAAAAAAGCTTCTGACATCTCAAAAAAGTGACATACTCTGTAACGACCCAGCAGAACACTGCAAAGTCCACACCGCTGATGCCTGTACTGAAGTACTATTCAGAGCAAGAGCAGATCAATAGCATCAAACATACTTCTGAGATGTCCTAAAGGGTTGATGTTCTTCCAAATTGTCATTTCTTTATGTCTACATCTAGGTAGGATATGTTTCTCAAAATTCCAGAATACATGGAAAGATAGGTAACAGTGAAAGAGCCACTTTAGAAAAAAAGGGTCCAAAAGCTTCACTTGGAAGTTTACAAATTGACCTCGGGTATGAAATGTCCTGAAGTAGATGCCTATATTTTGTAAGCGGAAAAAAAGACGGCGCCAAAATTGCAAACATGAAATGACAAATAGAATGAATGACTCTGCACCTTTTTTTAGGTTTTTATAGCTGGAAGCTTTTAAACTTCAAACCATTAAGCAGGATATCAAACCACTTTGTTGTTTTTAACAAAACCGCACTAACAACATGAGGAAATATCCCAGCTTTTTTTTTTTTTGTTCTTTTATTGCTATGAATGGAATGCAAATAAAACACATTTCAAAGGAAGTTAATAAAGATCTGTTTATGAAGATTAGGCATAAAACAGATTAAATATTGGTATATTGGACACTGTTAGAGATATAAATGTCCCTGTAACACATTAGCATGAAGACAAAACACAGGTATAGGACATTACCGCTAAGACCGGAGCAATAAAAACGATAGTTACAGGGAGGCTTGAAGTAGTCATGGCAGCTCTAATCACCACATGGATCCTGGTAAAGGATGCTGACTGGATGATTACATGAAGATTGTGTGTTTTACTAATAAAAGCTACAAAAAGGTATAAGGCATAAAATTATAAGCCATGATTAATGTTTCAGCGTATTTTTTTTCTTCCTCACTAAATGAGCAATGGACTGTAATGAGCGAGGCTCTGGCATGAATCACTGTCATATGGCTCTGGATGCTTGGTGTCACTGTCTCCTTAGAAACATAATATCCTGCCAGCCTCCTTCTGACCCTGCCGGTCACTCTAGGTTTCATTTCAGACCTTTTTCTTATGAAAGAGAAACAAAAATAAATAAATAAATGGAACTTCTTTAAAATTCTAAAGATAATATCCATATGAATTTGTTTCTTAGCGAATTATACAGTAACGAAAAACATTTTGTGCAGTATGGTTTTTAAAACAGTTATGGTGTATATGTAAAGAAACACCTTGTTAAAAATGCCACTAGAACTAAAACAGCTCTTCAGTACCCTGCCAATAAAATGCTTTAGCATTGGGACGCACAGATTGTTTGACTTGCTTGAAGCAACAAAGTTGGATGTAGAAAGCCGCAATGCTGAGGATGACAGAAGACCGAGCACCACCCGTGTGTCTGAGGCATCAATCCAGTGATGAATTGTACGTCCCATAATAGGGACAAAAACAGAAATGGCATTTGATTCCATAATCAGTCATATGTCTGGATGCAGGACTGGTAGGTCATTCCACCATCTTGGAACAACACAAGAAAATAGTTTGGATTGTCTTAAGCGTGGTGTAGGCACTGCTACACCACAATCCATTAATGACCGAAGCGACCGTGCAGTTACAAAAGCCTTTGCAAGAGTATTCAAGTAGATGGGAGCCGTACCCTCAAGCACTTTGTAGGCTAGCATCAGGGACTTCAATTTGATGCGGGCAGCCAGGGATAACCAGTGAAGCTCAATGAACAGATGAACCCCTTAAGAAACCCCTGTGGCAAGGTGGTGCACCGCAGAAGTGTGACCAAGCCAGGATACTTTGAATTATCGACCAGTGAGGTACGATCAAACCAGGAGTGCGCTCTCCTGTGATGCCAATGCTCAAGAGCGACAGGAGGATGTCATGATTGACTGTGTCAAAATAACCACAGCCAATAAGTCGAGAAGGATAAGTACAACCTAGCACCAAAGTTTGGGGATGAAGATATATGCATGGATAGATTTTTCTCCATAACTCTGCTTGCTTGTAATTCACAGCTGGAATGGCCAGATTTCTTCCATTTGCAGTTTTGTAAACTACAGCGTGACTGAGAATGATCCGGGTTGACTGGTTGCAACCAGCGAATATTTGCTTCTTTTTTACTCAAACTTAGACGTGCAGAGTTCCAGCATGAACACTAAGAGACACAAAATGCCATGAAAGCCAAATTACCCAGAAAGGCATTTAAAATTATCCCAGTCAGACGCAATTGTGAAACAACGAGGAGGCTTGCAAAGAACCAGAAAAAGGAACATTTATTTATCATGGAGTCCACTCTCTGTAATCCTGGGTGCATCAGGAAGAACTTCAGTATTTATTTATTTTTTTCGCAGCTTTTTCCCTGCAGGTGCACGGATAATCACTCAAATCCAGAGATGTTCAGATATAGATCAGATAGAGAACAGACAAGAGAACAGAAACTTTAAAGTTCCAGTTGTGTAGAACTAATCCAGAAGAGTGTGAAGCTGATCGTAGACCTGCAAGCAGGTCAAGAGCCCCTTAACACCTAAGCAGCCTCCTGTTAGGAAGACCCCATCCCATCCTGTTCAGCTCTGTTCCTCTAATGCTTGTGGAGAAGATAAACATTGTTTTGTGTGCATCAGAGCATGCCAAGAAAAATGTGCTTGCGCAGATCTACAGACACCTTGTCGCTTAAAACACTGGTCGAAATAGAAAGCCAATTCCCAGTCATGGCAGAGATGTAATACACTTGTAACAAACATTACAGGAATAGGTGGAGTCCTACTCTTCTACATTGCTATCATCCATAAAAGCAAAGAAACCCCCCAAAAAAAAAAAAACCCAACAGGCCCAAAGTATGAGTTTAAGTTATTGTTTGTGTGACTCCAACAACAATTCTGCACCCTGGTAAACGTCACTGGTTAAAGGCATGTTCTGTTTTCTATGATTAGTTAAGAGAAAAGAAAAAGCTGAGGTAACATGTATTTATTTATGCATTTAAACAAATATATTGTATTTTCGGAAGTGAAGACAGATTTTAATTTTCATCATGCATTCTGTGAAAAGCATGTATCAATTCAGACCATTCAATATTGCCATGATTCAAGGACACACAGAACGATCTTGGTTTTTGCCTGTTTGTGCTTTCTTCCCAGGAAAGCTGGCAACCAGGATTCCCACATATTGCGTAAAACTTACAGACATTCCCAGATTCGGTTTTCCAATGCCATGAAAAGGTTTGCAAGGAATTGAGATTTTTTTCACAGTGAAAAAAATCTGGACGGATGAAAAAATGACACACAGGAGGAAATAAAACAAAAACACAAGGTGGGGAGAAAGGGAAACAAGGAATAAAGGAAATAAAGACAGGAAACAAGGAATGGGAGTAGGAAACATGGAGAAGAAGACATATAAGAGAGAAGCAAGACACAGGAATGCATGGAGCCATTGTTTCGGTCTGCTGATTCCAGAGGAGTGAATGCTGCAAGTCAATGACTCCATGAATCTGCTGGGGTTCCTTAGATTAGAAACTTTTTCAAATCGATTTGTTATGAGGTATCTTTGATTTTCTGTGAAGTGCCTTGAGACGACACCTGTTGTAAATTGGCGCTTTATAAATAAACTGATTCTTGATTGTTCTTGATGGACACAAGGATGGATTTAAAGAAGGAAAGAAGTAAGGAAATAAGGTGGTGGAGACGGAAGGAAAACAAACAGGAAAAAATGTGGTTTAAAGGACATAAAAGTTAGTATTCAAGAAAGGAAAGATATGTGAAAACAAAAAGGAAACGACAGACGGAAGTAGCTTTATGATGAGGGATGGAAAAATAAAGCATAGAAATAAAAAACTTTTGATGAGAAATTATTTTTACTAGAGTAGATCTAGCAACTTCACAAATGATTTTACAGACACCCTTCAAGCAAAAAGCATTAATAAATAGGATAAAATAAATAAATAACGACAATACTCTCCACAGCTTAAAGGAACTAAAACGGTGATCTTAGTTGATTGTGATGGATTAACAACTCTCCAGGATTCTTCTAGTTTACTTACTTACAGACTTTTTTAAACAGCACCTTCGCCCCTTTAAATCTGGGAAATAATCATAAAAAAGTAGAGGTGTGGCACTGCAAGATTAAAAGAGAGCATCTTTCAACAGAGCCACCAAAACAGAATCAGAGTGTGGGGGTCAGCAGGGATTATGGGGTCATCCTGAGCACATCCCTGGAATGTGTTAGGAATGAGGAAATCCTCCTGGCTGCTGATGGCTGGGGAGGCTGGATCCATGTGATCCAAACAACACTGGAAAACTATCTAGCAGCTTCAGTCTGGACCTTCTGAACTGAGAGGAAAGTTCTTACCTCCAGAACCTGCACGTAGCTGGAGGGGAACCATCCCCTGGCTCCATCCTTCTCCCCCTCCCACCATCCTCCCGGCAGTGCCTGGGTCACCCGGACGATCTCCCCTGCCTCGAAACTCAGACCCAGCTGGTGCTGCTCGCCGCTGAACGGGTACAAAGTTCTGCAGAAGGAGCCGGACATCTCTGGAGCAGAAAGCAGCTTCCCCTGCAGGATCTCTGGAGCAGAAAGCAGCTTCCCCTGCAGGATCTCTGGAGCAGAAAGCAGCTTCCCCTGCAGGATCTCTGGAGCAGAAAGCAGCTTCCCCTGTCAGAGATGAACTCCTGAACCCACTTGAAAAAGATGAGAGTCTTGGCTCCGAGCGTGAAGCTGCTGGGAGGACGGAGAGGAGAGCAGCTCTGCTGTCAGCGCCCAGACGCGCGTTTCTATCAAGCTGCCGGGAGTCACCGAAGCAGTGGACCGGATGTGGGCGCGGGTCGCTTTCAAAATAAAAGCACAGACTCTAATCTAACAAACTAAACGGTGAATATGGGAGTATTTAGTAAAGTCAATTTAGTCAAGTTTGTTTATAAAGCACATTGTAACAGCAAAAGCGTTTTGCATGATAGAAGGATCAAATTCTGTTATCAAAATCCTCAAGAACAATCTCATGATGTAAACTGTGCATCGTTTATCAATTACATGCTTACGCACGTGGTGTTCTTTGTGATACTTTAAAGATGTATATATAATAAAACAAAAAGTGTCACAAAAACCAACACATAGCATATGGTTCAGAAAAGACAGTTAATGAGAGGTTTTAAGAAGTGTTGGCCAAAGTTTTGGATATCTTGTGAATCATTGTTTGAAGCCATCTTCTGTAAAAAGGAAGAGTTTGGCTTCGTTCTTGAACCGGCAGATCCAAAAAATCGGCAGTCAAAGGAGAAACCAAGAGGCCTGTGGTTACTCTGGAGGATCTGCAGTGATCCACCGCTCCATGGGGAGCGGTGGAGAAGCTTCGGTGTCAGTTGCAAGAAGTGCTAAAAGTGTGAAAAATAAAAATAAAACGCATCTTGGTCTAAATGCAAAATGCTGTGTGTCAAATGCTAGCACTGCACATCACCCTGAACACATCCTCTATGCTGAAGCACGGTTTGGGCAGCATCTTTCTTTGGAAAGCTTTTTATTTTTCCTCATTAGGAAAAAAACAATGGCCAGAGTTTATATTCTGCTTTTGAGGCACGGAGTAGCTATAAATATATGTAAAACAATAAAAAGAACAAATATTATTTTTACAATTATTCTCAAAATGGAATAAAAACCATCCCTCAGTAGTCAGTACAGGAATGTGCTGTTTATTGTTGGAAGAAAGGATCTGGCAAAGTTTTTATTGATTCTCAACCCACAGATTTTTCTAAAAGAGTCTTACCAACATTCTGAGACTTGTAACCCAGAAGCGTTTTTACAATTGATCAAACCCAACTGTTATTTCTATTGGTACTAAAATGTATTTTAATTATGCTGGCACTAAATATTTGTCTATCTATAGTTTTTAGATTTTATTTTGGAAAACACAACAGGAAGTTGCTCCCTATAGTATAGTAAACTGGATGCAAGATTCCCTCGAACTATAAAAGAAAGTTGGATCTTCACTTCTGGTCACTTATTTGAATTTTCGATTCTTTCATTTACATTCATCTTTTTTCTTTTAATATAAAATAGAAACTAGAGTTTCATAAACCGATTTAAAGCACACACGTATTATTTTAATGTTTGAATTGAAATCTGGTTTTAAGTCAGTTAAATGTACTAAAATGAAATGTTCTCTTATTTGTGCCATAATAATTAGAAACACAGTCTCTAATTATTGTGGCACACTATATATATATATATATATATATATATATATATATATATATATATATATATATATATATATATATATATATATATATATATATATATATTAACAGAAACTGTGTCTTCAGTCAGAGTCTTTTCAAAGTTGCTGTAATACAGACCACTAGAGAAAAGCCTTCCTGCTCACAGCAATTAGCACCCACTCTTAAGGATCTTGAATAATATGAGTAGCAATATTTAATATAGTGGAGTGTTTTTGTATTGAACAATTCTCAGTCTTTGCTTGCATCTGTACAAACAGATAGATTTTCATGAAAACTCCACAAATGTGTCCTTTTCAAGTTCCTCATCTAAGCAGTTGCTCACTACCACTGCATGACATCATGACTCACATCATATTTATGTTTGTGCATAAAATGGCATATGACAGTGTTACAAATGTATTTTTGTGATGAATGAACAAAACCTCTGCTGACACCAGAAACTAAAAGTTCTCAGAATAAGATAACATTTCAGCTTTCCTGAAATCAGCTGAACCTCAACCTGGAGGTTTAATGACGCCTGTTAAGGTAAAACTCAGCTAATCACAGGAAACTGATAATTACTTATTTAATGAGGACAAAAACAATTCAGAGACTCTCTTCTTCCCTCTGCTGGCGAATGAGCAGAACTGCATGTTATGGAGAAATTAAACCTCCTTCGTTGGGCTTTAGTTTTAAATGATATTCACTTCATCCACAATCACATTGTTAAGTTTAATCATTGACCTGGAAAGGAATAAATCACGTGTCTTTCTCTAATAGTCGCTAAAACGCGTTAAAACAGTCGGGCTAAGTCACGTGCTGGTTGTCATAACAACGGCAAACTAGCCAGAACTCTGCCCTGAGCGCTTTAAAGCTTTAAAGCTTTAAAGCTAACCTTGTCGCTCTAGAATAATAAACCGCGTCTCCAGACACAGAAAAATGTCGGACAGAGGCTCGGAGGACTTCGACGACGAACAAAATAAACTCGGGGTGAGACAAAGCGATTACTGCTCTAGTTGCTACTGTTGCTTTAACGGCGAGTTCACAGGCTGCCGTTGACTGTTGGCTTTCTGCGTCTTTCTCTTCTTTTGTGTTTTACGTGTCCGGTTGGAGCAGGAATATGAAGGGGGGAGAAATGAGGCAGGAGAGAGACATGGAGTCGGGAAAGCTCTTCTGCCCAATGGGGACATTTACCACGGAGAGTATAGGGACGGAAAGCGACATGGACACGTGAGTCAATGTGCGATGAACACAAACTGACATTCATGTTAATTAGAGGGCAGGTGGGATGACTAAGAGGGCAAATCAGAACCATAACGATATTAGACTGTTTATAAGTAAGTTAGAGTAAACAAACAAACACAAACTGAAGAAGAAATGCAGGAAATATGGGATAGGGAAAGAAAAACAAGGTTTAATAGGATCTTAAAGACAGTAGGTGATATGAGAACAGGAAGGAGGAACAGAAGCCAGGACAGACTCATTACTCTATTTCTCCTTCATCCTTAGCACTAACTAATAGTTTTAATGTCCCACACTGACCATTTTCATCTTTTTAAGGCAAGAAACAGCAGGAAAATTCACAAATACGACTAACATTTACTGCACGAGAACGGTTAATCTAATGAATTGGGTTGTTAGATTATGTAAAGGAACTCTGATGGCCTTCTGATGGTTTTATCCATTAGGGGACATACAGCTTCAAGAACGGGGCAAGATATGTTGGAGATTATTTTCAGAACAAGAAACACGGGCAGGGAACGTTCTACTATCCAGATGGATCCAAATATGAAGGTAGGACCCTCTGAGGATTCAAGAACGTGTGCCTGCTGTATAGAAAACGTATACAAGCTGAAACAGAAGCTAATAAATGAGAAAAGAAATGCGTCTAAGTAAGTGTTAAGCCAGTAAAGTACTGGGGGAAAAAAGCAGAAAGATAACCTTTAAAATCATCTCTCCTTCCAGTTCTCAGAAAAACATGATTTCCTCAAAGAAATGACAAAATGTACAGCACAGTTTTTTTCTTTGGTTTCAAAATGCAGGTTATCTTTGGACAGTACCATAAATGTATCATATTTACCTCTGCTTGGATGTAACTGGGATTTAGGTAAGCAAGTTTGTTTTTTGAAGCCATATGATGCTACATACTGCACCAGAATACCTCTTGAATACTTCAATGTTCAGTCGATTTTCAAATCATTCATAATTTATAATAACTTAATTTCAACATCCAAATTTCAAACAGTTTTTCCAACTTAAGATGTTACTTATATTTTTTAGCGTCTGTGCAGTTATGGGTCTGACCAACAACAGGAAAATAGAGCATATTATTAGTAAGTCAGGACCTTGGTTCCTTGTTTTAATGAAAGCGTACATTTGAACATTTACTTTATGGTCTTTGGCTGAACAATCTTTCTGAACTGCTTGCAAAACATGAAACTAATCCCTCAGGTCATTAGATACCTTCTTCCTCATTAATCCCAAGACTCCGTGTTACACATCAAGGAATTTGTCCAAACAAAACCTGCTAAAAAATTTCAACCTTTACTCTAATCCACACGGGATCACCTGGTTTATTAGGTCATGTTCGTCCATAAGTCTACTATCCTAAGACGGAGCTTCAAGGCAACAAGCAGTGACTGGCTGTTGTCTTTGCCTAACAGGATCTTGGGCAGAGGACCTGAGGGAAGGCCACGGCGTCTACACCTACCCCAATGGAGACACGTACGATGGAGAATGGCTTCACCACTTGAGGTATATTTACACTCTGATCGGGCGTAAGATTATGGTTATCTTCAAACTGATTGCCGCCCCCTCCAATAGAGCCCCATCGAGGCACACACTCTACCTTACCCCCGAGGCTTTGGTACCTGAGACCTTGAGGTTATCAGGAAATCGTTTCAGTCCTGTAATGTGCCAGCTGGTGGCATCATAAAGTTCACTTGAGTTTCACAATGAACCCGAAGCACTGACTACATTTTTTTGTGTGATTTCCAGACATGGTCAGGGCACTTATTACTACGAGCAAACCGGTGCGAAGTACAAGGGGACATGGGTGAAGGGCAAAATGGAGTCTGCTGGGGAATACGTCTACGCCAACCACAGATACCAGGGCAACTTTGTCCACAACAGTGTGAGTTTGGATTCACCATCGAATCAGTTGGTTTCATGTTGCCCACTAGTTTGAGTGTGTTGTTGTTGGTGCACCAATAGTTCAGAATTAAAGTGACGGTCGAGTGTTCGTTGTTGTAAAACTATGCTGTGAAAGGCCTGACTGCTACAAAAGAGGAGCAGAACGGTTAAAACTAAAACCTGTTTGTCAATAGTGACAACAACAACAATGACTGGTGACATTATTACATGTATTGTCCATCTTTTCTGATAAGTGTCATCTTGTTTTTTTTTGTAGCCCCTTGGACCTGGGAGGTACGTGTTCGACATTGGCTGTGAGCAACACGGAGAATACCAAAAACGAGAGCAGGTACATCCAAACCAATGTTTTCCTTTGAAAATCAAGACATAAGCGTACGTTAAATGCCTTTTCTAAGTTTTGTTGGCTTAAAAAGTTGTTTTACCACCAAAACAATCCCGACTGTGGCAACTGTAAACCTTCAGCGCGGGGACACGGAGCAGAGCGGTGAAAACCTTTTCTCTGGGGAGTCGGAGGCCATGGAGGAGGTGCTGCTTCCTCGTCGATTCCTCGTCCTCTGTCGTGATTCAGCCACATCTGTTGGTTGCATGTTTGGGATCTCTTTAACCCTTTATAGTCTTGGTTTTAGAGGATCTTAGAAAGACCTTTACACCGGCTACCTCTGGATCTCTTTAACCCTTTATAGTCTTGGTTTTAGAGGATCTTAGAAAGATCTTTACACCGGCTACTTCTGGATCTCTTTAACCCTTTATAGTCTTGGTTTTAGAGGATCTTAGAAAGATCTTTACACCGGCTACTTCTGGATCTCTTTAACCCTTTATAGTCTTGGTTTTAGAGGATCTTAGAAAGATCTTTACACCGGCTACTTCTGGATCTCTTTAACCCTTTATAGTCTTGGTTTTAGAGGATCTTAGAAAGATCTTTACAACGGCTACTTCTGGATCTCTTTTCCAACATTTTTCTTCCTAGTGCTTGTGTGATTTCCTGGTGCATATGTACTGGCTCGTCCAAGCTACAATGGGCCTAAAATTTTCATATACATTGATCAGGCAAAACATTATGACCACTCTACAGTGAACCTGTTAGTTGGAGGCATATATGGTGCCACAAGTATACGGGAACATTCGCCTGTTACCTTTTATTCCCTAGAACGTAAAGATTCAAGTAATGTAAGAGTTTTCTGATTAATAGCAGAATTAAACGCTGGGCATGGCTAGAAAAATCAAAACAAAATACGGCTGGTGAAGCTGGAATACCTAGAAGAAGTTGTTGGTTGTATCCCCAAGAGCAGATGTCCGCGTGAATGTTGATGTGAGATTCTTCGGTAGCTCCAATCATTTCTAATGTGCTTATGAATGCATATTAAAGTTTCTGTTATTTGAACTAATAAAATAGGAAGTTTTATACGTTTCTAGAAGAGGTCTTCCGCTGTGGTGTTTTCCACAACAATTTACGAGGTTCTAGTATCTATTTTTATTTTTTTTTATACTGTTTTCATTTTATCCTCACAGTTGATGTGTGTGAAGACGAGGTAATGGACAAGGGTGATGGTTTGATCTCCAAATCTGCAGCTCATACTGGGTATCCCAGATCTGCTTTGTTCACGATCGGCTGTATCAGAAGGGGAATTTGTGAAGAGTTATGGGAGAAGTTTTGAACAGGCGACAAGCTCACATAACGAATCCTGGTCATTGAGATCCAGTCATACAGTGGAACTACTTTTGCTACAATTGCTAAACAACATAATGTGGGTTCACTTTCTTCACAGTTTGTTAATCAAGCTGCTTAGTCAGATCCATTGAGACAAAAACTGCATTTGCTTATGGCTGTGAAGAATAGTGTGCCTTGCCACAGAACAAAACTGGTTTATGTCTGGTTTGGGACGTGGGATCCAGATTCCAAAGATCTCATTCCAATCGACCAACTCGGAGGCTTCAGCACCCGACATGCAGAACATAAAGGATCTGCTGCCAAATGGAGAAACAATATTAGAGACGTGGTCATAATTTCCTGTCTGATTAGTATCTTTGTGTCTGTAAAATAAGTTGTAGTTATAGCTTATGAAGCACTTTCTGTCTTTTCTTATTTTTGATGGTCTGTGTTCCTCGCAGGAGAATGAGGATGCGCTGGCCTTGGATGACGCCCCCCAGTGGATTCCCAATGGTATTACAAGCCTGACGACATCGGCTGCTGTAAAGGAAAATTAAAACAAACTCCAGTAGTTACATTTTTAATGTTGGTGTCTTACAGTAACCCCAGACCCAAACAAACAAACAAAAAATTTAATTAAATGTAAAAAAAAAAGTTTTGTTTTTTTACTTCTGGGTAATTCTTGTGTAGTATTTATTAAATACTTCTGAAAAGTAACTGTAACATGTAACTATGATCATTCTATTATTTTTCATATATTGTATTAAAACCAACTGTATAAACGGATAACTTCTGTGTTTACTGAACAAAAAAGGAAAGGCTTTCTGACTTCATCAGACTCCCACTGTGGTTTGGAGGATATTTGAGCCCTGTTTTGGTTCTTAACACAGTTGTTTCCATGAGGTCACGCACTGCAGCAGGCCTGCTGTGTTGTAACAATTATTGTTTTTAGCAAATCTCTTGATGGTTCTCAAAACCTCTGCCAACACCATCATGTAATACAGTTTTCTGTGTATTACTTCCAGACGTCTTTACTTTAGTCTGTTTCTTCAAATGAACCGGCTCTCCAAGGCGTGTTTCATTCAGATTGATGTTCATTCTGATGCTGGAACACCTTTAAGTTTGGAAAACGTATAAAACTTTCTACTCTATACCGGTATATGTTAATATTTTGTAGGTTGATGGTAATTTTAGAAATATAACTCCTTTCCAAACTGACGGGGTGCATCAGTCCCTAAGCACATTGCTGAGGTCTTTCAGGTTTGCCATTGTGCCAACGATGCTGAGCCTGAATATCTGCTTAAACTCTTGGTTTTATAGATGACTGTGAAGATTAATGCAGATAAATTCGATCAGCAGCAACTTCTCCCATCTTTAACTGTTTGATTGGAGAAACTTACCTTTATCTTACAGCAACTATAACCAATACACATATGTCACTTTTTTCAGTATGTTTTAGAGGCAAAGCCAGTTTTTAGACTTAGAAGAGATTATTTGAGTGATCTTTATTACACTTAATTTTAACGGTGTATTTTTGTGATAACTTATTATAAGTGTTAGATTTTATCTTTATTTTACTTATAATTTTCGTTTGTAAAAAAGTTTCATTTTGCTGATCATCACTGATGTGTAAAAGCAGTAAAAAGGGTAAAACATCCAAGGTATTGCCTATTTCCACAAAATTTTGAACTTCTTATCTTAATGTAAATTACAACCAGTGAAACTGTAGCCCCCAACATTTACTTAGTAGTTTGTTTACTTATTAGAAATGTGGAGCTGGTAGTAAGGATAGAAAGCAGTTTCCTGTCTTGGTGGACCTAGGGCTTAAAGGGTAATTACACATAGTACATTTTATGTAACCTGCTGAAATGATTACATTCTTACACTTTAAAGATATATAAGATGTACAGAAACCATTCGTTTTCAAAATTTCTGAAAAAATAACATTCAGAAATATATCTCAACAAAGTAAAAGCCTTTTTCTGTAAGCTTCTGAATCTTTTTCAGGTAAAAGATGACTTATTTCTTTCTTCTTTTTTTAATTAAAATGGACATTTATTCTGGTATTTTTAGTACTTTTTTTTGTTTTATGTAGGTGTTGGTGCTAGAAGGGCGACATCTCCAACAATGATTTAAAAGACTAACTTAAGTGGCAAAAATAGGCATTAACTGGTCCTGCAGCTCAAAAACATGACATTAGTTGGTCTGTCTAAATTGTCTTAAGATATGCGGGCCGCTGCTTGAGTGTTATGCACATAAAGATGTATCTATAAATAAGTGGCTTTGTTGTTCACCAGCAAGTGGAAGCATTTTTTTTGCAACATTTTAAATGTTTGCTTGATATTCCCATCAAAGTATCATGAAAACATATCTAGTTAGCGGCTATTCCACTTATATATGTGTTGAAATAACAGATGAAGAATTTGGCAAAATGTAGATCTTTTTGAATTTGTTAGCGCCCTAAGTATGTTGTTCTCCCAACAAATGGCATGTTTTTAGAGTGTGTATGCTCCAGTTAACAGTTCGATCACTAAATTTATATACACTCACTGGTCACTTTATTAGGTACACCTTGCTAGTACCAGGTTGGACCCCCTTTTGACTTAAAAACATCCTTAATCATTCCATGGCATGGGTCCATACTGACATGATAGCATCATGCAGTTGCTGCAAAGTTTTCGGCACATCCATGATGCCAATCTCTCGTTCCACCACATCACAGGTGCTCTATTGGATTGGGATCTGGTGATTGTGGAGACTATTTGAGTACAGTGAACTCATTCTCATGTTCAAGAAACCAGTCTGAGATGATTTAAGCTTTATGACAAGGCAAACGTATCCTTCTGGAAGTAGCCATCAGAAGATAGTACACTGTGGTCATAAAGGGACGGACATGTTAAGCATGGTAGGCTGTGGCGTTGCAACGATGCTCAATTGGTACTAAGGGGCCCAAAGAGTGCCAAGAAAATATCCCCCACACCAATACAACACCAGCAGCAGCCTGAACCGTTGATACAAGGCAGGATGGATCCATACTTTCATATTGTTGATGGGAAATTCTGACCCTACCATCCGAATGTGGCAGCAGAAATTGCTACTCATCACACCAGGGAACGTTTTTTCTATTCTTCTATTGTCCAATTTCGGAGAGCCTGTGCGAATTGTAGCCTCAGTTTCCTGTTCTTAGTTGACAGGAGTGGCATCATGTTTGGTCTTCTGCTTCTGTAGTCCATCTGTCTCAAGGTTGGACGTGTTGTGCATTCAGAGATGCTCTTCTGAATACCTTGGTTGTAATGAGTGGTTATTTGAACTACTGTTGCCTTTCTATCAGCTCGAACCAGTCGGACCATTCTCCTCTGACCTCTGGCATCAACGAGGCACTTTAGCCCACAGAACTGCCTCTCACTGAATATTTTCTGTTTTTTGGATCGTTCTCTGTAAACCCTAGAGATGGTTGTGCGTGAAAATCCCAGTAGATTAGCAGTTTCTGAAATACGCCCACAACCATGCCACGTTCAAAGTCATACCATATCTACATGAACTTCAATAAAGGCACCGTTTCAGCACTTTTAAGTATTTGCATCGTACTGAAATTGCTCAAGTTCCAAAACTACAAACTATAAACACTTCAAACCTGGAATAGATTGTTCTAAAGAGATTTCAGAATATTTAAATCCAGGTTCGTGATTTGTGAAAACTTTCTATGATTTGTGAAACTTCAATAAATGCACAATTTCAGCACTTTTAGGTATTTGCATTATACTGAAACTGCTCCAGTTCCATAACTACAAAACATAAACACTTCAAACCTGGATTGGATTATTCTAAACTAGTTTCACAAAATTTAAATCCAGGTTTGTTTATTGTGAAACCCTTCTCTGATTTTTGAACTTCAATAAAGGCACAATTTCACCACTTTGTAGGTTCTTTATCACACTAGAACTGATCTATCTCCAAAACTTCAAAACATAAACACTTCAAACCCGCACTGGATTATTCTAGACTAGTTTTAGAATATTAAAAACCAGGTTTGTGATTTGTGAAACCTTTCTATGATTTGTGAAACTTCAATAAATGCACAATTTCAGCACTTTTAAGTATTTGCATTTTACTGAAACTGCTCCAGTTCCATAACTACAAAACAAAAACACTTCAAACCTGGATTGGATTATTCTAAACTAGTTTCACAATATTTAAATCCAGGTTCGTGATTTGTGAAAACTTTCTATGATTTTCGAAACTTCAATAAATGCACAATTTCAGCACTTTTAAGTATTTGCATCGTACTGAAACTGCTCAAGTTCCAAAACTACAAACTATAAACACTTCAAACCTGGAATAGATTGTTCTAAAGAGATTTCAGAATATTTAAATCCAGGTTTGTTTATTGTGAAACCCTTTTCTGATTTGTGAAACTTCAATAACGGCACCGTTTCAGCACTTTTGAGGTTCTTTATCACACTAGAACTGCTCCAGCTTCAAAACTACAAAACATAAACACTTCAAACCTGGACTGGATTATTCTATTGTACTAGGGAAATAATAACAGCAGAATAAAAAAACAACGGCAAATGTTTATTATTATTAAAAGTCATATTTAAAATAATAATACAGGCCAAAATTAAAAGCTGTAAATACGTTTATTTACCAGGTTTTGTCTCATTTTAGACATTTGCACGTCTCTCAATTTCTGCCCACAGTTGCATGTGAAGCTCCTCTCTCTCACTGTAAAACATACATAAGGTTATTAATCACTTCAATAGCTTCATGTTTTTTATACATAATTATTATTTTAATTTTTTTCCGTTCATATTGCTTCAATAACTTTGATTCTCTTAGCTCTCCTCCATTTTGCAATTCTCAATTTTTTCAACTGCCTCAGCCCTGGTCAGTCCTGTGGTTTTAGTCATTTACATTTCCCACGGAATGTTTTTCTGCAGCTGCAAACTGTTTTGTGTGGAGAAGCATAGGGCCGAATTCACCAAGTTTATTCTGTAGTTCTTCGGGTTCTGGTTGTCGACAGTGTGGGGTATGTTCTTCCTCACTGCTGTGGCTGATCTCTCCCTGGACTGAGACTTCAACAACTATTTTCTCTTGTGTTTTATTAGGGTCTTCTTCAATACAGAGAAAAAAAGTTGTGCAGCCACTGAATTTGCGTACAGCTGTACCCCTCCAGTTAGGTTTTGTGACTTTGCGGCTAAATCTACATTTAACCTTGTTCATTTTGAATAATAGAACACAGTATTTATTTATGATAGATATTTTGTGGCTCCCTGTCAAACTTAGAATAGATTTTAAGATTCTTCTTTTGACATATAAAGCCCTCACTAATAAAGCTCCATCGTATATCAGAGATCTGATGACTCCTTATGTCCCTAACAGAGCACTTCTCAGACTGCAGGTTTACTGGTGGTTCCTAGAATCTCTAAAAGCA
>JAVLVB010000001.1:13353207-13366842 GCA_032876305.1 Orestias chungarensis
TCTTGATTCTTGATAAGCTCAGCCCAGGCTTTTTGAAGCACTCTGTAACCTTTTCTGGGTCGTGGTTGAATGGTTGACCACTCCTCTCTTATGAGACAGACAGAAAATGATTGAGGGCATTTCACATTCTAATTTACAAAAGGCAACCTCTTCTTTATGTTGTCCAACTCTCTAGTGTCTTCAGCTGGAGAAGTAACACTACCGGTAGGACATGACCAGGGTGATATGATTGCAATGTGCTTTGATAGCCTATGCAAATTGGATGAAACCAGTTTTTACATTGACAACAGTGAGCATGAGGCTCCATGGGGTTATTGGGCTGTTTGCAAACACAAAACAAAGTATCTGAATGATATTCTGGACTTTCATCAAACTTGATTTGGTCTTTCTCAAGGATTGTGACTTCATTTTCACAAACCTTGTTTCTTCTCTTCACATGTGTCATTGTTACTACTCACAGTATCTCCATTTTTGTGATTGCAGGTTTATGGTGGGGGTTCCTCAAGATCTGTTTTGTGGATTTCGCTTTGACTCACTCCTTTCATATCAGTTTGACTTAACTCTTTCACCTTGTTCTCATTCAGTTGAAACTCTTGTTCAGAGAAGTTTCTATGGTTTCCCTCTGGGAAAGGATGGTGTTGTGTTTGACTTAATCTGGAACAATGTGACCCTTGCCGTTCTTTTCTTTCCTATCCTCTTTCACTTCTTGTCTCTAACACATCTGTCCTTCATATTCTTTTTTTTAGACCATGCTGTACAACACAAAATGTGTGTTCTCGCTGCTTTAGGAGTACTCTTGTTCGAACTGACTTTCTGTCACAGTTCCATACAGTGTACAGCCATTTCTTATTTTTAACTGACTTGTCATCAAATAGCTTTCCAGTCAAATATTCCCATATCGTGCTGTTCCAATGTGTTTTTCTTAAATGTCCAAATACTGACAGTTCTTCAACTATCTTGTATTCTCCTCCCCACATTGCCCATAAATATGGACAGCCATGTATTTGACCTCTTCTTAACTTTGCCATATTTTTAACCTGACAAATTGAATAATGACATATTAACAGTTATTAACTTTTTCATAAAAAAAATACAATAACCTTAAAGTTGATCCTGAATGCAAAACTGTAGTAATATGGCCCTAAACACAAAGGAAGAAATTACACTGTAAAACCTTACAGAACAGCCAAAGCAAAACCTACAATATTTTCCTATAATTCAAAAAGCTAAACATGTCCTAAACTATTTAATCGAATATAATGATAAGCCTTTCCTTTCAGGCAGCTGGAAGTGCTTTTAAGAGATGCATATTTTCATGACAGTTTCACAGAAACAAATAGTAAGAACTTAAAATTCAAGTTCAGAAATTCTAAAACTTTTGTACCGCCACAAATGAATGTTGACATCTAGAATTGTTTTCAGGCAACACTGTTTAGGCTGCACGTGATTATTTTACACAAAAAGTATTGCATACTGAGTTTATTCATAAATCAGCTGCATCTGATATGAATTTTGCTGTTATTGCTGTTGTAATTATTATTATTAGGCACAGTTTACGGGAGAGAGTGGCAACAGCATTTAAGCAAAAATGGATGATTTGAGGCTAGCTTCCCGATTGCAAAGGCGCAACGGGTGGGGCTGGGGAGATGGGGGCGCTGATGCGACTCCTACAAAATGCAGCCCTGGGCAACCGAACATGTTGCCCATTAGACGAACAGCGACTGTTAATATGTTATACCCGCTATGAGGGTTCATTGTCGAGAATTATGCAACAACCTGCACTCATCTCTTGGAGCTAAACGAGAACCGACTATATAACTGAGCCCCAAATAATGCAACAATATACAGATTTTTGTTTTGTGTAAATGTATGGTAGACAATTTATGATTGAAGTAGCAGCTTGCATGTTTCCACAAACCAACTGTGATAATAAAAGCATTTTAAACATTTTGCGACATGTATCCTGTCGGCCTACAAATTCTTATAATTCAACTGATTTGTTTTATACAAACTGAGAAATTAAAGCATGAGTTAATTAGCTGTGAGTACACTGAACATTTGTTGTAAGTAACCTTAACACCATAGCAATAAAAGTCCACTCACTTTCGCCAACAGCAAATCCACCAAAACTAACTTTCAAAACTAGTGGCTTGCTACAGTTGTGGTCAAAAGTTTACATACACTTGTAAAGAACATAATATCATGGCTCTCTTGAGTTTTCCGTTATTTCTACAACTCTGATTTTTCTCTGATAGAATGATTGGAACAGGTTCTTCTTTGTCACAAAAAACATTCATGAAGTTTGCTTCTTTTATGACTTTATTCTTTGTTAACGGAAAAAAGTGATCACATCTGCTGGGTCAAAAATATACATACAGCAGTGCTAATATTTGGTTACATGTCCCTTAGCCATTTTTACTTCAATTAGGCGCTTTTGGTTGCCAGAGGCTTCTGGCAAGCTTCTGGTTGAATCTTTGACCACTCCTCTTGACAGAATAGGTGCAGTTCAGTTACATTTGATGGCTTTTTGACATGGACTTGTTTCTTCGGATTGTCCACATGTTTTCAATGGGGTTTAAGTCAGGACTTTGGGAAGGCCATTCTAAAACCCTTATTCTAGCGTGATTGAGCCATTCCTTTACCACTTTTGATGTGTGTTTGGGGACATTGTCCTGTTGGAACACCCAACTGCACCCAAGACTCAACCTTCGGGCTGATGATTTTAGGTTTTGTTGAAGAATTTGAAGGCAATCCTCCTTCTTCAGTGTCCCAATTACCCTCTGTAAAGGACCAGTTCAATTGGCAGCAAAACAGCCCCACAGCATAATACTACCACCACCATGCTTGATGGTAGGCATGGGGTTAAAGGCCTTACCATTTCTCCTCTAAACATATTGCTGAGCATTGTGGCCAAAAAGCTTAATTTAGGTTTCATCTGACCACAGAACTTTCCTCCAGAAGGTCTTATCTTTGTCCATGTGATCAGCAGCAAACTTCAGTCGAGCCTTAATGTGCCGCTTTTGGAGCAAGGGCTTCGTTCTTGCACGACATGCTTGACTGTGGACAATGACACCTGTGTTCCAGCAGCTTCTAATTCTTGACAGATTTGCTTTTTGGTGATTCTCGGTTGACTCTTCACCCTCCTGACCAGTTTTCTCACAGCAGCAGGTGATAGCTTGCGTTTTCTTCCTGATCATGGCAGTGACAAAAACAGTGTAATTCATTTTATACTTACAAACAATTGTTTACACTGTTAATTTTGGGACCTGCAGCTGCTTTGAAATGGCCCCAAGTGACTTTCCTGACTTGTTCAAGTCAATAATTCGCTTTTTCAGATCCATGCTGAGCTCCTTCGACTTTCCCATTGTAGCGTTTGTGGGCATATGGATCCAATGAGCCCTTTTTCACTGGCCTCAGAGAAGTCACAAGACGTTAAGAGGCCATGCTATGCAGCTTATAACTCGTGACATAACTTTCTAAGTCACCAAAATGGCTAATTCATGTTGCTGTATATATATTTTTGACCCAGCAGATGTGATCACTTTTTTCTGTTAACCAAGAATAAAGTCATAAAAGAACCAAACTTCATGAATGGTTTTTTTGTGACAAAGAAGAACCTGTTCCAATCATTCTATCACAGAAAAATCAGAGTTGTAGAAATAACAGGAAACTCAAGAGAGCCATAATATTTTGTTCTTTACAGGTGTATGTAAACTTTTGACCACAACTGTATGTCATGTGGGATCTAAAAATCAAAAAAGGATATTTCCAAGTACTTTGGATTGGTCACAGTATGAATAAAATGATTGCAGGAGCAGAATATTTAACCTGTATGGTAAAGTGACATTCTGAATACACATGCTTTATTTTGAAATCAAAATAATGTATAAACTAACTAAAGTGCTCATAAACAGGACCATATTCATATCATTAGACCACATAATGAAGATACAAGTCATGGACATCTGAATTAAGACCAACACTTTTCAGGTCAATTCTTAGTTCATTTATGTTTATTTATATAGTAGTTCACAACTTTAGAACATAACACATACACAGATAGTAGAAATAAAACAAGACAGTAGAGTTCAGATTGTTATACACTCGTTACATGTAGTTTAAAACCTGAAACATGAAATGAAAATCTAGAACAAACATTTAATTTGACCATGAATAAATTTCCCACAGAATATGGATCAGGGTAAAATCCATCTACAATGGCCAACTGGGGGTTTAAGCAGAAATATGACACTTTAAAGGAAGCCCTCATGCAGGGACAAGCTCTGTGTCAAACAATGGAAAACTTTAATAGCAGTAGACATAAATTAACTCGTTAGAATTGTTACATCAGTGGATGCCTCCGATCAAGTAGATACTATAGATAAAAATTACAATTAAGAGAAAAGTTGAAAGAAGATAAAAATATTAGATATCAGAGAAGGAGGAGATCATCATTAATGTGTTCCAGATGACCCAAAAAGTGCTGAAACGGTTCCTTTATTGAAGTTTCACAAATCACAAACCTGGTTTTTAATATTCTAAAACTAGTTTAGAATAACCCAGTCCAGGTGTGAAGTGTTTATGTCTTGTAGTTTTGGAGCTGGAGCAGTTTCAGTATGATGCAAATACTTAAAAGTGCTGAAACGGTGCCTTTATTGAAGTTTCACAAATCAGAGAAAGATTCACAAACCTGGATTTAAATATCCTGCAATCACTTTAGAACAATCCAGTCCAAGTTTGAAGTGTTTATGTTTTGTAGTTTTGGAGCTGGAGCAGTTTCAGTGTGATGCAGAACCTTAAAAGTACTGAAACTGTGCCTTTTTTGAAGTTTCACAATAAACAAACCTGGTTTTAAACATCCTGCAATCACTTTAGAACAATCCAGTCCAAGTTTGAAGTGTTTATGTTTTGTAGTTTTGTATCTAGAGAAGATTAAATGAGCCGAAATTAGTGAAATTTGAGCGGAATCGCCCTTTAGCCATTTGCCGAATCGGAAGCCAACTTCAGCCTCGCCAGGAAGCCGGAGTACCCAGAGAGAGCCCGTGCATGCACAGGGAGAACATGGAAACTCCAATGTATCTAATCCATCATGGATGAGTATGTGCAGGACTTTATTCTGAAGGGTCGGGCCGCCGGAAGTCCCGCTGTACTGCACCACACCGTAAATGCCGGTGCTGTCATAACACCGGCAGGAACATGAACATGTGACAGATTTGTTCCGCTCCTGTCTCGGTGGGAACACCGACTCCTGCAGGTCAGCCATGGAGCTCAGCGACCAGCCGCAGCCGCTGTTCACCTTCGGCCTGATCGCCGACATCCAGTACGCGGACAGCGACGACGGCTTCAACTTCACCCGGACGCGGACGCGCTACTACCGGTCCAGCCTGCGGCTGCTGAAGAACGCCGTGGCGGGCTGGACCGAGGCGGCCCCGAGGCCCCGCTTCGTGCTGCAGCTCGGGGACATCATCGACGGCCTGAACCGGCCGCGGCGCGCCTCACGGCGGGCGCTGGACGCGGTGCTGCGGGAGCTGCTCCAGCTGCCCGTGCCGGTGCACCACGTCTGGGGCAACCACGAGTTCTACAACTTCAGCAGGAGCGAGCTGCTGGGCTCGGCCCTGGACAGCAGCACGGACGCGGATCGGAGCCCGAACCGGGACGAGATCTACGCCTACCAGTTCAAGCCTTTCCCCGGGTTCGTGTTCGTGGTGCTGGACGCGTACGACGTGAGTCTGCTGGGCAGGCGCGAGTCCAGCGATGGGTTCAGACACGCGATGGATGTGATTAAGCTGTACAACAAGAACGAGGATCTGAACTGTCCACCGGGTAAGCTTGACCGCCTGGAGGTCAGAGGTCAGAGGTCAGAGCAACACTCTGGCATCCAGCGACTTTTTACAGTCTCACATTAAAACCACCAGCTTTGAATGTTGTTGTTTTATTTGATAAACTCATACAAAGTGGTAGATTATTATACAGTGGATTTAAAAAAAGGTCAAAAGTGACATTTAGTTCCATCTGTCTTTGCTGCTTGGACGAAGAATCCCACATCATTATTCTTTCGCCACCATGTTTCAACACAGGCACAAAAGTTTCAATGTTGCTGTCACTCCTTCACTTTACTGTGAGCCTGTGATCTCCTCAATAACCGGCATCAACGTCCGTTTCAGACGATTTTACTTAGTAAACGGTATAAATATCAGTCATAGATCAATTTAAATCGGGTATAATGTTCCTTCTGCACTACGTTGGTCTACCACATAAAATCCAATGAGAGTGCTCCAATGTTTGTGGTTTTAAAGAGACTTAAAAAAAACCCAGGAGATCCGTTGGGTCTCGTGATTCGTGGACTAACGTCTAACGCTGTGTTTGTTGCAGACCTGCCGAGCCACAGTAGGTTCACCATGTTCAACGGCGGCTTCAGCCAGGATCAGCTGGACTGGCTGGACTCTGTGCTGACCGTGGCGGATGAAAAACAGGAAAAGGTCACAATCGTCTGTAAGCCAAACCCATTTGTAAACAATGCAAAAGGCCGTTTGCTGAACCATCACGGTGGCGGGTTGTGAAGCAGTATTTTGACTTGTGTACCGCATCTGTTTACAGAAGCAGAATAATGTCTACCTGAACAGAAAGTTGAAAGCTGAAGACGGAACAGGCTGATTCTGATTGTAGTTTGTCCTCGTCCAGGTCACCTTCCAGTCCACCCCGACTCCACGGACAATGTCTGTCTGGCGTGGAACCACGATGAGCTCCTGGCCGTCATTCGCTCCCACAGCTGCGTGGTGTGTTACATGGCGGGCCACGCCCACGACGGCGGCTACTGCCTGGACCAGGTCACGGGCGTGCACCACCTCACGGTGGACGGGGTGATCGAGACCCATCCCGACAGCGACGCCTACGGGACGGTCGCCGTGTACCCGGACAGGATGGTGCTGACAGGGAAAGGCCGGATCACAGATCGGGTGTTTCTGTTTCCCTGACTCGGTCTGTGAGGGCGACGGTCACTCGACTGAACCAGGTTCAGAATGTTCTGCACATTTTCTCTCTCACTCTAATGGAAAGAAAATAAATGTACATCTCGTACGGGACAGGCTGTGCTGGGCCTAGTTTTAAAAACACTGTGAGTGTTCATCAGGGAATTGCTACTGGTGCACTTTCCCCTCCGAATTTCCTGCACTTACAGGTTAATATTATACTAAAGTTTGAATTATGAAAGAATTAAAACCTTTGCACTTTCATTTAAGTAGAGATATTCCAAAGAAATACTTGATTTCTGCAAATGTTTGCTGGTGTTGGTTTGTATCCTATTAACTTTGGAAATGCATTTAGGGTGTACAACCCTGGTGAGGTGGACTGGATTGTTACGTAGTGACTTGAGCTCAGATCTAAGATTTTACTCTGGAAATCACCAAGTATAATAAAAAAACCTTTATATCAACCCAGCAGTATCTTTTTCACGTTTCCATTTGAATGGCACTACTATGTGTTGCATTCAGGTCACACGAGTTGTACGCACTTTGATTTGTCTCAGAGAGTGGAGTACCTCAGGGGCGTGTTCCTGTATTGTTTTATATTTTTGTTATGTTTAGCTTCTTCCACAAAGAGGGTGATTTGTTTATATATATTTTTTAAACACACACACCTTCTGTTTTTTATGTAGCCAAATAAATCCACAAGTTTCCTTAGTCTGACTTAATTTTTAAAAACTTCTAGTCAAGGTTTTCAGTGGGAAAAAAAAGATCTGTACTTCTTCGAGGAACTAAAGGGTCAAAAAAAAGTTATAGAGAAGTTTTTTTTGGTATACGCTGAACAGAACAATACTTTTTTTTAGCAGTAAGCTGCTTGTGGAAATAAGAAGAACTTTTGGATGCTCTGTGTAAAGTTTGCAGCAAGATTGATCACATTTCCGCCTCGAGAAGAGCGAAAGGCCTTCGGTCTGACTCTGATACACACGTCTGCTCGACTTTCACAGATCCTGATCCGACTTGCACATTCTTTTTTTATTTGCAACACAAATTTGAAAAAAATGAAATGAAAAACAAAACAAATTTTATGCTAGATTTATACATTTAAAAAAAAGAAAGAAGTGTTTTTGTATTTGTAAAATTAAAATAAACTATAAAGCACAAAGTTGATAGAAATTTAAAATTAACACACCTATAGATATATTTATTTTATTTTAAGTAAAGTTATTATAATATAAAAATAATATCTATAATATTAATAGGTGAAGTTAATGTTAAACTGTTCAACAATATCAAAATGACAATTTTAAACTGTAAGCTGGTGAAAACTTTGCATTTTAGATTGTCAGTGAACGCAACACCGTTCCCAGAACGTGGCCGCGACGGAGCTGCGCTGCGTTCACTGACGCAGAGTCCCGTCGGGAGGCAGGGCCAAGTTTCTCTGTCTGCATTGCAGCCCGAGCATTGGAGGCCGCCGGAACACAACAATGGCGACTCCCAGTCCGAGCAGCGGCTCCACGGGCTCCGGCAACATTCTGGGCGCCACGTCGCACCACGTCCACCAACAGACGCAGAGCAGCAGCACGCAAGGTAGGAGCTGAAGGCGCTCAGTGTTCTACCATCTCCAGCCGAGGAAGGCCAGTTAGACAGAAAACACAGCTGAAGGTTTCTCTGAAGATACCCACCCCCATTAACCCACTATGGTCAAGTTACGCTCATTTACAGTAGTGTTTCCGACAAAGACTTTCAAAATAAATTACGTAAAAAAAATAATATATATGTATGTATATATATATATATATATATATAGGGGGTGAATGATAGACATTGCCTTGTAGAGTAGGCATAAAGGTCAAGGGTAGGGTATGATAGCAGGGTTTCCCTCCCCCACTTCACTTTTTGCCCCAGTGTTTTTTTAAAAAAAGGACAAATTTAGCTTTGGTTTGGAAATATCACAGATTGCTGTACTTATACCGATATAGGGCCAAAAACATAAAGATTGCGGCTCATCACTGTAATGAAGTCATGCCTGTTGTCAAACAGGAAAAAGCGAAGGAAAACGTTTTCTATAATCAGAATTTTGGACGTACAAAATTGACCAGGAGTTAACTGCATTATGAGGCTGTGTAGGAAAATCTAACATACAATGAATGTTATGGATCAGATTAGTCTAACTAAAAAGTTGCAGTACATGAATGTGGATTATCAAATTGAATAAAGATCAATAGGTAAATTCAATAATGAACAGTAAATCTTTATTGTACTATCGGTGTGCAAAGTGGGAACACTAAAAACACATTTTGCAGAGTTATATTTGAGTGCTGAGAGGAAAAATCAAGCAAACAAAAAAAACAACTACTTTTTTTAGAACCTACATTATCTGCGTCGGCCTTTATTTTGAAGGCGTATTTGCGTACTTCCGTTTTCGCTCAGGCTGATTGGTTTAGCTTGACTTAGCTCCTAAACACTGCACGGCTACCTATGGCTCAGTTTAACTGCGTTTTACATCAACTTGGATGGTTAATAAAACCTTGAAATGCTTCTAATAACAACATGTTAATAGTTTGTATTCAAAATATGCCATTGTGAAGATAAAGTCAGCCTCGTTTTGACATTAACTCCAATGTTGTTAGCACATGGTTGCTAGGGCGAGTACAAGGCCTCACAGTGAAACAAACTGGTTTCCCCAGCCAGGCCATCCCGACCTTACAGCCCCGTCAGCGGCTCTCCAGGCTGGACAAACGCCAGAATCGGAGGTCGAAGTTTGTTATAAAGCTGTCGGTTCAAATCCAGCTTTTCTGTGTTCATTGAAGCTGCTCGGCTAATCGAAATAAAAAACGCGCAATTAAGTAAATAAAAACGAAACCTGTTGTTCGTTTTGGGTCGTTTTCTGGTCATTTCTTGTCGGTTTTAAACCGCTTTGGGGCCGTGGGCTAACGAGCTAGCATGCGAGAGCTAACGAGCTAGCATGCGAGGGCTAACGAGCTAGCATGCGAGGGCTAACGAGCTAGCATGCGAGGGCTAACGAGCTAGCATTCGAGGGCTAACGAGCTAGCATGCGAGAGCTAACGAGCTAGCATGCGAGGGTTAACGAGCTAGCATGCGAGGGCTAACAAGCTAGCATTCGAGGGCTAACGAGCTAGCATGCGAGAGCTAACGAGCTAGCATGCGAGATCCATCATCGGACCGGAAGCAACAAATAATTTAGTCCAGGAATGTTAAAAGGCTCAAGTTTGGATGTGTTTTGATCCACAGAGAGAGAAGCATATAGAAACAACCTCACTTTTGTGGCCAAATGCCTTCACAGAAGACAGGAGCAGCACAAAGAGGATAAGAATAAGAGAATAAGAGCTCCTAACAAAATGTATTATTAAAAATAACCAATGACATTAACAAAATCTGATTGTTATTGCACTGGGTCACAGATTTCATAAGGATGATTACAAATAAATATGAAAAACTAATGAATTATGGCACATTTAAGCATGATGGTAGAGGGAAATATTTGTTTATTCTTAGCCACTGAAAGTCTCTCTACGCAGCAGCTTTAGTGAACATGGGACGCCTCTGAATAACTTGAACAAACTACTGAAACTCCACGGCTCTCCTTTGCTCTTCTCTAAGATCTATTGCTCTGATTACTTGTTAATCAAACAAGTGCTTTCGGTCAGAGAGCTTACCGTTGCAGCAAAACACGTCCCCAATGTGAACTCAATAGGCTTTCGCTTTGACTCCAGCCTGTTTGATTGAAGAAAATGCTGCAAAATAATTCAAATATGCGTGTCTAACTCTTGTTTTTCTGAAAAACCTTAAAGCGCAATGTTGTATGATTGAAAGATCAGTCGAAGTAACTTGTTAAAACTTCTAAATTTATGGTGTTACTCTTGTGATCGACATGAAATGTTTTATCTGAACCTTACAGAAACCAACACGTGCTGGAGATGTCAAAATGAAACAGGTATACACTTTTCTTTTCCAAGGATTGAAATCTTCTGTCTGTGTTCGTTAACTTCTCCTCATCCGTCCGCTTTCGTTAATTCTCTTTTTTTCGTTCTTTTAAAATCATTTATTTTATTGTATTTGTGGAGAAAATCATTTGCATTTGATCAAGTTGTCTGCATGTTGCTGGATTTTCTTTCCTTCTTTCTTTTTACATCCCAAGTCTGGGAGTGTGTTTTATTAGTACAGCTCACAGATTACAAGCACAGTTCCTACACAGTCTGGAAAAGCCTGGGATTTATTGTTTTCCAGTTCTGGATAAGTTTGAAAGAAGAGCTTACTCTATTTTAAATTATTTGTATTCCCAACTTTGTGCATCATCTGTTTGTTTCCTTCTTTCCCTCCTTATTCGCGTTCTTCATAGTGAATTTCCTGTCTTTTGAATTTATTCCACTCCCAGTTTCCCCAATCGATAATGTCCCATAACAGAAAGAAGAAATCTCACGAGAATAGAACAGAGTAATGTTGCTGTCATTCATTCAGCCTTTCTTACTAGATGGTGAAATAGTTATTAGTCTGAGAGAAAAACTCAAAAGAAAATAGTCCTTGGTCGAGTCACGACTCACATGAGATCCGGGGCCATGGAACACACATTCACAGTAACCTGCCTTGGATACTATTTGGCTTCTGAGAAGCCACCCGCTTGCTCTGAAATAGGCTCTCAGAAAATGTAGTAAAACTTCTTTTCCACCCCTTTTACTTCAGGGTTTCAGATAAGCCTGTCTGGAGCGCCCCAAAGTAAGCATTAGCGTTCCACTCGAAGCAAAACTGACCTCTGCTCTTTGCTGGTGCACGTCAGTAGTCTAAAGTGGTTTCTATCTGGCAGGGACCGCTCTAGACTACCGACAGAGCCTGTCTGGTGTTCTGGTTGGGGAGTCTGTCCCGCTGTTCGCTGCTGTTAACTCACTCACACCATTCAGCCGTGGCCACGAAACATTCCTTTGCACTGGGAGCTTAAAGGTTAAGGGATCCATTTCCACTTGAGCTGATTGGGAAATGCATGGCAAAGATGACCCAGCACTCAACCTTAGCACCTTTAAAACGACACGCTCACACGGGTGACGCTCAATCCGCCCCAATCCCGCTCACACGTTTCCTCAGGTACTGTTTGAATCAAGAAGAATCAGTTTATTTATATAGCGCCAATTTACAACAGATGTCGTCTCAAGGCACTTCACAGAAAATCAATTAAAATCAAAGATACATCATAAACAAATCGATTTAAAAAGTGTCCAATCTAAGGGACCCCAGCAGATTGCATCAAGTCATTGACTTGCAGCATTCACTCCTCTTGAATCAGCAGGCAGAAACAATGGCTTGTGCTGTCGTTGACTTTACAGCAATCCCTCATACTGAGCATGCATGTAGCGACAGTGGAGAGGAAAAACTCCCCTTTAACGGGAAGAAACCTCCAGCAGAGCCAGGCTCAGTACAAGCAGACATCTGCCACGACCGACTGGGGGTTTGAAAAGACAGAAAGCTAAATTAGAAGCACAGGATACTGAAATAATAGAGTTTATAGCAGCAGTTGTAGAACGTCACTGGAAGCATCTCAGCCCATGTTCTGATCCAAGAAGCTGTCTCAGCTAACAGAACGCCACCCCAGGTGTGGTTACTATGGGGAGAAGAACACTAAGAGAAAACAAAATGTTAACAAGGTTGAAATAACGGTAACTAAGCAGATTAGACAAAGGAAGAAAGTAGAGAGAGAGAAGTGGTAAGATTGACCTCCAGCAGTCTAAGCCTATAGCAGCATAACTATAGAAAAACTTAAATAACTTAACCCTATAGAGTGAGACATGAAGAAAGTAGAGCAAAGGAGAACCGTCTGTCAAGACTGAGTTCCTCCCCAAGGCTGTCTTCTCTACCTCTTATTAACTATAAACTTTATCAAACAGAAAGGTTTTAAGCCTAGATTTGAAACTAGACAGGGTGTCTGCCTCACGGACTAAAACTGGAAGCTGGTTCCACAGGAGAGGAGCCTGCTAACTGAAAGATCTGCCTCCCATTGTGCTTTTAGAGATTCTAGGAACCACCAGTAAACCTGCAGTCTGAGCGAAGTGCTCTGTTAGGGACATAAGGAGTAATCAGATCTCTGATATACATTGTCTGAGGGCTTTATATGTCAAAAGAAGAATCTTAAAATCTATTCTAAATTTGACAGGGAGCCAATGAAGGGAAGCTAAAATAGGGGAGATATGATTTCTCTTTTTAAGTTTCATCAGAACTCATGCTGCAGCATTTTGGACCAACTGTAGATTTTTAATTGCATTTTTTGAACTTCCTGCTAATAAAGAGTTACAATAGTCCAGCCTTGAAGTAACAAATGCATGGACTAGCTTTTCAGCATCTGCCCTGGATAGAATATTTCTAATTTTTGCTATATTCCTAAGATGAAAGAAGGAAATCTTACAGACCTGTTTTATACGAGACTTGAAAGACATTTCCTGATCAAAAATAACACAAAGGTTCTTTACGTTGTCACCAGATGCCAACCTGATTCTATCCAGGTCAAGTGGCTGACTAAGCAATTTCTTTTTTAGGGGTTCTGGTCCAAAGATAACAACTTCTGTCTTTTCAGAGTTCAAGAGCAGAAAGTTTAAAGTCATCCACATTTTTATGTTATCTAGACATGCCTGTAATCTACCAAACTGACTGGATTCATCAGGATTTATAG
>JAVLVB010000001.1:13366942-13414844 GCA_032876305.1 Orestias chungarensis
TGATCTTTAATCTATTTGGTTTTGGCCGTGGGCAGGACACCGTCTCAATGGGATGTTGGGTAGGTAACTGTAGAGAAGCCGCAGAGAGGAGTTCTAAACTACGACTCTGCTTCCTGGTCTGGACCCTGGTTTGTCAGTAATTTGGGGAGTTAATAAATTTGGCCATATTTCTAGAAAGAAGAGCTGCTCCGTCCAAAGTGGGTTGGATGCCGTCTCTCCGGATCAGACCAGGTTTTCCCCAAAAGGTTTTCCAATTATCAATGTAACCCTAACCGTTTTCTGGACACCACCTAGATAACCAACGGTTGAATGACAACATGCGACTAAACATGTCGTCACTGGTCCGGTTTGAGTGGTGGGAACCATTTGAAAAATGATATTATAATTGAATAAGGAGTCAATTTTTTGTTTTTCTACTATTTTTCTTTTCTTTTAATTTAACACGTACTGCATGCCGTTATTTTGAAAGCATCAAGCTTTTCCCACATGTTTGTGAGCATTGGGAGCCTCTGTTTACGTGGACGATCCTCTTTTGTTCAGTCTTCTTTTTATCCTATGAGAAACTTTGGATAATCCCAAATTTTTATTTTATTTTTCCCACACAAATAACTTTTTGGGCTTATCTCAAGTGTTATGCTACTTCAGGCTTTTCTGCATACAAGTTCATCTCAGTGCATTAAAACATCATCAGAAAGCTCATTTTATCTCAGTAGTAAGAGTTGGGCAAAGATTCACAAGGTGTGGACTCAGAGCTTTAGAGCCACTGCACACAGATGAGTCCGGGATCTGGGCCATAGTTCTCCCATCCCAGTAGGAAACCTCTCTGTAACCCTAGAAACCTGGCTCCCAGTTTCTGGAGGTAGAGTGGAGAGACACAAAATCCAAGCTGCTTAAAGTGCAGTGGGAACTTTCTACATTGACGATCTCATCTCCTGAGTATTATGTGTATAAATTCTATTGTTCATATTAAAAATGTTTTTAAACAGTTTTGCAGATTAATGCTATGTGAGAAACAGAATACGAGGTACTGAGGATCACTAACGCGAATAGAAATAAAGTCATGACATCTGTGTGCAACAAAGAGGTTCCACTCTAATGTATTGAGATGCAACCGTGTAGCCTGTTGGCATGATCTGGGTGAGTGGGGGGCGCACATGTTTTAGACAACCTGAAGGTGTTTCTTTTGTTCTCCGCCAACCAGGTAAGCGTAAAGCTCTGAAGCTGAATTTCGCCAACCCTCCGGTGAATCGGACCTCCAGGCTCCCGCTCCACCCGACGCCTCCTTCCTTCCAGAATCCTCACATGTAAGTAAGGGCAGTCGGGCGGGAAGTCATCCTGTATTAACCGACAATCTCGCTGCTTGTTTTAATAGTTTCCGTCAAACAACGGAAAGATCTTTCTCTGCTGTGTTCAGGTGATTTTATAAAGTCAGTGTGTAAAGACTGACAGGTCTTACATGACCAGTAGTGTTTATAAATGTCGGTTAAGGCTGTGTGTTTGCAGTACTGCTTATTATTACTGAAATGCTGCTTGGGACTTTTAAGAGGATTCACAAACACTTGGGTTGCTTAATAGACTAACAAACAAAACTGGTGACTTTACAAGTCCTAATCACATCCATGAACACATTATTATTTACTTCCATTAAATACTGATGCCTGATTTAACTTACATTAAATCAGGGGTTGCACATGTTGCTGTTGTTGTTTTTCTACCCAACAGTTCGTCTCAGACACGCATCCATCAAGCAGTACTTTGCTTTTTGATCAGTCACAACAATCTTAACCCATCTCAGGTTTTTTATGTGTTTATTTGTCCCCAACCGAGATTCCACATTACATTCATGCTTGTTTTTTTTTTTTCTTCCTGGGATTTCTGCCGTCTTTTCCCCCCAAATCGTTGCATGCTGTCTAAACTCACCGGCTTCAATCCTCTCTGGGATCTCTAGAGAGCGTCTACGGACACACAGCATCGAGTCATCCGGGAAGCTCAAGATCTCGCCTGAGCAGCACTGCGACTTCACAGCGGAGGACCTGAGGGACCTCGGGGAGATCGGCCGCGGCGCCTATGGCTCCGTCAGCAAGATGGTCCACAAACCCACAGGCCAGATCATGGCTGTCAAGGTGACACGCTGACAGGGAAGGCAGGGATAGGGGGACTTGTCCCTGCAAAGGTGTTGACCATGTGACTCATGTTTGTGTTCGACCCCAGAGGATTCGATCCACAGTGGAGGAGAAGGAGCAGAAGCAGCTGCTGATGGATCTGGACGTGGTGATGCGGAGCAGTGACTGTCCCTACATCGTCCAGTTCTACGGCGCCCTCTTTAGAGAGGTCTGGAGGATCCGCATAAATGAACTGCTGCGTTATTCTCCGTGTCATTCAGTACTTGTACTTACATTTCTCCTGCCTTCTTGTTTCAGGGGGACTGTTGGATTTGTATGGAGCTCATGTCTACCTCATTTGACAAATTCTACAAATATGTATATTGCGTATTAGATGACGTCATTCCAGAGGAAATCTTAGGCAAAATAACATTAGCTGTAAGCAGCCATGTCATGTTTTCTCCTTACAGTTGACATGTCCAGGCCGCATCCCGAAATGACCTGATGGTTTTATGTTTTTTTGTGAACAGACCGTTAAAGCACTGAATCACTTAAAAGAAAACTTGAAAATAATTCACAGAGGTAAGGAGTTTTTTAAATTGACTGATTTACTATGCTGCTCATTTTGTTTTTAGCGTCTGTGGCTAACGTAAGTTGTGCTGTGCATTCAGTCTCATTTTTCCTGCTTTTGCAGACATCAAACCTTCCAACATTCTAATGGACAGAGGGGGAAATATCAAACTTTGTGACTTCGGCATCAGCGGCCAGCTGGTGGATTCAATAGCCAAGACTAGAGATGCAGGCTGCAGGCCTTACATGGCAGTAAGTTTTCATCTCTTAAATGTCTCTGGATGAATGGATGCATGTCTTAGCCTGAACTTTTCACTACATTATTTTTTAGAATACTCTAAATATTAAACAAGAAAATTATATATTTTGCATACTGAGACATATATTCATAACAGAAAGTATTTTTTTACTTGTCAAAACGAAAAAAACAATAATAATTGCGGGTGTTTTTTTATTATTATTTATTTATGGCTTTATTTTATTCCCAGCCCGAAAGGATAGACCCCAGTGCTTCCAGACAGGGCTACGACGTCCGGTCCGACGTTTGGAGCTTGGGAATCACTCTGGTAACCAACGGCATCTTCAGATTTGCTGTTCAAGCAAAGACGAGGTCGAGAAGGCTCGCTACTAAAACGAAGCCTTGTTTATGCTTGCTCCCAGTATGAGTTAGCCACGGGAAGATTTCCATACCCCAAGTGGAATAGTGTGTTTGACCAGCTGACCCAAGTGGTGAAAGGAGAACCTCCACAGCTCAGCAACTCGGAGGAGAGACAGTTCTCCCCCAAGTTCATCAACTTTGTTAACCTATGGTTAGTGGCGCTCTGTGAAAATGTTACAAACATTGAATGCTGACGATTTCTTTTTTCAGTATTTAAAATCTGACATGAACTTTCTTATCAGCTGTTTTTTTTTTTTTGTGCAGCCTTACGAAAGATGAATCAAAAAGGCCAAAGTACAGAGAGCTTCTGGTGAGCTGCCTTCCATTAACGATGTTTACAGCATATCTTAAAAGTATATTTTGCAGTTAATTATAAACCCATTACAGAGGACCTAGATCCTAATACAATGAATAGCTTTTAATTTTTAAGGCGTCAAAAGCAATTTTTAAAAGCTAATTTTGACTGATCAGCAGATCTAGCTACAAAAACACTAAGAACTCTAAAGTTATGGTTTACTATAAAATCCATTGGAGGCTTTTTAACCTTAAGGTCATGCAGGGGAAGTGGAAAATTCTGCTTAATTGGTTTAATTTGAAATATATTGGCATATCAAACTTTTATATACAACTTATGTTGTCTAAAACATTAAATGGTTTTTGCTTTGGACTGGTTCCTTTTTTAAAAACATTTTTCCTCTAAAATTGCTTAACACTGACTTTGTGTAGAGTTGACATGACTAAATCCAATAGATCTTTGGCGATATTTATAAACTGTGATTGGCTCTTTACAGACATTTAGGGTATATTTTAACCCAGATATGATCTGAATGACAGAAGCTTCTTGTATCCTCACCCCAGAAACACTCGTTTATTCTGATGTACGAGGAGCGCTTCGTGGACGTCGCCAGCTACGTGTGTCGCATCCTGGATCAGATCCCAGCCTCACCCGTTTCTCCAATGTACGTGGACTGATGCCGAGGAGGGTGTGCCAGTGGGGACCACTGACGTGTAGGGTTTGGTCATCTTAGCCTTTCGTTACCTAGGATCACCTGTTTGCTCACACTTTCCAAAGAACAAAGGATTTAATTCCAAATCACTTAATAAGTGAGTGTTTTTCCTGCTTCCTCCCCCTCATACACAGTTTAAAAAACCAAAACATCAACTTCTATGTTAGAGCAGAGAAAGCCTGAAGCAGTACCTTTGCTTGAGTAAATAGTAATCGTACGAGACGGTCACATCGCAAAATCAGTTTGTGCAATATTCTCGTCGCAAAGCGAACGTTTGGAGTGAAACATTTGTAGGCGAATGCATTTTAAATGTCCCGCTAAAGGGGAGATGGATGCGCACATTTGCGAACATGTTCCACTCCTACCTGTTCATCCCAGCCACACCTGATGTTCACATCAGACTAGATTATGCTCATCATAGCCCGCCTGATTTGCTCCAAACCAACATTGCTAACTTGCTTTATCGGGATACAAGTGAAAGTGCCAAAAATGCCGAAGTTCACATCGAGTCGGCAGCACAGGTTTGAAAGACAGGAAATAAAACATCTCATCTTGCCATCTCAATATTTACCAATATTATCACCGTCACAAGATTGTTTAATGTCTTGCAGAAAGAAACTAATCTAACCTAATTGTTCACAAAAATCTACCAGATGAAATAGCGTGGAGTTTATGATGTATGAACAAAATAGCCTGATGGATTGTAATCTATGCATCTTTGTCTTATATAGATTATTTCTGATAGACTGACTGTCTAAACTCCTTCATTCTCACATGTTTAACTGTGGCGCACAGTAAATGACTGGGTATGATTGTTTTTACGGCAACGTGGCTTTAATACCCCCCCACCCCCTGTTTTTCAATTTGCGATCCATGACAGCTCAGTGTGTGAACTTTGACCTTTTTGTTTGAGTCATGTAACTCCTAAACACGGTCATCATGTCAGACAGGACAGGAGACGTAGATTTGTACTGAGGAATGTTACCATATCGACTGCCCCCGCCCCCCCCCCTCCTCAACAGACTGTCTGAGCACTGTACAAACTCACCCATAGTGATCACAGGTCTTCAACGCTGCCACACGCAGGCATGCAGTGGTAACTAAATTTTTACCTGTTGTGACAGTTTCTGTCTGTCAGAAAAAAAAAGAATAGAAAAGAAAAATGTCAAAATGCTGCTAATCGCACGGTATCAACTTTCATGCCACGTCTTTTAAGAAGAGGAAAATCCCTCCTCACTTAGTCTCCTGCTCTTTGACCCCTCAGGTCACCCTGGAGCCTGCATGTTCTCCTGTGGTTTTGCACGTGTCTGGGTTGGACAGATCCTATACTTCCTCACCGTTTCCTTTGTTTGACCCACATGCGTCATAGCGTACCGCAGCAGGTCCCACCGTGAAGACATGTTTGGTTGGGGGACTTCAGGGGAGTTTTATTGTTTCGGACAATCTCTCTGTCCCTAAACGCATCAAAAACAATCAGACTCGTTAGAGTTATGGTCTTAACAAAGTTGTACTTAAAGCCACACTGTAGAGACCCACCCGTCATTAATACATTTTAAAATATAGATGAAAATGTTTCACAATAAAATAGTGTCAAACTTAGAGTAGAATTATTTTATTTTTTTAAACCAAATGGATGCTGCCGCCATGGCTTCAACCCAAAAAGAAACGTTGTCCTCTGTGATGTTTATTTATTGCTTTGGCAGCTAATTCTCGCCTGAGTCTTACCTGCTACATAGTTTATGTGAGATTGAACCAAAACAAATGCTCAGAATTGTTAATGGTGCTTTAATAAGGATTCAGAGAATTAAACCACACTCATACCCTCTCTAACGTTAGATTCGGCTGTAGGTTCAGTTAAATATAAATAAATAAAAAGCTATCTCTGCTAACATTTGATGTTTTGGAGTGTTGTTGGCATCGTTACATTTGAAAAAGTCAATGATCACCTCTGTCTGTAGTTTTTTTCTTCTGTTTGCTTAATTTAATCACTTTAAAGAGATGTTGCACTTAAAGAGACTTTGAATGAATTGATGCGCACCAGAAGCTTCTCTAATGTAGGGGGGGGGGCAACCTCTTTGCCAAAAAGCTCTTTGACATCTTCAATCCCTCTGGCTTTAACCTTGCAATGTTCATATGCAGAAATATATTTTCATGGGTGCTTATAATGGGTCTCTACAGCCGTTAGATGTGTTATTCCTCCCATGGTGCAGGTCTACATCAAAAGATATTTTTATATATTTTAACAACAATAAAATCTCCTGTTTTCTGCCTGTTCAGACTAAATTCAGTTTTTTTTTCTCTCACCAGCCCGGTACTACCCTGATATAGAAAAATGGTGCAAACCCTATAGTGGGACATTAGATGGCGTCGATGGTTTTATCTTGGGATGAGTTTCCAGGAAGTTCACTTACCACTGGTGAATATGAGTCTCCAGGTTACACGTTGTACAAATTGCAATTTACTAGAATGTTCACATCAGAATATAAGATAATATTAAGGGCAATAAATATTATAATGTATGTTTATCAAGGGTTACAATAAAAGTTCCAATGGAAATGTGTCTTGTCTGCTGCTTGGGAACACAAATAAAGACAACGGAAAACACTTAGCTGTGATCATTTTATTTTCTTTCTCTTTTTTTGTTTTGTTTTAGCTGAATACAGAAATAATTCTTTTACAATAGACAAAAGGCAAGTTGTTGGCCAAGCAACATAAAAGCTTCTGTCAGATGGTTTATTATATATTTATTTGTTTGCTTGCGGTTTTCTGAGTTATTGCGAATGAGGCCAGATGGATGGGAACACATTTAAGACGGAGGACAACGTGAAAACAGTATCGATATGATGGAATCAAACTGTGTAACCCATGAAACATTCCATAGGTAAATAAAGTGTATAATGGTAAAAAAAAAAAGCCAAAGTCAAACCTTTGTTCACAGAGTAGATAGATGACCCAACGGCCATTTGCATATTTTCACCTTCATGTCTGCTTTGTATTTGTGGCAGTGACAGTTCAGTATTTGACTCGAGACTAATGATATAATCCATTTTAACTCCTAGTTTGGATTTCACAAAGAAATTAGACCTTGTTTAACAGTTCAACATTTGCAGGTCGCACAGTTTACTGAATTTGCCATTTGTGCTCCTTTGTGTCCCGGCTGTCGACTATAAACTAATGCATTTCTCTGCATCTCATTCAATCAGACAATAAGGGAACATGTTCACAAATAGGTTTATGGCCGATAAAAAAATTAAAACCTTCAAAAAAATAGCTAAATAAATAGTTACTTAACCTTCCTATTAGCTGATATGGGATATATTTCGAGGTTGCTTCATTATAAGAATCCACCTTATGGGTATTTTAATTGACTTTTACCAAAACGAAATGTAAAAAATCTTGATTTCTGGACACCAGTGGCTGACATCACTGATTAAATCTGTTAGTACAGACTTTGGTTCAGCTTTGAAGTGGAAAAGAAAAGCACTTCCATCTTCATTCATTCACCAAAGATCCATGCGGAAATTCATTTTAATGTCGATTGCAACCAGAACCAAAGAAGTCGCAACGACTACGGTTATCAGAGGATGTTACTGATAAAACAAAAAACTTCTACAGTAACATAAAGCATTTTACTCAAGGTCTAGTTATACATTGATTCATTCAAAAATGGAGAAAGCCTTACATAGTAAAGATTGTTTTAGGTAATAATGCTGAGGGTGACATGAATTGGATTAATTTGGTAATGTTGCATAGAATGATCTAATTATGACAAAACGCTTTGTTTATTGATCGCAAACTATCTCTGAACTTTTTAGCATTACTTTTACAACTGCTAATAATCGATGCTGCTTTCCCTATGAGTCCCAGATTTTTGGATCTTCAACTATGCCGTATAAATGAGAGCTTTCAGACTTCAAACTTACATCTAGGTTCAACCTGGCGATACTTTTTGAATGAATAGTCCTTGTTACAGCCTTGAGCTTTTGCAGATGTGGTAACTGGAATTTAATCATCATTAATCTTCCTGAATTATCACAATTTTTCTACGTTCCTAATCCTTCATATTAATATAACCATAAGGTGTAAAATAGTTAAAATAGACATTAGGACCAGAAATTTGTCGCGCTGCATTTCAGTTTACAGCCTTTGGGATGGCATTGTAGACATTTTCAGTTGGCATGGGGTATCAATCAAATTATTCAAATCAAAAATAGTTTATCCCAAAAGGAAATTTAAATATGTCATGGCTTTATAAGCTTTACATAAGTTCATATATGATTAAAATGGAGTCACACCAATGAATACATTTCAAGCCAGTTCCTCAAACACTATTTTCATTTTTTGGATCATGAAATAAAATGAAAATGTTTGGCAGAGTTATGGAGTTCAAACACTATAGGAATGATACACAGTTCAGGCGTAACCGATTATATGTCCACAACCTTTGGTTTATTGTGTGTCGATAAAGCCCAGAAAAATAGTTAAGGTAAAAACCATGGTGAATATGCCTATTTACAATAAAACAAGTCCTGTGCTGATATTTAGTGAAGAAGAAGCCATTTCTCTGAAGACGGCATAAAAAAAAAACTTTCCTATGGGATTCGGGGAGAAGAACCTTCATTTTCTCATTGCACTTCCCTCAACAGATTGGATCATGACGACAGAACATGATCTGGAAATATGAAGCGACAGCTCAAGACATTAGAAATTTGAAGCTTTGGTGTGCAAGGCTCTTCCAAACGGACTACGATACTCAGCCAAAAAAAAAAAAAAATAGTCTTTTGAGGAAAACATGTTTTCACAGTGGCCTTCACAAAGCACTTTGACATTTTTTTGGCAAAGGTGTGTCAGTGTCCACCAAATGTGAAACACGTTCACCAGTTTCTGTCAGGAGAAACGGGACAACATTCCGGCAAGCTAGTATTTGTATCTATTTCCATAAGGATGTATGCAAACTGGTGACAGTCAAGAAAATGTGTCTCTCTGAAAATTGTGTGTAATTATCTGCTTTCAACTGCAATAACTTGGGAATATAACAGGCTAAACAATATTGTGTTACCTCAATACAAGTGAGGGATGCTACAGAAAGTTCAAATGAAAGAGCAAAGTTGATTTGGTTAGGCAACTTCTCTTGATCAATCAAAAGGATACTGAAGATAAAACCAACTATTTAGGGTATTTGGAACATTACTGTACTGATTCATGTTGAGCAGACCAATATGTCCGCTGGCTTTAGGGGAAGTGTTTTGGAATTATTCACAGTTAAGATTTGAATATATTACATTTCTCCTATTCACAAGTGCTTAACAATGGACAGTTCACACAACTGATCATGGTTCTTTGAGATAACATGGCTTTTTAGGTCAGCTCTTTCATTTTGCCTCACATTTTTAAGCCGTTTAGCCTAAAAGAGTCAGTGGTCCATAAAAAACACAAAACAAACTAACAAAAAGAAAAACCCCAATAATTTTTGGTTACATCAAGAAGATATCAAAGGAATGTCAGCATAAATACAACATCATGTATAAATACAAAATCACAAAATAAATAACTGTGATTGGCTTTCAAATAAAGATGTTGCAATTTAAAAGGATACATAATAATCTTTTTTCTTTGGAAGTTGTCCTTTTGCAGTTCTTTAAAATGTATGTAAGCTTTAATGAGTTTACCAATAACATGGGAAACCTTTATTTATCTGATTTTGTATTTATAAAACAAGTTTAACAAGCAAGGCACAGTTTGTTTCCTGGTTTAAACTGGTAAGACCAATATTCCTCAGACATGGCTTTCTCTTTATGTCTTCCTATACATAAATATGTCCGATACTATAGATAGATGTATAAAAAAAGATAAAAATCATTCTTATATTCAAAGGTTAAGCAAACTGTGACAAATGTGTATTAATCAAGAGGTGCTCCGTGAATTTCTTTTTTTTTTTATATCATATTTACATCAAACGACGAAATGGTTATATTAAAGACTTACGTTTTGGGTTGTACTCTCTTCAAGAACATTGACGAGAACATGCAGATGTGAGATTTTCGAAAAGGGTCATGATATTTGCAATTTGGCCGCTCCTTTGCCATCCAGATCTGTTTGTTAGTAATTTTGGGATTTGTGTTCCTTTTTCTTCCAGTAACATCAACATTCACTCTGTAGCTATGCTGTGATTGGCAAATTCCATTTTCAAGTCTAGGTGGCGTAACACTGATGGTGCATACAGGAAGTACTACATGTGTCCACTGTCAGTCCTCAACTCAATGACAGAATATACAAAATGGGCACAGATTGTATCAAAAAGCACCAGTTTCTTTCTCGTTACAATGATGTTGGTGGAAAACATGTTCAGTAAAGTGAAAATTCGAGATAAAACTTCTTTAGACAACATCTCACCGAGTTGTAAAACTTTAGATGACTACATAATATAACAATCCACTGTATAACAACAAAGAGGGACTTCTAACACTTAGACTAATCAGAAATCCATAGTTCTTTGGTATAAGAGTTGGAACTAGTGCTTTCACCACTGCTCCAGTTGAAGGTCCATGGCAGAGTTCAAGTTAATGTCCGTTACATCCAGGAACTCTGTGTTAAAGATGCTGGGCACACTGGGCTGAGTGGCGCTGAAAGCATTAGCTGAGCTAGGCGGTGTCAGGTCCAGCCACTCCATCGTTTCCCACGGTGTCTCACTGAAAGCCATGCTGACCATCCCCTGAACCTCAGGGACAGGAAACACCTTGCTGCTACTCGGTGACAGAGGTGTGTCTATCCGATCTCTGTTGCTCGGAAGTTTGTCGTGCTGGGAATGGTGGGGGCGAAAGTGGTGACTGTGAAGGCTGTTGTACTCTTCGGCATCTCTGTTCCTTTCGTCTTCCTGGTGTCCTTCCTCCACAGCCTGTTTAAGGAGTCCCATCTCCCCTCCCCGTCCCATAGGACTGCCCAGCAGAGTCTGGAGGTGGCTCTCAGCGGCGTGATTGGCTGCATGGTCGTACGGGATCTGGTTGGGGGACAGGTGCTCGTAGTGCCAGTGGAACCTTGGGATGAGGAGGCCGGGACACCCTGGGGACACAGTAATGTGAGGCACAACTTGTGTTACAGAAGACCTCTCCCTCTCTTCTCTTGCATTAGCTGGCATCTCTTAAGGAGAAAGAAGAGGATGGAGTGTCTTAACATTTCAAGGAAGTGGATGCCAACATATCCCACAAAACTCTGATTGTTCTTTTGTTTTATTTGTCCAGGGATGGTTTATGTCAGGTTTAAAGAGGGCTTTTGGGGGTGACCATACTTTCTAAAAGAGAATTAATCCAACAGATATTCTGCTTACCTCCACTTTCTATGAGCACATCCAGCAGTTCATCCATCTGCTGACTGCGGGTCAGTTGCTGTAAAGGTGATAAGGAGAGAATCTAATGAAGCAACTGTTTAACCAAATGTAATGCGACTACATTCAAAAATTTCACATTATAATCAAGAGAAGTCCCTTAAGTCTACTGACAGGAAGCATGAAAATACTTGTAAAATTGACATTAATACAAGGAAAAAGAAATTCTAATCATCCTACAAGCAGGATTAGTTTTCACGGGAAATACTAGCATTTGTGAAGCCTGCTACTAGTTCCCACTGGTCAATTAAGTAGTTAAATTGACTTTAAGACAAACAGAAATTGACTTTAAGATTGAGCAAATGCTGACTTTTTAGCTAATGTAACACTTCAAAATGTAATGGGATAATTTAGTGAATCCAAAGAAAGTAAATAAAAACTTCCTAAATTTTTAGAGGTAGAAACATCTGGTAAAGTAAAACTCGGCCTATTTGCACTTCTGCATTTGCTGATTTTACCATGGAATAAAATTTCAGTTATTCTGCAGAAACCACAATTGTTTGCTGATTATTTTGTATAACAAAAATGCGGTTTAGGAAGCTGAAATACGTAGGTATAATATTTCACACACTATAGGCTGCCATGCAAAGCAGCCAATCCAGGAGTGCAAAACCTTTAACCCCCACCCAAAGGACAATTTAGGAAAAATGTATATGTTAGCTTCTGCTAGGTTGTTTTCCACAATGCATATTAATGCTTATGAGAGTATTTTTGCAATTTGTTGATTAATAGGCAGTCAAAAACTTTTTTTAATTCACAGGCTTCAGCAATTAATGGCTGTAGTCCCACGAACACAGAGGGTCCATTTTTACTTGTTTCATTTCATTTTTGGATCTGTTTTCATACTGTTGTGTGTCTTGATAAACAATAACTAAAGGAAAATGAACTAAAAAACATGTAGAGAATTAACTAAGTAAAACATGCTTTTTTAGCAACTTTGCTAAAATATAACTTGAATAAAAATGTGTTTCAGACTTGGCTAAAGGGTTGAATGTACATGCATTGACAAAAGCAGTGATTGGGACAAACAGGTGAGACAAAGGTGATGGATGTCTGAGACACAAAAACAATAAGAGAAGAAAATTGGAACTGGAACCGCACAAGTTTAAACGAATCCCTGGCCAGCAAACTCTGCTAAATTTTAGCACAGAATCGAGTTTACCTGCTTCACTGCATCCTCATAGCATGGGGGCTGTCTTAAGTCAGATGCATCTGAATCTGAGCTACTGAAGGCAGGTAGGGAGACCTGGCACTTTTGGCCAACATGCCGGGAAGATGGCAATGCTGACATCTACATAAGAAATAAGTGAAAATTGTTAGCATGTGGTAGGGGAGCTCACGAAGTTAGAGATGCAGAAGAAATACCAGGAATTAGGGCTCCATGTTTAAGTAACCTCCTCACAGTTGTTATTTGAATATTAATTGCAGGTTTTAAATGGGTGATAGAGTGTGCTAACATAAAAGATATGACAAGAGAAACAATGATAGGGAAACATATAGACAGGTCAGGAACGAACAGAGAATAGGAGGAACCAACATGGATGGGAGGTGACTCAGAGAACACTACCTGCCTAATGTTAAAACAGGACACATATTTAGAACCTTTACACAGCATTTACCTTTGGTTGCATATTCTGACTCTCTATCTTGATAGAGCCACTGTGATTAAGGCCACAGTCAGCTGGGCTGGGAAACCCAGCCTGAAGGCTTCTTTGGTCTGAAGGATAGGAGCAGTTCATCTGCTGGCTGCTGCTCCTCTGCTGTACCTGCAGTGGGCGAGACTGAACGTCAATGTCAGGTTGAGAACACATAGATCAGATCCACATTCAGGAAAGCGCCCAGTCCTTAAAATCGTTTGATGCAGTGTAAACATAGATTTGTCACAACCCAACAACATTTCCTTGGCTTCCATGTAGGTAACTCATGCATTTAGGTAGATGGTTGGATCTTGTTAGGTTTGCCACAATCTCAATATAGATTTGTTTTTTCCTCCAGCTGCTTTCTGTAGGGGTCTATACAGTAGCAGCCAATTCATCTTACCCGGTCACAGGAGGCCCTAATTCAACTCCTCAAGATCCCTTGTCCTGCAACATTTTGATGTATTCATGCATCTTAGTCACATTGCCTTTAAAGCTTTCAGTTCTGCGGAGGCCTTTTAATGTTTCATCCATTTCATTTAAATATTTTAGAATAGTGAAGCATCTAACAGAGAGGTGTTGGAGACTCATGTGGCCTAGTTCAAATGTTGAAAAGATGGTTGGTTAGTTAATTAAACTCATCCACCTTTAGGACTGCTATCAGCTTCACTGTTTACGCCTATGCATTTTGTGCTCTTTAATTCTATATCGAAAATGTGAAAATGAATTCATTAGCTTATGTTTTCGTAACTTTTTTGCATATGTTTGACCCCTCTTAAGGTTTAATGATCAACTGAACATCCTAGAGAGAACTGAACTGGAGCCTCGCCCATGCACATCTTCATACCTGCATGTTGGGACCTCTGCCTTGTCCCTGGGGATGTGCACATGTGTCTCGTCCCAGCAGAGGAGACAGCAGATAGGGGCTGTTAGGAGATGGAGGATTGGAGCTGCTGGCGGGTTTTCTGACAGGAGAATCTTGTGGGGAACACTGGGGACCCAGAAAGGCTGACATGGTGGAGGGGCTGGCTGAGGAATGGTCTGTGTTCATGCACTGAGGCTCAACAGGCCCACCCATATTTGTTATGGTATTGTTGCAGCATGCCATTTCATCTAGGCAGCTGTCAGAAGGGCTCTTAAGCTGCATGGAAGAAGACAAGGGACAGCTGGAGGACAAAGACATAGGTTCTTGCTTGATTGTCACCCCGAGAAAATGCTGGCCCATCATAGGTGTGGCCTGCTGCTTGTGGAGCATTAAGGAGTGAGACGGAGAAAGGGCAGCATCCTCACTTGCCCCAAAGCACAATTTCCTCTTGTGAAGTTGAATCTTCAGTTCTTCAACCTAACAAGCACAATCAGAAAAGGGTTGGTCAAAGAATGAACACCTTGGCATAGCTACTTTATATCCTAAATGATCCTGTTACTAGTGTCTATCATTAGTATAAGTAAAGCACAGGATCTTATCAGGTAGTTTCTCACCTGTCTCTGCTCTTGGTGCAATTTCCATGTCAACTCTTCGATGACCCTCTGCTTTTCCACAAGCATCTTATCTTTTTCGGCTTCCATACCATCATTTCTTCCACCCTCCCCTATTCTCTGGTTACCCCCAAACACCCTGGGACCTCCTCCTCCTCCACCCAGACCATCCTCTATGGGAATCTGGGTTGGGGATGGCTGCAGGTTGAACTGGTTTGGAGAGGACATTGGCACCTCGCTGAAGCTGTCCGGGAGGGAGCCACTGAGGGAGAGATCTGAGGAGGCCGGAGAGATGGGTGGCGTGGAAGAGGTGCTGGGGAAGGGGAAGTATCCTCCCTGAGATAGATTGCTAGATGAGGATGGGGACTGGTAAGAAGATAGGGAACCAGTGGGTGTGACAGGAAACGTCAAAGTGGTGATGTCAGAGGTTCTTGATGGTGAGGAGTCTGCATTGGAGTCCTTGAAGGGCCGGAGTCGCTCAATGAGAGCCATTTTGGTCCCCGAGACAGGCATGCCACGGATGCGCAAGTGCTGCCTGAGCTCCGAAACCTTAAAGAAAAAAATATAAATGCAAGATAAACACCAAATTGCTGAGCCTGTAAGTGATTTGCTTTTATTTTTCAATAAATCGTACTTTAAGGTCATCCAGACTAGCAGGTAATGGACCAACTTTGACAGGCGAAACAGCATTTTGGTTGGAAAAGGTGTTCTTGACGGGGGAAGAGGAGTTGCTGTTTGAGTTACTGGAAGGACCACTAGAGGCTGGTAACTGCTCGCTGTTGCCCCTGCAAATGGAACATTAAAATATATTAGTCTGTAGGAAAAACATAAGATTACCCTATGAACAACAATTTATCCAGTCTTCTGTTGTTGACTCCCATCAAACATCATCTACAATCCAAACTTTTTCTGTAAAAGTGGATTCTTTTTCTATGAAGTGTGACTTACTTCTGGGAACTGGCTGGCAGCTGAGGCTGGTAGCTAAAGGTGGATTGTCTCTGCTGGCCATGAGCTTGCATGGAGTGCATGTGCTGTTGTTGTGGCTGCTGCATCGTTGAGTGTGTGTTGGTATGTTTCTGCTGGCTAAGGATCTGGAGCTGCAGGAAGAGCTGCTGCTGCTGCAGAAGTCGGGCATAGGCTGAGTCCATGGGCGGAGGGGACTTCTCCACCTTTTGGTCTGGGGGAATATATTGGTGGTACTTGAGCTTCTTCACTTTGGGTTTCACATCTTTGGGCTTCTTATGTCGGTTCTTTTCCGATGTCTTGGACTGTTCAGAAAAAAGGGGAAGGTACTGTGATCCGCTGATATGTTAAAAGGAAGATTAAAAACAATATTAATAAATTGCAAACCTTGACTATTGCAGGAACCTGTATTGGAGGTGCTGTCTTGTTGGTGTTACGAGCAGACAGCCCTGCTTCCTGGCTTTGGTCTGGTGGGTCTCTGGTCGCACCTCCCTATGCAAATACAAGACACATCTACTGTGTATTGAAGTTACTATGACAAAATATTTAGCAGCTCCAGTCTTTATATTCTTAAAATATCTCCATGCGTCATTTTTAGAAAACACTATATTGGACTAAGATGCAGGCATAAATCAGGAACTTTTGCATTACAATTTTTGAAACTAGTATTTTTTTACACGAACAGTAGAAATATTGCTATGGATTTACATTAGGAATTTAGGAGAGAGAAATTGAGGGAAAGAGCAACAGCCAGCAAAATCTAACACAGTTGTATTGTCCAAGAAACACCAAGACCAAGCAGGCTTTTTATAGAATGTCTAGTCTATAATTGATCATATAATTTAAAGGGGTATGAATCATTTGGGGCTTTGAGGTTTGCAGCTGTTCCTTTAAAAATGTCGTTAACCTGTCGTTAATAAAGAATAAAAAAGTAGATAACAGCATAAAATGTTGTAAAGTATTTCCCTGTTCAACTTTGGTAAGAGTTTTACATATTTTTCTTAGCTGCAATGAAAATATTTAAATCTCTTAAAGTTTCCCCTTTCCTGGGTATGGAGACTTTTGCAATACATCATTACAATTTGAAATATGCATTTCTTTGCATCAGTGTAGCTAAAAGCTGCTTGAATGGCATCTTAAAAACTCCAAACCCAGTGCAACAGTAAGGGTTGTTCACTCTGCCACCACAGGAGGACAGCAGAGGCACAGCTATTCGAGGTACCATGGACAGGCAGAAAAGGTAGCCCAAGCATGGCGTTTTACCTGCTGTGGGCTGGTGAGGGCAGGTGAAGAGGAGGACGAGGCTGCACTGCCAACGGCATCAGACGAAGGGCAGGCTGAGCCCTGCGACTCGTCACTGTGGTTCTGCTCCGGAGACAGACTCTCACTGCTGCTGTCCTCCTCAAAGGCATACGAGTCCTCCTGCTTGGGGAACTTGCCATGGTTTACTGTAACAACAAAAAAAGAAGGTTATTAGTTAAAGACTGTCACTCTAATATACCAAAAGGAAAAAATAATTAAGTAAGAATTAGGCAAGAAAAGGTAATTTGCAGGGCAATTTGAATGATATTCAGAACAAGATCTATTGTAAACAACCACATCATCTAGATAAGTGAAAGACACCACAGCGTCATTCCACAACAGGTCAAACCTGAGCCATAGAAGCAGTCTAACCGGTAACATTGGTTTTCTCCTCCAAAAACAAGACCCAGGTAATTTCAGTTTAACTCTCCGAACAGGTAAAAGGGTACCAGCCAACCAGGCTCTAAAAGTACCATAATTATAAATCCATTATCCAACCTGCTTATCCCTGCGGGGGTCTGCTACTGCTTATCTCCAGCGCACAACTGGGGAGAGGCGGGGGTACACCTTGGACAGGTCGCCACTGCATCACAGAGAACGTTAAGTTGTACATTATATTACTCCTGAGCAAAATAGAAGCCCAATGTCCACTAATATTGAGATTATATTGAAACTGCTTTTGTTATTTATAAAGTTTCTTTTACAGCACCGCTGAAAAAAAAGGCATCTGTAGCAAACTAAGCAGAGAATGTCTTGGTTTCATTAAGATAAAGTCAGATTTATTTGCCCTAACAGCAAACATTCTGTCTTTAAAAAAAGAATCCTAAAAGCCCCCACACCGCCGCGTCGGATATTTTCCACACTATAATAAGTCGTATGAAAAATATACAACAGCTCACCACAAGCTTTTAGAAACTTCCTTCTATGCACACTTGGAATGTTCTTATAGTTCAAATGTTGGTTCTCTTTAGGTACCAAGGTAAGGTAAGTGGTAGGCCAAACTTTAAACCAGAGAAGCTGCATCATTATAGGCACAAGTGAATATCTAATGATAATTTAAAAAACCAGGTATCCCAGGAAATTGATCACAGATTGATGCCTGTCAGTGAACTGTCCAAGGTGAACCGCCACCTCTGGAGGTAGGAACAAGCCTGCTGGTAAAACAAAAATTCATTTCAACCCAAATATTCCCTGTTTACACATTCAGGTTCCTGGTTATTCTTATGTCAATTTTTGGTAGCCATAATGTAATACCAAGTTTTTAGGGTGAAACCCTAAACCAGCATAATAAGAAAACCAATTAGTTGTAAAATATGAATTTTGTTACACCTGTTATTATTTCTGTTCTTTAGTTGTAGCAAAACTCATATGATGTGATATTGTACTACCATCGCTGCTTACTGATATCAGGCAAAACAAGATGAACTTACAGTGTTCTAGCACAGGGCCCCACTACTGGCTCCAGGGCCAAATTCAACCCAGTCTACAGTACACACAGCATATCTGGCCTGAAGTATTCACACACTGCCTGTCTGTCACTGACACCCACTACAACACTCAGGTTTGAGGTGTTACACTGCCCGGATGTGAGATCAACACTGCCCGCTTTAGTTCTGCTGGGATGCTGATTGGTCTGTTTGATAGGAAGCAGAGCTTTGATTGGAGCTGGCAGCAACTATCTAACAGAACTGACAGCACAAATTCAGGGGAAGGGAGGTGGTACAGGTTGTCCTGTGTGTGTGCGTTTGTGTGTGTGTGTGTATGTGTGTGTCAGACAAGATTGTCTTTTTGTATCCAAACATGTGACAGGCTGGAACGGTCCCTGGTTTCAGTCACAGTACCAGGCCTCAGTGGAACTCAATGACCATTTAGTAGACACACACCGTTAAACGCACTACTAAGAACACAACGCTGTGCTTAGGGCTATTTCCTCCCACCTGTTCACATTTAAAACGTAGCACTCACACACGTGTCCCTGTGGCTGTGACTCTTTAACATCATTTTAATGTCACCAGGAGATTGAGTTGGCAGAATTACAGGAAACCGGCACGCTGCGGACGCTTCCGCTTTTTAAGTGAGCGACTTAGAGATCAGGCTGCTTCTAAAACTGTTGCGCAAAGGCCAAACCAATCAAACTGAGTGTTGGGTATGAAGACAGAGAGCTTCAAGGTGAAGAGTTAAAGTTGTGTTCGCAACAGCCTGCATTCATCATGTAGGCTCTTAGGTGCATTTCTGGATCCAGAGAAAGCAGAAGTTTGGCTGTCGCTGTGCATAAACACGCACACACACACACACAGGTATGTCCACACAAGGACACACTCAAGTTTGAGGACATTTCCTTAAAAGACTGGAAGCAAATACAGCTGCTGCCCATCTCAGAAAAGGCGGCTCTCCTCCGCCACTGTCCTCCTCCGTGTTCCTCTGGCTTCTTTATGCAACATGTTGTGGCGTTAGAAGACCAACTCTAAGAAGTCAGAGTCAAGCAATTTGATGACTCAGACCCAACGGTGTTAATAAAGCTCAGTGGGATACTCGTAAAGTTTAAAGATAGCGCCATTCATTATATCATGCGAGTGTGGATGTGGACATTAATGGAATTTCTAAACATTCAAGTTCAAAGGGTAACATTTATACACAGCGATGTTCAAGCAGCTCTTAGAAAGGAGTATGACTTCCTCACTGTCACTGTTTAAACCTGAACCTAGTATTAATGTAAAAGCATTTTAATACAAAATCCTTAACTTGTAGTTGTGTCTTTTTTTATGCAACGAACCGATGAAGATTAGGGCGTCTGTTACAACTGCTTCTAATAATGTTTTACACATATTTATCTAGTGAAGCATCGCATAGTAACCTGTAATGCCGCACTTGTGAATATACAATCTTTCTGGTAAGCCATACGTTCCACACTGCCGGAACATGTTAAAACAAACAAACAAACAAACAAAGCAAACAAAACAAACAAACAAACAAAAAACAGTGTAAATGTTCTTTTGTTTATTAATTTAAAAGGTCTTCTTGGATATTATTATTATTATTTTTTATTACAGCTGTTGGTGTTTTTAGATATGTTACATGCTAAATCAGACTAGATGGAACCCCTGTTAACATCAACTTTCAATTCTTTGAAGTAACAGATTCTTTAAATAGACCTGAATTTGTCCATCCTAAGACATGACTGTGCTTTGATGTAAACCACTTCTGTGTAGCGCTGCCTGAATTTTTAGGGTAGTTGTAATGCAGGAAGGTGAGTCCATGTCCCATCCTTAAGTCTTTTGTAACCCAATGTCCAAATGTTAGGTTAACAAATGTTGAAGTTAATAAAGGCTTTCCACCACAGGGAAACAAATTGCAAAGCCACCTGACACCCAACTGTGGGGTTACAAACATCATAAGGTAGCTCATATGCTACACCCCATAGCAGTACCTCTCTCTGCTAAGTCTAAAAGTATAATATTTCTTTCTGCTAGCTTTTGGGGCCCATGCCCAAGGGCCAACTTTTTGTTCATTTCCTTAGAAAACGTAATTTGCTTTAGTATCACCGTATTTCAGGAGAGAAGCTGTCAGAAGGTATGTCTAGATCTTCACAGGCAAAGAGCATGAAAAGAAAGATTCCCCTTTAACAGTCTTTCAGCGTCCTCCCCATATTATGGGGACCTGTGACAACAGCTCTGGGTTGAGGGCTAAGGGGTTGATGGAAGTCAGCCGTGCCTGTTTGTGAATGTGAAGAAGGCGCACAGCTGTGTTTCCTGATTGTGTCCAATTTGAACGCCCAAAGAAAAAGCCAAGTCAAACCATTTCATTGTGCTACTGCCTGTCTCCAGTTTGGTTTGGTTGGTTCAAGGATAGAGGCAGTAATTCTGGTAGATACTATATATAATGCATTAATTAATAATATAAGAAAATATGGGAAAACAGTGGGATTACTAAAGGAAGAGGAAGACAAGGAAAACTTGTCAGCGAGGCTGCAAACAAATGACACTGAAGAAGTATTGATTGTGTTAAACATGTGAACTCATTTTATTAAAGAAAACATCCAATACTGGCTAAGATCTTCAATAACCTTCTGGGACTGTATATGCTTTTGTCTGATGAAACTAAAAGTTAGGTCAAAAATTCAAAAATTATCATATTTGTTAATCTGTCAACTAAACTCATGATAGTATAAAAAAAAAAAAAAAAGAAATCATCCATTTGAAGCCTATTTTTAAATTAAATTTTTTTATTAAGCTTTGAGAGGTGAAAATATTATTACAGAACCTTGTGAATGCCAAACTGAAACCTGAATTTGTATTTTGTAAAATGTACATTTATTTGTATCTTAAACAACACTCTGTTTGCTTTTAAACCAGCTTTATTGTTCCTAAGTTCATTTTCGGAACAAATTTTCAAGCATCATATTATCATTTGGAGTACTACACTACGTTTCTTTGATCCTCCAATAATCCGACGTTCTTTTGTCCGGATCAGTTCTAATGTGAGCCGCTGAAATGCTTTAAATGGTAGAAAAATAAATAGAGATGTGATAATTACAGTGCGGTGGTTGGTGGGAATTTGTACTTTTCACAGATTTGCTCTGTTAAATCCAGGATAAATAATCATGGCTAGCGAGATCCTGGCATAGCCTCTGTTCTATCTTCAGCACTCGGGCTGAGTGATCACCGAGCAGAAAGCAAGAAACTAAATCAGTTTGATTATATGGTGCATGAAAAGCACAACAAATTTGGTCAAATATAAACTTTTGTTGGAGATTTCAAAGGGGTGACAAGGGAATGGGGGCCAAGAAGAAATGAAAGATATTGAGGGTATAACTAACGGGGGAATATTTCTGTTTAATGAAAACTTCATCAAATATGAAATACTTTATTTGAAAGTAAAAAAAAATGTTTTCATTCTTAAATTAGAAAATGTGTAATATTAAGGAGGTTTAAACCCCAGATAAAGCAAATATTGTACTTCATATCATACTCTGATCAGACGTTTATAATTTCCAGAAGATCAACAGTCCAGGCCTTTCTCTACACTGGTGCTTGTTTCTCTAAGCACCAGTTTATTGTGATGGTTTCCAGTGAGTGGAGTTTCCTTACATCTGGATCCTCAGGGCTACATCACCTACTGTCTTTTTTTAGGATTTCCATTTTTTGTGTGGTATTTAAGGCTAGTTGAAGATATTAACAATATAATAATAATGCAATTGTGTCCAACTTCTTTGTAGATGGCTGATTCTCTCTAGTAAATAAGCAACTACTTCTTTTAACAGCCGTCAGATTGAGGGATTTAAATGTGATAATCTCGTCGTAAGGACTCATGTTTGGTGTTCTTCATAAAGTTGACGTCCCTGAAGACTTTACTTCAGGTCACTTTCTTTAACATTTTTTGACAAACAACCACTTTCTACTTGCTTCTTCTCAATCCAAATATGGTGTACGGTGTATGAAATGTTACATTTATAATTAAGGAGTTTAAATCGTTAAACTCGTACTGTTGGATCCAATCCCAACCAAATTGTTTAAATTATTATTACCCCCATTTTGGATATGATTAATATGTCGTTAGTGAATGGTGATGTACCAGAGGCTTTTAATAAATCATCTACTTAAGAAACCTCTTGATCAAGAAGATTAAATTACAGACCCAGATCTAATCTTCCTTTTTTATCTAAAATCCTTGAAAAAACGGTTGCTAATCAACTGAGAGAGCACTTGAGGAATAATAACCTATTTGAAGAATTTCAGTCAGATTTCAGGGCTCATCATAGCACTGAAACAGATCTCCTTAAAGTCACTGATGATATTCTCATGGCCTCAGACAATGGACTCTTGTCTATTCTAGTTCCGTTAGATCTCAGTTCTTTTGACACAGTCGATCACAACATCCTTATAGAAAGGCTTGAACGCATTGCATGGATCAAGGGAACAGCACTAGGCTGGTTTAAATCATATTTGTCTGATAGATCAGTTTGTTCATCTAAATGACAAATCTTCTCCGCATTGTAAGGTTGTGGAGTACCACAGGGTTCCATACTTGGCCCAATTGTATTTACTATATACATGCTCCCTATTGGGGCTGCACAATGGCGCAGTGGGTAGCACTGTTGCCATGCAGCTAGAAGGCTCTGGGTTCAATTCCAATTAGATTTTTTAGATTTTCATGTTCTCCCCATGCATGCATGGGTTCTCTCCGGGTACTCCGGCCTCCTCCCACAGTCCAAAAAAAAAAAAGACTGTTAGGCTGATTGGGTACTCTAAATTGTCCTTAGATGTGAGTGTTTGTATGAGTGGTTGTTTGTCATGTGTGTCTCTGGTTGCCCTGTGATGGACTGGCCAGGGTGTACCCCTGCCTCTCGCCTGTTGTAAGCTGGAGATAGGCGCCAGCAGACCCACCCAACCCCAATAGGGACAAGGATGTAACGAAAATGAATGGTTGATGGATGCTCCCTATTGTTAAAATCATCAGACAGAGTGGTGTTAATTTCCACTGTTATGCTGATGATACACAACTGTATTTATCTATAAATCCTGATGAATCCAGTCAGTTTGGTAGATTACAGGCATGTCTAGAAAGCATAAAAATGTGGATGACTTTAAACTTTCTGCTATTAAACTCTAAAAAGACAGAAGTTGTTATCTTTGAACCAGCACCTCTAAAAAAGATACAGCTTAGTCAACGGCTCAAAGTGGATAGCATTAAATTTGCCTCTGGTACAATATAAAGAACCTCTTTTAAGTCCCATGTAAAATAGGGACTCATCCTTTTGTTGTCTATGTGACAACAAAAGGATGACTTAGTTTCTTCTAGAACCACCCTCTACCAGTCATCATAGACACAATAAAGGCCTGGTTTGTTTGAATCTCCTTTTTCCCATAACAAATCATTATTTTTTATGATCTGAGTAGTAGTGATAAGTGAAAGCAACAAGAGAAGAAAAACTGTGCTTGTTCACAAACCTTTATGCCTGCTGAATGAACAGTAAGAGGGAAGCTGGATAAGGAGAGATCAGTGTTTCCATCTAGGTTTCAAGCATCCCATGTGCTCGTGGAGACGAGGATTTTAAAGCACAAGCAGGAAAAAGCCCTGTAAACCTGAAGCCAGTTACGGCTCTATTATCTTTATGAGGAAATATTAGATTGGATGTGTGGAGTCAGACCCGAGGCCAGCAGGGAGACAGTGTACTTCTACGCAGGCCACACGCCGGTCAGGCCTGAGAGGCTGGGGTGGATTCTTGAATAGTCTAATAAACACCAGATGTTCCCTGGATAATGTATACACAGACCCTGTGCCGTGTCCATCTCCCCAGCAGGAATAACACAGCTAGGCCGAAGCCAGCCAGCGTTTGAAGATTTCACATCTACAGAAGCAGCACCAGGAGGAGTGCCGTGCTGCGTCGCCTTTAGACATGTCTTATTTCTGGTGGCGATGACAGAATCCTGCAAAAGCAGTCGATAAGCAATCTGTGGCATGGGTGAAAGAAAAGTACAAACAAATAGCGGCAACTCAATTCCCTGCGACTTCTATCGCATCTGCGCCACTGCCTGCAACACAGAGATAAACAGCCAATTGAAATTTCTTTTTTAAAAGAGAGCTTGGGTTCCCGTCGACCAATTGCGTTTCCCCTTGTTGCCTTATCTGTAACAGACTCCTAGAAACTGATAGGGCCTAGCCGGACCTCTGGATTCCGTTCCCCCGCACACTTACTAGGGCTTTATCTGAAAGCTGGAGTCTCTGTGAAATGGCAAACGGTGCCAGAGATATCATTCGACCAATCCCTGGTCTGCTACTCATGTCCCTCAGTCACCTTGTTGATCCTGCAAGGGGAAATAAAGCCTAATGTACTGGCCTTTCTCATCGCTCCTGGCATGTTTGAAAATGTGAGATTGTGGTGCTTTTTTTGTAAAATTGGAAATAAAATGCAGTCTTACACTGCCTTGAAGAAGTATTTATACCTTAAACGGGATTTTTATGTGACAAACACAAAGTAGTGCATAACTGGATGCAAAAGTGGATGTAAAATTATGCATGGTGTTTTATTCACGTGTATTCAGCTCCTCTCACCGAAAAGCTTTTTTAGAAACACATTTTGCTGCTAAGGTCTGCCTCTACTAGCACATTTAGAGATAGAAAAAATTTACTTGATCTTTGCAAAATACCCATATTTGCATTGATTTTTGTTGGTTGATAAAGTATAAAAAGACAAAAAAAGCATGAATTTTGCGCCTGTGACAACATGTAAGAGGCTTGATTACAACTCCCTGCAGTTCTCTGCAGTGTGATGCCTCAGGCTACTTTCTCATGAATATTCAGAAAGAGTCAAAGTTTTCATGCGTCACATCGTTGGCAGTCAAAACTAAACAGAATACCTGCAAATGCTGTTGTGCCTCTGTGATCTGAGGATTACGAGGCCTCATAAATCCCACAAAGAGTCAAGATTTAGGAGAATGCTCGGCGCACGCAGGCCTGCATGTCATCATAGCTGGGACTTATGTGACATTAAAAGAACAAAGCCTTCACCTTGTAAATGCCGGCTCTCTCTGCACACTGTCGTGCTTGGGCGTGCCTCCACTTTGATGGAGGGCGGTCCTGTAAACAGGTTCTCTATTTCTATGTATCAGGACCAGACGCACAGAGCCTTTTCCATCAAGAGAGCATTCTTCCGCGAATATTCACCAACCTGCCTGCCTGCTTGCTGCCTTTCTGGATGGACACTTGCTTTATCTGCATCCATCTAATTACTGGTGCCTAAATAAATGTACTGTGTGAGTGTGTGTATGAGTGGTTGTTTGTCCTGTATGTCTCTGTTTTACCCTGGGATGGACTGGCGACCTGTCCAGGGTTTACCCCTGCCCCTCGCCCGTTGTAAGCTGGAGACCCAGCAGACCCACCCGACCCCAAAAGGGACAAGGGTGTACAGAAAGTGGATGGATGAATAAATAAATGTATTTGTTATTTTAAAAATGCACATCAACAGTACTGCTTATGTTCAAGTATAGTGTATCTTCTCCACTGTTGCTACATGCATGCTGAGTTTAAAGCATTGTTGCATGTCAATAACTCACAATCTTGCCCTGCTCAGTCACGTTAGACAGGAAAAAACTTTACAATTTTTTAAACTGAACTTGATCCACCAGATGATCATGAGTCAATTGGAATGTATATATGATTAGATTTAAATCTTTTTTTGCAAAGGGCCCTTCATAATAGACATCAGCATTGCTATACTTTCTATGACCACAGCAATCTGTAACCAACCAAACTATTATTGTTTGGGTTTGACATTTTTGATACCATTGGGATGTACAAATTATGTGCAGTTTAAGGGGATCACCGAGCAGTAAATCTAGACCTACAATGTTTTTTACTTAGATCTTTCTTCAACAATATAGACTGCAGCAGCACCTGGATTACTGCAGACAAGGCGCCAATCTGTTTATACACCCCAAAGTGCCATTCTAACACAATTTGTGAAAAGGAAACAATTATCTCTTTTCTTTCAGAAAGGACTCAGCAGTATCCCTTATCCTGGTTAGAAAAAAGGAGCTGACTCTACAGGATTGTTTCACCTTGGTGAATATTCCACAGTTTTGTGTCAAGGTCGTGTCTTATAACATGGTTATAAAGATTAGGTTATAGCGTAAATATTTCAAATCAAACTCAATGCCCCATCTGCAAGAACATGAATATGAAGATCTGGTCCCCAGTTCCACAACAAGGATTAAAGCCAACCTGAATAATTGGTCTGAGGCTGGTTTCAAACAATATAGACTGTATAACAAAGGCGGAGTTGTGTTATCCCTCTGTGAACATACTCTATCTTGGATACTTAAAACACCTCAGAACCTCATTTTTTAAGCCACCCCTTGAAGTTTGCAACTTCATAGGTGTCGTGCCAGTCCACAAGAGACTTATGAGTGATTGATTATTCAAGAATAAATCTTGCTTACCCCAGGAGACTCATCTCAATCAACCACAACCTATATAAATTAAATATGTGAATTATTATTAAGGTAACAATGTGCTAGGTACCTACGCCAGGTATGAGCCATGGCCCATGGGCAACACTCTGTCTTTGAGATAAGTGTGGAGCTCAATCAATCAGTCGGGTCATAAATAATAGCCGCTGCGGCTGTTAAGCGTTTCAGGCATCTGATCAGGATGCGTCATTAATGCTTCGCTTTGGTGATTTTCCAGCAGCATCCTGCTGTGATGAGATTGCAGGGTGAACCCAGAAATCTCTAGAAAGACTATGTTTTCTGGTGATGCTAGAGATCCCTCAGAATGACCTGTGATATAGATAAGGTTACCCTTACCTTCAACTGCAGTTATAAGTTCTTTTTCTGACTATTTAGAGTGCAGAAAAGTGTGTGCACACTTGTTCATGATTGTTAGGCAGCTCAGTGGTGGAAAACGTTACTCACGAGGCATGATGCCCTGGTCTGCCAGCTGCTCTCGTGTCCTCCTCTGCTGGAGTCTTAACTGTAGCACTGGTGAAAGGAGAACAGAAAGAGTACAGGAAAGAGGAAAAAAAAGGTGTGATGAGACAAGAGAGGGACAGAGCAACAATCCAAAGAAGAAGCAGTTTCAGAATAGCTTGTGTTTAATTAACTTGCAGGCTGGAGCTACTTGTCAGAACTAGGATGTGCATTTCAAGAAAAAAAAATATAATAAAGTTCATAAAAAAGTAAAATAAAAAGAAACTCTTTCTAAATTCAACGCCCTAAATAAACCCTACAGTGCATTATGAACATTTACACATCATTGCTACAACAGAAAATTAACAGGTTGAAAGTTATTCACTATTTCTTTAGCTCAACAGCTATCCAAGGATAATCATTGCTGCCTAAAACATGGCAGTCTGCATGAAAGAAAGAATACTGATACTGAAAGGCATTTATCAGATTTATATTTTAAACATAATCTAAGCTAATGCTCTGTGATGGACTGACAATCTATCCAGGGAGTACCCCGCCTCTCGCCCAATGACACCAACATCCCCTGAAAGAAGTGTGTATTATATACAATGGATGATAATCTGTAATTAACTTTTACACATAATCAAGATGAAGAGAGGTGTCTCTTTATACCCTCTCAGAAATTAGCCCTAGCCGTATAATGGAACAGAAGAGGCCAAAAATTGTTCATCCACCTGACAGAGTTGGATTTAATTATTTTTATTCAACCAAGATGTCTGCTTCTGAATAGTCTCTTAGCCATCACCCTTATCTTTAGCTTCCTCCAAAGAATAAAGAAACCTGTCAGGTTGGCTCCAAATATTACTTTCAGTCAGAGGAAACATGCTATGTACATTTAAACGATCTAAACAATGCTGGTCTTAAAACTATTTTATTAGACTTTTGTCTCTAGATTGGATCAGTTTGAATAATGACGATGGTTATTTCTAAAGCCCAGCTGGTATTACTGTAAATGGTTTACATTTGACCTCCATTTGAATAGTTTTTGCAAAGGAATTCTACACAGAGCTTGACAAAAGCGGTACTCTTTGACTTTGTACATTTCTTTCTCGGATCTAGGAGGGCCAGCTGAGTTTAAAGCTCAGGGAGGTCCAAAGCTCCTACGTTTCTGAAGTTGGATGTTACCAAGCCTGATTTCAAAACCCACTGAAGTGACTATACTGACAAAAAATACTAAACTAACGCATATCCTGGACTATTACTGCAGTTAGTAAGCTTGCTTTATCTGCTTTCATTGCTACTACAGTCTAGCATTTGCTGCTTCTCACTGGTTACAACCAAAACATCCTGTGCTCTGTTTTATGGCTCAAAGAGTTTAAAACATAGCAAATCTACGGAGGACATTTTTTGTTGTTGTTGAAACTTTAATATAGCTCAAGTCGGGTGTGGTACAATTTTCAAATTGGAGTTCTAATCTCACAGACAAATAGCAATATGTCATTTGTTTCAAGTGTCCTTTTCTGTTATGGTCATCAGGAGGAGCAAACAATTACAGCATATCAATGCCTTAATTTTAAAATCTTTTATTTTCCTTCTGCTTCCAAACTTTTATGGTCGCGGCAACTCAGTACATTTAGCTGTTGATAAATAAAAGCCGCGTAACCAACAAACTTGGTCTGAACTGAGTCATGAAATGCAACAAACGCGTGTTTGTAACATGCAAGCTAACATACTTTAAAAATATGTAGCCCAACATGTGGCTTAGTGTGAAATAAGTGCTCAGTTTTTACTCATTATGGCACACTCCTGTATTAGAGAACAAAATTGTTCAGTATCAGCTTTTTTTATAGCTAGACTTTAAAGAAAAACTACTGAATATATGATATGAATACTGTCTAAAGTAAGTTGTTTATAAATGTTCATTTTTGTAAACAATGCACTCTAAGCCATATTATACGTGATGTTACACAGCGTGCTGGGTCTCCTGCACTTTCTTAGTATTATGCATGTCCACATATGCATAAAGAAAACATACACAGGCATACTCATACAAAACAACACTGTTTTCTCGCAAATATGTCTGTGAGCAGGATGTAGGGAAAGATAAACACAGCTCCTGGCTTTTAAACAGATCTGCTAGGCAGTGTGTGGTCCACAGCATGTGTGTATGATTCTCCCTGCTGTGTCCGTCTGCATGTGTGTGTGTGTGTGTGTGTGTGTGTGTGTGTGCTGAAGTGTCCTAGGTGGGAGCTCGAGGTCATAAACATGAGCCTCCTCTGTGTCTGTTGGTCTGCTTGCATCCTTTCCTTTCGTCCCTTTTGTCTGCGTGTGCTTTTCCTCCTCACCGTTATCTGGAGGTCTCCTGGTCTGATCCCGGGTCTGACACAAGTATGAAATGTTCCCACTCCATCCGATCACGTTCTGTTTGTCTCTCTAATTGTTAATCATTTGGTTCAGGCGATTTTAAATTTGTGCTCATCTGGCTGAATGTCAGGAATAGGCTAAAAACCTATAATGCAATGACCTTCTGAATAGTTCGAGCGGGACGTTGATGGGAGCTTTTTGCCACACCATTGCTCTATCACCAAAGACCACCTTCATTATGTAACAATGGGCTCCTCCCGTCTCCAGCCTTCATCTGACATCTGCTTTAGTTTACAGCAAAAGAGGGGGGGTCACGACCCGTAGCTCGCTACATCACAGAGAGCAACGCAGGCATTAGTCGCTGACTGGAAGCTGACCAAGGCATGCAACTGATACAACTGCTGTCAAGGAAATGTTTCTGTCGTCCGCCGCGGGAGCACACGCCTGCGTGGTGTGGAGATTAGTTCACGTGCTTCGTATAAAAAGGTGACAAAATACAATGTAAATGTTTTTGGAACGTTAACTCTGTTTGGCTTTTTTATCCTTCATTCCTTAAAGGGATAGTTTGAGATTTTTAAAATCACGTTCTGGTACAGGTTTTTTAAGCAGCTATTATCTTACCTGCAGTAGATGACTGTCTTGGCGTCGTCATTTAGTACAAATTTGCATTAGCTGAACTTGGTTCCTGAACCTTTAAACATGACCTTGGTCCAGCACAAATGAATCAAATGGTCAAGTTCTCCAAAGCCCAGCTAATCTCCTAATCATTTATCTTAGGCATGCTGTTGATTACCCACAAAGGAAACAGAGGATGTGTATCACCAAGGATTTTCCTGTGTGAAACATACTGAAAGCCAACCCTGGAACATCGTATCTTCACATATAAAAATAAGTTATGATAGATTTATTGTGTTTTTTACACTAATTTGTTACTACCAAGTCCACAGAGGAAGAACATTGTCTACATATAAAAGAAGACAAAACATCTTTAAAACCTTTCCTGGTTCATTTGAAAGTCCACAACCAAAAGCTACTTATGTGCTCTTTGGTTAAAGTACTCCTGCTTTATTGTCTACAACCTGTAATTTTTATAGCTTTGAAATACTTTATAAAGCAGAAAATAAGTATTGTAAAGGTGAGTCGTGTTAGTGAGAACAGACAAGTGTCTCCTATAGACCAGTTCTACATTCTCTCTCCTTTGACTGATTCTCAGTACGGACTAATTATACAGAATCTAACACTGTTGTATTGGCCACCCCTACTTGATGCTTGATTTGGACTTTAAAATGACTTATGATTATCCTTGATTTATTATAAATGAAGAAACCGAGAGAATTTACTACTGCAGGTAAGAAAATGAATCCTTTGTAATGTTTCAGCGGAACCTCACTTTAGAAATTCAAAACTTTAACTCCCAAATGCCGAATTTAAGTTTCACGGTTCGGTTGACAGAGGTAACACTTAATTTGTTCAACTTTACTTCCACATGTACTCAAGCCAAATCTAAACTATGAAGCATTTTTTCTGATAACTTTGTTGCTGTCTGCTAGCTGATTAAAAAAGTTCATATTTCAGTCAGGTGACAGCCTTAATCTTACACATATTCATGGTTTTTATGTCTGATTTTCGTACAGAAAGCAACACTGAAATCAAGGTATAATACTCTGTGTTTTGCTTACTGACAGGTTATCAATAACTGTGCCTAAGAAAGCACAGCAGCTGCAATATATTCTGCTCCTTCTCCAAAGTGTTGCCTTGTCCAGACTGCAGAATGCCGTCTTAGTTGAGCCGAGCTGAGCCGTGTAATCACAGATAGCTAAAACACATTGTTGACTTTGAAACCAAAGACATTTGTTACAGTCTGGGGTGTCTTGGCAACAAAGGACACACAAATTGACAGCCACATTTACAAGGGCTCAGATTTATAATGTAAACAAACCGGTGTTCGAGGAGGTTTGTGTTGCTGAAGTGGAGATAATGAAACAAGCTAGCCGAGTGATTTGGGGATTTATTGAACATTTATTTTGCCTTGCACAAAAGAAAAGCACTAACATCACACTTTTATACCAGCACTCTGGCAGTCTAAGAGTAGAGGATACATTTGTCACCCGAATTCCCCTAAACTTCCATTGACACCGAAAGGAATGTGTTGGCAACAGATGTATGAGCGTTGCTGTCTGCCATCTCATAAACAGGTGTTCCCAAATGAAGCATAAGGTTTATTTTACTCTAATACCTCTGCATGAAGTGAAAAGCCACCTTAAAACAGAACTTGCATATTTTACTCCTAACGCATTTGGCCACTTACGAGTCAGACTTATAAACGAGAGCCAGAGCCTGACTGCAGGAGAGATCCGTAAATGTTTCTGGAGAGGCTCCACTGCATGTGACTTATGGTCAACAGCGGTAGGCTGAAAACAAGTGGAAGAAAAAAAAAAAAAGGAAACAGTTAAGCCTGTTTTTATGTGGAGCCAGAACGCCATTCACTGTTAGTACATTGGAATACATGTTGCCTGGACCCACAAACTATTTTAGTCCAGTTGCAGTGTAATTAGTAAGGCTCTACAGAGAAAATGTAATCAAATTTACTACCACAATAAGCTGAATTATTTGATATCGCTTTATACCAAGAACCTCCCAAACCTTTCTGAATGAGCAGCTGACACAACTATATTAAAGGAAAGTAAATCACAACCATATGAAGGGAAATCATTATTTTTGTGCGTCTATTTTTTACCAGTATAAATCTAAGATAAATCTGAGTGCATTGAGAAAAATCTCAGTAAGGGTTTGATTTTGGCACAGCTTTGTCTCAGTGGAGACCAATGATAGGCATGTAGATCATTAGATTTAAAAGGAGCTGGAATGTTTAGATTATGCACCAGGGGGTATAGGCAGTGGTGTTGTAGAAATCAATTGAAGGCGCCAGAAGTAAGGTTACCATCTAGCACCTGTAGATCAGTCAAAACACTGAGTGGAGGTGACGCCTGAGGACCCCTAGGCTTCTCTTCCACGTGATCTCATTCAAACCCCATAACCCATACAAAACTGAAGAGTTGATTCTGCTGTTTACTGCATGTGTCTCTTGAATTAGTGTCCAGAACTTTTGTAACGTATTATTTACACACCCAACACTGGCCTTTATTCGTTTTATTTTGTTTTTACCAATTTGGATATATTTTCTTAGTGACCACTCTGGAAATTCATTCTTACCGTATCTGATAAAATATACTTTTTGGGAATGAGATTAAAACAAATGACTAATTTTTCCCTCCAGGTTGTGCATACCTCTTAGTTGGAGCCTTAAACACTTTTGGAAATTTAAACCCATCTTCAATTCGGGGCAAATTTTTTACAAATATTTGTATATTTTTAGTCATTCCCTTAGGAGGTGAAGAAATATGAAAGGATACTATTTGCCATTTGATAAACAGTTGACCTCTCGAGGTCTAGATTTACTCCATATTTGACACCTTTTCCACAGAGCAATGTCACAGTGTACATATGAAGAACGTCGGCCACTACTGTTTAAGCTGTTAATCAAATCAGCATGAGCACTAGCGACTGACACACTTGAAGAACACTGTGTGGTCTCTGGGGAGCTCATAAATGAGATCTTTATCTTTCCTTTTAGCCTCTACAAAGCAGAGGCAGTTCCCATGGCTTTACTAAAGCAGCCAAAATGCATTGTATGCAGAAGCAGCAACGATTGGCAGTTTTCACATAGAGCTAAATGCTCCCTTAGGCTACAGACAAGCAACAGTGGTTCCCATGGCTGGGATCATGTAGTTCAAGCGTGGTGGAAAAGTATCAACAATCGTTGGTTTTCACAGCCTGCTGAATGTCACTCAGAGTGCTGCAGCTTAAAGAAAACTGAAATTCTCCATAGACTGATTGTCTCAGACTCCCTTCTGTCTTCAGCAGTTAGCACACAGAGATTTACAAGCTGTCATTCTTTTGTAGGCTCACTTATTCACTCATAAATTAGCTCAAACGGTCACGTTGGTTGTAATATGTATCACACAGTATTTACATCTCTGACTGTGAAATCAAGCGGACTTTCGGTTAGAGTTGATATCTCTACATCTGTGCCGCATTATCCTTTCAGAGAACTCAGGTTAGAGCAACACGGACTCTCTACGAGCTTTGATAGAAAGGATTTACTACAGGAATCCTTCTTAACAAATTCCACACTGAACAGAAGGTTTATTTGCAGCTACCTTCTGTGCTCCAAACGTCTCAAAGGAAAAGGGACATTTGGCTTTCCGCTATTTGGAAAGCACTCACAGCTTTCTAAACTTTCTGGCAGAGTGGTAGCCTCGACGAGAGAAACAGCTCACTGAAATTCATTTCCAGACCAACTTGCTCTCCTTCCAGTAACCTACATTGAGCCCACCAGCTGACACTCACTGCCATCAGTTACATTTTGCTCAGAGAGGTGGCAGTGTTGGTCAGAATACGTACGCTACAGTATCACAGCACAAACACACACACTCAGGATCCCAGATGGTACCCTTGAAACTTAAAGCAGTGAATGAATAAGAAATAAATGCTGTTGAAATATCCCACCTCTTTCCAAATAACTGCTGGCGATGGGAACCTTTACCTGTTTACCTGTTCAACCACAGATATGGTTGAAGCTGTAGAGTGTGTGTACAGAGGAACAGTAGAGTAAAAGCAACAAAGAGACTTGTTCATCATAAGCCATTTTTAGATGACCTCTGACCTCTCTTTACCATCTAATCGCCCTGGTATCAGACAGGGGAAACCTGGACAACCTCTCTAGACAGCAGCAGAGAACAAGTGCACCAACCTGCCTGAAGCATCACAAGCACGTGGGTACATCTAGAAAGAAGTGGACCTCAAGGAATCTCTTAAACTGTAAATTCATCATAGAATGACAAGGCATGCCTAGTCTCAACTCTCTGGAAACTGACTATGATGTAAACTATACCTACAAATACCAGCAGTACAGCTACACACACCTGTTACCAGGCTGCCATGACAATGTTTCAATGCAGAAGAAAGATGAATGGAATGGTGTATAACAGATTTCCCTTAAGGCCAAAGTGTTCGCCGGCAAAATGTTGCTTTATAAAACAATCAAGAACACAGGTTGCCAATAAACTGAGGGGACAGAGTCAGATGCATTCCAGAATTTGACTTACCTGATCTAAACTTGCTTCGTATCAGTATTGAGTGCTCAGAGCCCAGAAGAGTCATAATGATTTCAGTACAGTTCCAGCGTTTAAAGGTTGCAAAAACAAGTTGCCCACGTTCAACAAGTCGTACACACTTGGAGCCTTTGGGCGACCTCTGGACCACAGACTCATGGAAGAAAAAGTTGGCCCTGGCTGCCTCATCAACAGCTTAACAAGAACACTAAATGGAAAACGTGTCTGAAAACAAAGTAGTCTATGTCTTTGTAGTTTTGTGGCTCTCAGCTGATGTGGAATCAAGCACTCCTCCGTCTGCTGCTGCACTCTTCTCCTCGGCTCTCCTCCCACTGCAGCTGATGTGGGAGCGTGTGATTTTGCAGGCCGAGTCTTTGGTCCCTTCTGGCTGAGAGCTCTGAGCTGGGGCCGGGGACAACACGCAGGGATATGCCCTACTCTGGGAGGGGCCGAGCCGGGCCATGGTTTCCTCCAAGCCCCGCCTGCCGCAGCCCAGAGGCACAACAGGGTTTGGCTGATGACTTCTTCCTCCCTTGCCACCAGTGTAAATATATCTGCCTATTAGTCCAGCTGACTGTCATTAGGGAGGAGAAAGGCAAATCGAGATAGAGACTCAAAGGAAGATAGAGGCAGAATAGAAAGACGTTCTCTTTCAGTTCTTTACTGCATCTAAAAGTCAATGTACAAGGAAAAGTGGTTTAAGACTGAATAAAATAGTGCTTACGAGAGAAGATTTAAAAGGATACCGCTGCTCTTATAAAAGTTTGGAGAATCCAGCAGATTGAGCTGTCTGATAAGCTTGTTACGGAAGGATATCCAAACCGTTGTCTGACGTCAAAAGACCATCAGGAAGATTTAACAGATGCTGAAAAAGAGGAAGATTAGACATGGAGACTTTTGGCATGTTTTTGAACATGCCAAAAACCTTTAAAGGAAAGCAGGTCCAGCAAAAAAAAATAAAATAAATCAAATTCTTCAAACTGCTTTTTTTCCCCAAAATTAATTGTTGCTCAGCATAACAACATTTCAGCTTAGCCAGATCAGACAGTTTATGTCATCTGTCCATATTTAGTGGACCACTCCTCCAGTTTCCACAGACAGACAGATATTTGTCAAAAAGAAATCAGGATCTGAACTTTGGAGTGTAATCTTTTCCAGATACTCCTCAATAAAGCATAATCTAATGGGAACTTTGTAATACACACCTAAAGATAAATCAATTTAAACAATTACCCTCAGAAAATTACCTCAATACAACTGTGGTAGAAGTCTACAGCTGGCACAGGACAGCTATAGCACTCACATAGTGAGACGACAATCGCTTATAGAACACTGTGAAAAAGGCTATTGAAAATTGGGAAGAAGCCAATCAGGGTAAGCATGTTGATGAATCTTGTTCTCTAGAAAACTATCGCAGCACATTGAAAAACATTCTATCCCCACACTGCAATTATGTTGGTGGAGTCATGTGGGGACAAGGAAGCTGTTTCGGTTTGGCTTGTTGAGCCTAAATGAGTTGGGGAATTAACCAAGCAGCAATACAAAGAGATTTTCACAAACTGAAATCTAATTTGTGCAACTTTAATTGTTTATGCATTATGTGACAGTAAAAAATGCAGGAGCACATAAATTACATATCAAAAGACAAATACTACCACAGCATCCTTAAATCAATAAAAAAATCATTTCCACTCAAGAGGATTTTTAGCATGTAAAAACTTAAGGAAAAATTAGGTGCCTTCAAAACATTGACTATAGCAATTAAATGATTAGTTTAAATTACCTTACAGAGGAGTCATGTCACATCACTGGATGGCCCTTGAAAGTGTCCCAGGACAAATGAAGTTCAAATTGCAAAAACTAATGCAAATAAAAGTGGTCTTATTTATTTCCAGAATGTGTTCACACCATGTTTCTAGTGCTGTTCAGATACAATTGGATCATTCAAAAGGCATGTGCCAGGTTTTAACAGCAACTTAGCAGTACATTTAACATGAATGGTTATAGCATACTGACACAAAGTGAAAGTGTGGAACTTTCTAGTACCATAATAAACTGGTCGACATTTGACTTTGAACAAAAGTCTTTCATCAACCTTTAAGGCTCAATATTAACACATTTTTTAGAATTGGGCGCAACAATGTTTGACTATAAACACTGCCCTGCTTTTGTTGCCGAGGAGCTTCTTCACGCGCGACTGAGATGCTCGCACCGAAACATGTAATATTTTAACGTAATAAATGACATGCCTTATCTGTTTGCTGTAAGTCTGTGCCGAGTCTGACGTGTGCTGGAGCAAGCTCCAAGAAGCCGCAAAATACTCCAGTCAAATATTTACATTAAAGCTTCTTGGTCTCCAAATCTATCCTTGACATTTGAAAGTGAATTTGTGTCTGTTAATAAACACACACACACGCACGCACGCACGCACGCACGCACGCACGCACACACACACACACACACACACACACACACACACACACACACACACACACACACACACACACACACACACACACACACACACACACACACACACACACACACACACACATACACACACACACACACACAAGTGCACATCTGCACACACACTTGCATGCTGGTCCGGTGTCTTAATTAGCAGGTGAAAGTGCTTAAAGGGAAGGTTTGACATTGTACACACAGTGTTTCGGACAGATTCCTGAGGAGGTCACCCAGCCCTGGCTTAATCCTCCCCTTTAATTGGGCCCCATTTCAACGAATGTGACAAGTCTCATCTGAACTGTCTGGAGCCACATGTGCGTGTATATCTTTCAGCATGGGTGATAAAAACACAAAGAGAAATCACACTCATATACCAACAAGACAGATCTGACTGCACATTTTAAACACCATATTTACAGTTAGGGTGCAGATGTGTGGTCAGAACCCTTTGACTGGACAATGATGCAAATAACCTAATCGTTTTTGTCTAGACCGTGTTCAAGCCTCACATTGCACAACGCAACCAAGCGTGTTTATTGGCAAAGCGTGCAGACTTGTAAATCAAAATATGACTGTTAGCATTCTGTATAATTTCTGTTGTTTTAGATGGAGCAGATGTTGGAGTCTGAAAGTGGTCAAACTGTCCTAAAATTTGTAAAAATAATGTCCAAATTCAGAGGGTGATACATACAGTGGGGCAAACTGTTGTAGGGATTTTTTATAACCCTATTTTTGTTGTTGTTGACAAGATTAGCATCGTGTCACTTCTATCAGTTCCAGTAAAATGGCACAGTAGTACGTCGTAACCTTTGCTACTGTCAGGAATGGACATATATTTTAAATGCCTCAAATAGTAAACCTTATCTGTGGAATCTAGTTGTCCTTCAGCCATTTGATTAGGAGTCACTGGAGGAGGCATGCAAGACTGAGTGTTGAATTATGGGTACAATTGCTGGACCCTTCATCCAGCCATGGATGATACTGATAAGCTTTAAAGGAATGATAACCTGTTAAGAGATGACAGAAATAAAGATACTGCAAATGCAAAACCACTAATCAACCATAAAAGTGTGATCATTACAAGGGTAAGTGAAATAGATCTTTAATTTCTGACTTTTAGAGTGTGGAGTAAATTGTCCAGCATGTTTAAATTTTCCCTTCAGGGTTGATATGCTCATAATAAAAAATACATAATTTATATATAATAATTAGCAAAGCTGGAGTATTTGAGAAAAATTGACAAGGACCTAAATTTAGCGGTTTTGCAACTGGGATAGAATGTATCCAGAACTGTGATTTCTGGAAGTTGTTCCAACTATGAAGCAGAGACTCACTGATGCATGTGTGGACACCATCTTCAGACCAGCTTCCATACCTCAAACTGGTTTGAAGACATTCATGCTGGGTCTGATAAACAGTTATCAAAATTCACAGTACATTATAAGTTACTGCAAATGGGGCTGCAAAGCAACAGACGAGAGACTATAAGGATCAATATCTGCCATCGAATTCAGTTATATATAGATAATTTTTGCCTTCATCGTTATGTGGCTGTAAATTATGCATATGCTGAGTTATGCTCTAAACTGACTGTTGAGGTAATAACTAACTTTTTAGTGAAACAGCTGTTGTCCTTGTGAGTCTAACCAGTGTTAAAAAAATAAACATTTTTCTCTGCTAGGCATAAATTTGATCTCTAACAATAATGAGTGTTGATAACTTTTATCATTTGCAAGGTGACCAATTCCAACTGATCACTCAGTCACTACATAACTCTTAACTTATTCTTATGTGAACTTCAGCCTTTAGATGCAACCATTAATCTTGCTATTATCTTTTTGGTTCTTGTTGGTCTCTTAGTTTTAGTAAATGGTAATAAATCTACAATACTGAATACCTTTCGTTGCATGATTTAGTTATGCATGTTGCCAAAGATGTTTGTGCCAATGAAGCAACTCAGAGTACTTTTATGCAATAGATCAACAGATTTCCAATGTCTCCTGATTAAATTGACCGTACTGAAACTTAACTGTGTGCCAAATGTTTGATTGCTTTTGATTATGAAGTCTAAGCTGTCAAAAACAGCAGACGCCAACCTCTAGATCTCAAATGACATCAGGATAATTTGTGATCTGGGCAACCCTACTCTAAGACCTGGCTAATCCTCCGCTGCTCCCATTAATGGTTAGGTATATGGTCAAGAGAGTTTTTCTGAGCTTTATAGGCTTCTTTGCTCAATTTTGGGTGAAGTATACAGAAACAACTCCTGCTTCAGTTAGGCAATTCAACCACTCTGAACACCTGCAGCAACCCTCAAGATATCCCTCAGGACAAATTTCAAAATCAATTCTGTAAGGATCTAACCATTTTTCAATTGGCAGTAATAAAGCTAGACTACAACTAGCGCAACCCTCTTCCCACCCCAGGATCATCCTCATTGTCATGATCTTAGCAGGAACTGGAGCAAAATGCATAGCAGACAGCGGCAATTTGTCAGTAGAAGGTTTATTGAACATAAAGATGACTTACATGGCTTACAGCAAGGAGGACAATAGGAACAAAGGGAAACATGAGGGAGAATCCGGCAGGGAGGAAAAGGAGGAGAGAAGCCTAAATACTGTTTGTGAGGGGTGGAACCAAATCAATGAAAGTAACTACAGCTGATACTGATGTAATGTGGTTGGCTGAGAGAGAGAAAGCAGAGAAAAACGACAGGGAACACAATAAACAAACATGGAAACTGTCAAACCATGTACCCCCCCCCCCCCCCCCCACGGCGGATACCAGACGGCAAAAACGGCACAAGAAGAAAAAAAACAAAACAAAAAACAAAGACCGGGTGGGAGGAGGGGGATGGCCTCAAAAGGAGGGCTAGAGCAACAAAAAACAACCTATCACGAGCGAAAAAAAAAAAGACGGCTAAGAAAATAACAGAACCAAAAAACCAACAGAAAACAATTGAAGGACATAGTCCACCGAAGGCAGTCCAGAGGACGGCAGAGTCCAACGAAGGCGGCAAGAGTCCCGAAGTTCTGGAGGACGTCCCGGAGGACGACAGGAGGCACGAAGCTCAGGAGGACGTCCCGAAGGACGACGACAGGAACCACAAAAACTCGGAGGTCGTCCGACAGGACGACGGCAGGAACCACAAAGATCTGGAGGTCGCCCGACAAGACGACGACAGGAACCACGAAGACTTTGAGGTCGCCCGACAGGACGACAGCGGGAACCACGAAGGTCTGGAGGTCGCCTGACAGGACGACGGCATGCACCACGAAGATCTGGAGGCTGCCTGACAGGACGACGACAGGAACCACGAAGATCTGGAGGCCGCTCGACAGGACGACGGCAGGAGGCACGAAGACTTGGAGATCGCCCGGCAGGAACGACGGCAGGAGGCACGAAGACTTGGAGGTCGTCTGGCAGGAACCACGAAAGATCTGGAGGTCGTCCAGGAGGAAGACGACAGGAGGCACGAAGACTTGCAGGTCGCCCAACAGGACGACGGGAGGAACCATGAAGATCTGGAGGTCGCCCGGCAGGACGACGGCAGGAACCACGAAGACTTTGAGGTCGTCCGACAAGACGACGGCAGGAACCACAAAGATCTGGAGGTCGTCCAAAAGGACAACGGCAGGAACCACGAAGATCTGGAGGTTGCCCGGCAGGACGACGACAACCACAAAGACTTGGAGGTCGTCCGGGAGGATGATGACAGGAACCACGAAGATCTGGAGGTCGCCCGGCAGGACGACAGCAGGAACTAAGAAGACTTGGAGATCGTCCGGTAGAGCGACGACGACAGGAGGCAGGAAGACTTGGAGGACCTCCGGCAGGACGACGACTAGAGGCAGGAAGACTTGGAGGTCGTCCGGTAGGACGGCGACTAGAGGCAGGAAGACTTGGAGGTCCGAAGATTGCGCTGGATCACAGTCCCCGTGCCTGGCAAAGGCAGGAGACAGGAACCCCGAAGGCTCCGCCGGATCACAATCCCAGTGCCTGGCGAAGGGAGGAGACAGGACAAGCTCCCAGGAGACCGCTGACAGCAGAGAGTCCTCGGCGAAGGTCGTTGACAGCGGAGAGTCTGCGACGGAGGTTGATGATGGCAGCGGCGCAGCAGACGGCGGGGACAACAGAGCACCCTTGAAGAAGGCCGTAGATGGCGGCGACAGAGCACCCTCGACGACGGCTGCAGACCTTCCATAATCGTAGGAGCTGGAGGCGGGTCGTGCCGGACCCCCTCCGTATTCGCAGGAGCTGGAGGCGGGCCACGCCGGACCCCCTCCGTAATCGCAAGAGCTAGAGGCGAGTACTCAGTTTTTCCTCAGGGCTCGCTCCCCAGTGTGCCACAGGGCAGCGAGAGCCCTGTGGCACGCTCCTCCTGGAGCGAGAGCCCTGTGGCACGCACCTCCTGGAGTACGAGCCCTGTGGCACGCTCCTCCTGGAGCACGGACTCTGTGGCAGGCTCCTCCTGGAGCACGAACTCTGTGGCAGGCTCCTCCTGGAGCACGAACTCTGTGGCAGGCTCCTCCTGGAGCTGGAGCTCCTCGACAGTTCCAGGAACCTGTAAATAATTTCCAGCTTTTTCTGTTTGCTGATTGAAGTTCTCCACCTGAACAACAGGGGGCTCACGTGAGCAGACAGACGGCGCCAGGCGCGGAAAAACTGAGTGAGGAAGAGCTTGTTTACATCCTGGTCGACCCCCGCGGAAGGAGTGCAGGGCCTTGGAACTAGAAGCCGGCGGAGCAGCAGGACAGGCTGGTTTATTGCCGAAAAACCCCAGCTGGAGCTGAGATGCAGAGTCAAAACGCGGCTTCAAAGAGCTTGGGCAGCCCTCCACAGGAACTTCGGTCCGACTCCCGTTTTTCTTTGTTTCGCGCCGAAGAAACTCGAACCGAGTGATCATCTCCGAGCCCGTCGCTGGGTCGATGTTTGGACTTGGAGCAGAAACATAATTTGGATGACTTGGAGGAGCGCTTCTATGGCTTCGGCATCGTTTCTGATGAGGTGATGAGGAAACAGCAGACTCGGACATAAAGGTTAGTGAACCAGAATTATGTCGGGTAGCTTGTCTCTCCATCTCCTCCAGCCTCAGTGGAGAAGGAAAGATTTCCACATCTTTATATAGATTCCTCTGAGCTAACTCCAACTGTTGCTGGACCCACCACTGTCTACTAGCTTGGTCCTTTCTTCGGCCGGATTCTTCTGTCAAGAACTTAGCAGGAACTGGACCAAAATGCATAGCAGACAGCGGCAATTTCTCAGTAGAAGGTTTATTAAACATAAAGATGACTTACATGGCTTACAGCAACGAGGACACTAGGAACACAGGGAAACATGAGGGAGAATCCGGAAGGGAGGAAAAGGAGGAGAGAAGCCTAAATACTGTTTGCGAAGGGCGGAACCAAATCAATGAAAGTAACTAGTTGGAGGAAAGTACCAATAGTGTGCTCGGCTCATCAATAGTCGAGCCCATATCAGAACTACAGTTAATTTTAGGTAAATTGACAGCCTAAACTTTAGGAAAATATACAACACTAACTTTATTTGGACGCTGAAAATCCTCTCCTTATGCATCTTCAATAAAGACCGACTGGCAAGGAAGAGGGATGGATGATAAGAGCGATGAAGCACTGGTGAAGAGCTTGTTTGACAACAAGAGATGAGGCTGTCAGGTCAAGAGTTGACAGGATGTGTGTATGGGGGGGGGGTTATAGGAAGGTACACTGTCTCTGTGTGTAGATGTTTGTTAAGGCAGCAGACATAGTGGCCTCTATGGGCCCCGCTGAAGCAGCTGTGTTGTATCAGTCTAAGTGGCGTACTGCTGCTCTGTCTCAAAAAGTTGCTCTGGTGTAGCCACTGTCTCTCAGGTAAATGCTGACTTTTACATATTCAGTTGCTTTTGTGGGTTTAAGTTAGCACTAATGTTACAGTACATTAAAGCATGTATCGAAGTTTCTCCACAATATTGGTGTAGGAATACAGTTATGTCTGTGAAAGATGTTTTTTTATTTAAGGGAAATGAGTTGATATGAGGTTGGTTAATGGCAGTTGGATGAACAGAGAGACTTTTATCAACACCCAATCAGCCTTATCAGAAAACTAAGGGGTTTCTCACGACACAAGCTGGCAAAAAACAAAAATATGTCAGAGGAATGTAGAGGTTGTGGAATGCAAACTGAGTGAGTAAATTCTGAAGTACAAAAAGGAAAATAGGGCATGGTCAAAAAAAAGAGATTGGAGGGGACGTAACTGTTTTCTTGGAGGAGAACCACGAAGCAAGGGAGGGTGGGAAATGAAGAATGAGAAGTGGACAGAGCCAGACGTGGAGTCAGGTTCAGCTTTTCTTCCTCAAAGTCTCAGATATGTGGTTTATAATGAAGAGGTTCCAGTGGGAGCACGTTGAATCCAAACCAGAAGTGACAGAAAGACGAGTCTTAGCCAACAGCCCCCCTCCTCTTGTTTCCCCCCTACTTCCCGTTTTGTGCTCATAGTCTATCTGCATCTGCTATGAGGCTCGGTCACCTTCACTCTGCATCCCCCGCCTTAGACCTCAGCGGTGTCTGAGCCATGCAAGTCTGCCGCCAGGTTGAAAATGTCAACATGTTTGGGAGACACTAGTGCTGGAATCAATCTGGGAGGAATCCTTTGGGATTCCTCCCAGCACAACAAGGGTGCACAGGAGCTACACAGTCTCTATATCATGAAACGGCAAAGGGAGATACTATTTGGTGTTCCAGTGGTTGTTTAAATGATCAGCTTTGCCTCTGGTGTAGTCTGCATGCGTAAGAGCCACAAGCGGGGGGTGTGGGTGGTGGCGGCATATATATGTGAGGGCTAAGCTCAGAGCCGGCCTGCATCACCTCAGCTTAACTCTAACTCCTGCCTTTTAACAGGAGCTATATCCTGGCTTTATGAGGTATTCCTGAACCATCACTATCAGAAATTTAATAACGCAAGGTCTACTTTGTTTTTGTTAATGTCTGTATTTGTGCGGAGCTGTTAAAATATATCCCAATGAAACCCTGATCAGTGCCAAGTTTCACCTTTCTTCAGTGAGTTCAAAAGAGACAAAAACATTTTCTGACTTAAATGACTGATTCCAGATACAAGAGTGAGAATGTTTTTTCACAACTTCTTTTGTTTTTTAGTGTTACTTTTATTTGTGGTGGATTTTCATCTACATCAATTGTATAAAATGCATATTATGGCAACTCAGTGAGGAAGAAGCCATGATTCAAATAGTGGTCATAAAAATGGAAAACGACCTCAGTTTTTGGAGACATGTTATTTGGTCTGATAAAGCTTACTTAAGTTGGTGTCCAATAATGACTGTTGTCTCGTGTGTTAAACAAAATTGGTGAAGCTTGCAAGCCAGAGAATTTGCCTTTCGGCAGTTACACAGGCATGGGTAGCATGATTTGAAATCTGTACATTTCCATGAGAGCTTTTAGAGCCAAGCAGCACCTGTGGAAGAGTTTCAGAACCTTTCTAGTACTTCCTAAATGACCCCATCTCCATAGTTTTGGCATCCCAACAACTCTGCCAGCCATCATTTTTCCTACTGACATCTGTTTGACAATGTAAAACATGTTTGCAAACATACGGATGCAGGGTCACATTTCTGTACTTGAACAAAAAATAAATAAAACAGAAATTTAGCAGTTGTGTGATCTGATCTGGGAACAGCAATTGAGGTGGGTGACTGACAGAGAGCAGAAACACGTTGCCACAGGCCACAGACTAATCCTTGGGTACAGAGCTGGTATTTGCTGGTCTGGACTCCACTTGACCCTATAGGATTCAAGATTTATTTTTAGAACTAAAACTGTGTGGGTGTATGTGCAGGCTTGTTTTTGCTACATTGTGGGGTCCATTGTTTTGAACAAATATTATCTTCGTGGGGACCAAAGCCCGTTTCCTATGAGGACAAATTCTGTTTTTGGGTTAGGTGCATTGAGTTAAGGTTAGACATAGAATGTACTAACTCAGTATGTACTGAGTTATGTTTGGATCTAGGTTATAGAAATTATTGACAAATGGACATCAATTAAAAGTCCCCTCAAGGAAATAGAAACATAACATGTATGTTTGTGTTTGCATTTATCTGCCCATGTGTGCATGTACTCTCAAAGGGGAGTATATCTTATCAAAGCTATGGCGCATTCATCAGGGGGTGACATTTTCTGCCGTTCTACGTTCAAACCAAACCGATGGCCGCATGTTCTATCTGCTCTCTGCGGGATGCTGAGAAGCCTGACTTATGCGAGTTGTCACTGAAACATTATGCTATGGTCACTCTGACCAACTGTTTTGGTGCTTTGCCCGTTTTTATTATTTTTCTTGTGATTGGTTATTCTTTTAGACAAACGCTCCTTTCTTCCTTGCCCCAGTCTCAAAGCTGAATCAACAAAGGGGCACCAACAGCTACAAGATTCTGCTTGCTTTTAACACTACAGGGAACCACAGTGGGTTACAATCAAATGTTGTTCTAGGGTCCTGAAAAGAGCTGTGAGTGTGTTTTTGTTGCCCTTTTCCTAACTTGTGTTCCTTGTGTGTGTTTGCCTTCAGCTCAATTTTTACTTTTATAATTTGTCGTGCCAGAATACTGCCTGGATTGATTGATTGATCATATCAAGCAAAGCTATTTATGTTGATCCGTTTAACAGAATTGTGAACTCTGGAACACTATTGTCTTCGTGTTAATAATTGTTTAATGCTATGGAAGCAATTTTAGAGGGAAAAAGTGGGTGGTCTTCAGTGAGGGTCAGCTAGTCAGTTGAAAACACAACTAAAACACTGGGATGGTAGTTACAATATTTACTGGCATACACATTTTGCCTGCTTTGTAAAATAAATTATGAACTGAAGGTAGAATCATTGCCATAACAATCTTCCATGCATGTTCTGATCTGGCTCGTCTTCCTGGAGATTAGGATAAGAAAAACAGCCTCCCTTTAGGCCAAACAAGTCAAGCTCAAAGCATGCAGGGCCATATTAGTATCACAAGGTGATTTAATAAAACTATCAATTTTGGCCTGATATTAGATTAACTATTGCTCAAACATTACAGATTTAATAATTGCACGGCGACAGTCAGAAGCTGCATGGGAGCTTTTAACGCATTCTGTATTGCCATAATAATAATAATAATAAGGTATACTTTATTGATCCCGTAGGAAATTGTTTTTGGTGTAAACCACAATCGAGGCAGCCATTTTGCAGGCGCCAGGTTGGCAGTAGCGCAAAGGGTCTTGCCTAAGGACCCACACTGGATGCTGTGGTGTATGTCTGCCCTGGGCAGGATTTGAACCCATGAGCTTTGGATTGGAAGTTAAAACATATCCCAATGAAATACAAGAGTGAGAATGTTTTTTCACAACTTGTTTTGTTTTTTAGTGTTACTTTTATTTGTGGTGGATTTTCATCTACATCAATTGTATAAAATGCATATTATGTTTTTTTAAGTAGTACATTGCTCTGTTAATTATAATTATATCCAACAATAAATTTCATGTTACTGATGTAAAATTTGTGTAGCAAAAGCAAAACACTTTTCGAAGACTTGTCAATTGACACTAAATTAACATAAATTGAATTAAAGACGGTGGCTGAGGCAATTCAGTGTCATGATCCTGTGTGATACAAATCCAGTACAGCCATGAGTTGAAAGGCAACTCAGTGAGGAAGAAGCCATGATTCAAATAGTGGTCATAAAAATGGAAAACGACCTCAGTTTTTGGAGACTTGTTGATGTTATTTGGTCTGATAAAGCTTACTTAAGTTGGTGTCCAATAATGACTGTTGTCTCGTGTGTTAAACAAAATGGTGAAGCTTGCAAGCCAGAGAATTTGCCTTTCGGCAGTTTCACAGGCATGGGTAGCATGATTTGAAATCTATACATTCCCATGAGAGCTTTTAGAGCCAAGCAGCACCTGATGACATTCCAATTGAGCTATACAGCCACTAGTGGTAAACTAAGTCAGCCATACTGTGTTTCCAAGTGAACTTTGTGCTGGTAATATGAGCTTGTTGCACACTAAGTTAAGTCAAAGATAAAAAAATAAATAAATGCAACAATCAAAGTAAATAAAAGTGTGTGAAAAAGAAATGTTAAATACAAGCATTAGCATTTGCCCTGTTAAATAAATATATAAATAAATGAATGATGAAATAAATAATTACATCATGAAATAAATAAATATATCGTTAAATACATATAATTAATTAAAGGTTTCGGTTATCCGACCCTGGATAAGCGGAGGAACATTTTATTATTTAAATAGCATATTTCAGAATTGAATGATATATTAAATTATTTATTGATGTATATCACAATTTAATGATACATTTAAATAATTAATGGTTGATCTGCAGATATGTATTTAATGATATA
>JAVLVB010000001.1:13414944-13444862 GCA_032876305.1 Orestias chungarensis
ATCCAAATGGTCCTTGCACCGATAATTGTAGATAAAAGCATTGCTGTAAATCAAGTGGGATGATTAAAAAAAGAACATGACTCAATGATTCAAAAGAAACATGGTGATAAACAAGGCCGGTTCCATCAAGGTGCATAATATCAGCCAAAATGGATAACTCATCACCTCAGACATGAAAACTGAAAATGTTGGATATGTGGCAAAGAACCCCCCTGGATTGAAACCAATCCAGTGTCAGGAGAAACCAAAGTAGCTGGAAAAAGCAGTGATCTCAAAGAAAGCTCTGAAAAGCTGATATTCTGTGGAGAGCTCTTTCATGAGGCGGTGCCAGTAATTATTTTATCCATGTCAGCATCCTTTATACCACCATTAAAATAGTTTGACAGGTGCAGTAAAAGTAACTAAGTTGCTTTGGAAGAGACATAAAGAGCCTGAAGTTCTCCAATAATTTACTGGTGTCACCATGAACAGTAAAAGCAGCAGTTGCACCTATCCTTGGCAGGTAATTTTATGTGTTCAAAAATTATTGTTTGAGATTGTAAACTAACATAGATAAAGACATCTCCCATTTGCCATTATAATCACAGTGTGTCCGGTCACAGCGTCCACGGTGCCTGAAGATATTACTGTCTTTGGATATCTTACACTGAAATGTTCATGAAAATTATTATAAACAGTTTACTGTCTTTTTATTATCCAAATTCCAACACTGACTGAAATGATTAAGAGCTATAGTTTATGGGTACATTTTTGGTAATGTTTTGCCTAAATGAAGGTTTAAACTGTTTCCTTTATTATTTGAAGGCTTCAATTAAATTGCTCAATTTAAAATGCAGTATAACCTTCACCATTAGCATTGTGGGTCTTTTTGTGGTCTTTAAAACATCAGCTGAAGACACACTTACAACAGCAATTAGATCTGAGTCAGAGTGTGAACTTAGTAGGTGAGACAGATTTTGTGTCACAGTGACCATGTGTCACATTCTGTCTCCCACATATCTATGATGAAACATGATGTCATAGACTGGATGTGTGCTAAGTTGTGGATCAGTGCCACAAAGAAGCGCAGACCCAAAGACTCAATGGCTCCACTAGCCGGAAGGAAGGCAGGGATGTGAAGTTTGAGAAGGGAGCAGTAAACAGTAGGAGTAGTAGGGAAAAAAAAGAATCCACACTAAAATGATTCATCCGTCTGAGAGCTGCCAGAGATTTATTGGTAACATGCTCTTGGATATCATGTCCACATTTTGTACCATTTAAATATCTGTACATAGTAAGATGCCAAAAAATAAAGAAGTTTTTACCCAGTTCATTTGAACGGCTCACAAATTAGCTTATCTTCTTATTTCTGAGATTAGGTTTCAAAATATAAAGACGATTGAATTTGCATGGTGGATTATACACAAATCTGAAAGTTGATGTAAATAGTTCACATTTTGCCTGTTAAAAATATATAGAGGTACACCTGAAATAACCAAACAAGATTTAGGTTTAGTAAATCAAAAAATGAAGCTCTTTCTGACTTTATTTTTTATCTGTCTATATATTGAGTACTCAGGCTTTGGTTGCAACATTGTCCAATAATGATATATTTTTGTTGGGAAATTTAGAGTTCTAGGCCTAGAGAAGCTTAATCAATAATTGCGCAAAGTTGTGGACATGTTTTGCTGGAAGTGCATGGTTTTGCGGATACGGTGTGCAGCGGCGTAACTATGGCGTTAGGAAGCCTCTCCGGAAACTGGGGCCTCTTTTCGCGTTGCTGTCAAAACAGAACAAGACAAAAAGAAAAAAAAGAAGCAAAAAGAAACGCCTGATCGCCATATTGTACGCAGCGAAAACTTTTGTCTCGCCCACGGAATTAAAAATGTGTTTTTTAAAAAGTTGGTCCAATTTGGAACAAAGAGTTTGTAGCTTTGTAAAATTTTTCAAATTTAGGGTTAATGCACTTGCTTTGTACTGTTCCTCAAAGACAGATGTACTATAAATTTTTTTTAAGGAAGGTTATTATGAGTACGTATTTTTAAAAAATGTTAATCCAGCACACACAGTCTAAATGCACTATTATAACAACGTTTATGATTCTGGCAACGTAACTGGTTTCCTTTCATTCAGCTCCACTCCTGTCACTGTGATCACTCACTCACTCCTCCTCTGCTTATGCATCCCACCCGCAGTACTGCCTATAACGAGCTCTCTCACCAGTTACCTTTGCCAGATTATTAAAAGTCTTTATGCGAGTAGATGTCCATGTATCCTGATTTGTTTTCTTGTTTTTCTGTCTCATCTTTCCCTGTATACCTCGCTGCTTTTGATTTCCTGGACTTTGATCCAGATTCTGCCCCCTGACTACTGGCTCTCGTCTCAAGCAAGGATCTGTAAGCCTCAGTCAGCTCTTACGTTCATGACCCCGTTTCTACCCGCCAATACTGTTGTTGTTTTTTTTGTCTCGCCCACGGTTCTGGTCAAAGACCACAAGATTTGTCAAGTGCACTGTGCACCCTGCACTCCTCTCGCGATCGACCGGTTGATCACGTCGATCAAAGTATTGGGGACCCCTGCACTAAAGTTTAAAGCCCACTGCAGTTTCTTTATTTAAAATTGCTGGATTTATCTATCACTCTGGTAGTTAGGAGGTATCACAATGAATGCTTTAATGTGTGTAATTATATAATTTCATTTATTAAAATTAACTATGTTTAAGTTAACAAACCTGCATGACAAGGAGTTAATTTGTTTATTTGATCCGTAATAATCCCTTTCAGTTATATGCACTACAATCTGGTCACCATAGCAGCATTTAAACAATAATGAAACAGCTGAGAGTTTTGTCAGAATTCACCTACTGTTGGATGAGTGGTCGTCTGTCCTTTGGTTCGTTGTGTTGGCTGTTTAATGGTTTGAGGAGCTGTCCAGGATTTTCTGTGCTGCAAGTCTTTGTTTTTTCTGGTTATACCTGTTTTTGGATTCTGCATTGTTTTCTGACGAGGATGCATTATATGAGTCAATGCAAAAATGAAAATAGCCACAGAAAGAAAGAACCACAATATCCAAACCAGTTGCTTTACAATAAAACTGGGTAGCAGTGAGTAGGAGAAGATTAGACACCCACGTCCGCTAAACCTTTACATGAACACAAGCTTTATCCTGCTGTGCACTTATATGCTCACACGCAGACAAATTGCCAGACAAGCTGATCTTCATCAGGGGATAGGAGACACCTTGGTGCCCTGCTGACAAGGACGACTTTCACTCAGTGTACTTCACACCGGCCTGTAAACTGTCCAATTAAGTCTCAGCGAGGTTGACTGACAGTTAGGAAATGTCTGGGCTTCTTGACATGTCCAAGGATGCACTATGTCGAATAAACATCCAGACAGCAGCAGACGTGTTGAGCAACCAGTATCAATACAGAAAACAAAGACGTGACACTTGCTTCATATCTGTCAGTCTTTCTCTTTAAACCTGGATATCAGTCAAACAGAGAATAAGAGTCTTTCGGCCCCAGGAAGTCTTTTTACCTTTAATTTGAAATTGGCAAGACACTACGATTATAAGCATCCTCAATAAAATTAGGTTTTATAGCTTCTGAGTTAACCTTCGAGGAATGTTGGACACACTGTATGTGTACTGCTGGAAAGAAAGGAACAGTCTGAGTATTAACAAAAGTGTGACCTTGTATAAATGCGCTGCACATTGAGAACGTTCTGCCTGGTGACTCCCATCATTGCTGACTGTCAGAGATGGGAACATCCGTGGTCTTTGGGGGTGGCTGTCTGGAATTCTCTGGAGAGTTACTCTGTTAGCTCAGACTCTGGAGGTCAAAGGTCACACAGGTCACTGCTTGCACATCTCAGAAATGGGAGCCGTGAAGACAGAGAATCAGAACAACTGCCATGCTACTGTTTCTTAGACGGAGGAGGGAGACAGTGAATTCTAAAATAATTAAACATACTTTTTTAGCCAAAATGTCTGTCTAGCATTTAGAATCTTGATTTTTTACATAAGTGCATTTCATAAAAGTAGAATTACATAAACAAAAAAATAGACATTTATGTCACCTATTTCAGAAAGTAAAAGTTGCTATGTGAGTTCATTGCAGTCAGTGAAATATTTCAAGCCTTTAGTTCTTTACATTTTTACAATTATGGCTATGACGAATACAGAAAACTCTAAAGTCAGTGTCTGAAACTTAGAACATTAAATATCATGTAAAGAATATTACATGAAAATTAGGAGAAAATGAAATGTTACGACTCAACCAAAATTAAACATCACCTTTCCCTAACAGATTCCATAAAAAGATATAAAAACAATTAGACCAGATATATTTTCATATATTTGCAACTTGTAGATAAACAAATTTAATGCCACTATCCACCTTCTAATGAGTTACAAAGTCTCTTTTAGCCTATTCTTTGCAGGTTTACTACCATTCTACTGGCTTCTCCATCAAACCAAAGTAAACACAGGATCAAAGGGCTGATCTCACTGCATTTCAATGAAATTTCTACACCGTGAAAAATCATTTCCATAAATTACACTGTAAAGAACACATGCATGGTAGATACCTGCTTTATATCTCCAAACAAAAGCAGGAATCTGTCAGACTTCTGCTTTGGGGATTTTTGTCGTATCAGTTAGAACCTTTTAATCATGAACTCAAATGCCATAGGTGTGAACACTTTAGGTGACCATGAGAACTTCCTTAGGTATAAGAGGGTTTTTAGAAATTTGTCTAATTGAGTATAAAATGGGAAGACAGTAACAGATGCCCAATATTCAGCTTTCGTTTAAAAAAAAATTGAAATGATTAATGGATACAATAGGTAAAATCCTTTTATGTAGCGGTTTTATTATTTGCAATCCCTACATTTTTTGTTTTCTCTGGTGCCTACTTATGTGTGTCTATATTTAGCTTTTAGTGCTAGATTTAGCTTGAATCATGCATATTCTGACCTTGTTTTATATGTTGTAAATCGTGAAATAATTTCACAAGAGTCAATTTCTTCTTAAAGTTTGTTTTTCACAGTAGACCAATGGCATGGATTCTTAATTAAAATGTAAGTAATAATACTCTTTACTGGCTCATTAGCTGACTTGACTCTCTTTCTTAAAGTTGCAAATTTAGCCAGGTTGGATTAGGAAACCTAATTAGTGTTAATCAAGGAGTTGTTAAGGTAGATGTGGTTTATATAAAAAAAATATACATCTTTTTTTCAGTTTTAGAAATATATTTGCAATTTATATATGGGTCCATTCTCTTCATAGGTCGAATGGTTTTGTTTTTTTATGTTTTGCAAATTAAGCATTTACTTTACAACATGTAAGAATTGCATGTTTATTATAATGAATATAATGAATGTTCATACAAAATATATGCAATATATTTTAAATATGGGTAGAATTATATGTATATTACATTTTTGAAAAAAATAAATAAAAATTTAATCATCTTAAGTAATTTGCTCCAACATTAATAGGTCCAGTCTTGGTTATTAGTAAAAAGGTCCATCCTGTCTGCTAGATTTAATGTTCTGCCTTTTTACTTTGGTGGACTTTCTTACCCACCCACAGTAACTCCACCTAAGGAGTCTGGCTTTAGAAAATAAATGCTTTGGTAGCCACAAAAATAATGTTATATAAGTTCAAATCCATCCAAAATGCTATTGGTTTGTTTCCCTTCCTAATTGTAATTAGGATCTTACTCAGAGTATTTTTCTCTGGTGGCTTTAAATAAATGCAGACCTAAATTACATGGATTATACTCCAAATGTTATATTGCTCACTAGCTTTTCTTGTCATATTGTAAAGAATTTAAGATGAATTTTGGAATAATAAAGCTGTGTCCACGTCCACATTTTGTATTCACAAGCCAAACACAATAATGCAGGATTATTAACCGTGGAAGAGGACCTTCTTAGAGAGCCTCCCTTGCTTTTTGAAAAATTCAGAAAGTTAGTTTGCCTGATCATTTGAGGATGAGTTAGTAGTTCATACCTGCCAAGAAAATCTTTTGGACAGTTTGTTGATTTGTCATCTTTCAACCCTAATGTATTCTGCTCTTTTCCCTTTTAGCCGTGCCTTTCACTGCGTTGTTTAGACTCACGAACTAAGTTTTAGCAGATAGCTGACAACAAAATAGCTTTTCTTGAGGTTTTATTTCTAACACCTGTTCAAGATTTGGCTCGGAAAGGTAAAAAAAATTCCTAACAAACGCAACAACACAGCAACCCAGAGTCGAAAAAGAACTCTGCGTTCAGACGGGCCCACATACTGAGAAGGAAGCAGTAAAGCAAATTACAGACTAATTTATAGAATCTGAGCCTTTTGTCGAGAGATTCTGGGATGTGATCACAGCTTTATTTGTTCTCAGTAAGACTGTCAATCAGTCGATTTCCAAAGAAGCCTTAAGATCTCATAGATGTTTTTATTTGAACAGACTCATTGTTGTAGACTGTGTTCTCCAAGTATGCAGCTCAGTGTGTGTTTCTATTATCCACTGCACGGCCCTAATCACAACCAGGTGTCTCCTATTCAAATTAACATATGGTTTTAACTATCCTCCTACTTTGACAAATGCATACCTGGGTTGCTGACTAGTAAACCCATAAAATGAATTCTTCTTTTTTAAACTATTTAAAACACACAAGGATGGAGGGGAGGCCTAGGTGGGGCAGAGCTGAGAATGATTTCACCTTGCATGCAACCCTCCTCTCCCCGTGTTGCTTACCTTGATACATGACTGCTATCACGGTTATTTGAAACAGGACCTGTTGTACTTGGCTGGCCCAGATTCTATTTGTTTATGTGTTCGTTGTTTGGGTTACTGGTGCATTTGTAAAGGGAAATAAAACAAGAAGAGAAGCTTTAATGTGATATTTTCGTGATCTGACATTACAGTTCAGCTGGCAAGGGCCTGAAGGAAATTTTGCATGTTTACATCTATAAACATTACTAGGGGATACAGATGTTGGATGCAAACACAGACATTTTATGTGATCAAGGTTATTTGCATTTCCTAGTCCACAAAGATGTTTTATTTAACATTATAAAATCAGTAGAGTGAGTAATTACAATAAAGAAGACTAAGTGTTCAACAAAGAAGGGAGCAGTAAAAGCTGGTATATGGTCTTACTTAAAACAATCGAGATGGCAAACAGTATGGAAAGGTTCTACTTCAGGCAGTTATGCAAAAATTGGTAAAGAAAAAAATGTGCAAAGTTCACTGTCACAACTTGTTAAGAGCAGTTTTGCTTTAACTGCAGTGTCAAGACAGCTGAAGAGAAAGTTCATTCCCAAATTAAATACTCAGATATTTGTGTCGCCAGAGGTGCTTTTTAGCCATAACTGCTTTGGTTTGAGTTACCAAGGTTTGGAAATTTTGGATGTCTTGAATGACGACCGACTCCCAAAAATAACAAACCGAGACAGACTGAGCCGTAGAGTTTAGATGAAGTAGAGAATAATCTAGAATATATTAAATATTTAATGGACTTTCTGTGGCGATGTTCACTGTTGCTGTCAAACCTATTCATATAGGTAATTTAAAAGCCCAAACTTTATCATCATTTAGTCTCTCGCTTATGCAAGAGCACTGCAGTCTGTAAATGTTGTGCTTGCTCTACCACTGAGCCACGCAGCCCCTCTGTAAATTTGATCACTTTTACACAGATATTCTGATCTCTGATTATTAAAGATCATCTGTAAATCTGGATGAACTAAAAATGTACCATCACCAGTTTAATATACATGTTACTGTAGACAACCAAGGCAGAGCAGTTAAGATAAATTAACTTCTCACCCTAATTTGTTTCTCCCTAGTAGTTTTTGAGGTGTTTGGGAAATTTCAAAGCTAAAGCTAGAGAATTTATAAAACCGTGACTTAATACTCCTGTGAACGTATATTAGTTACTGTTATCCTTGGTGATCCGACAAGGGGATCGGATCTTAACTAGCATGTGTCTGTAGAGTTAATGTAGGCTTGAAGCAAAGGGTCCGTCTAAGCTGTTATTTTCTGTCCTCTGTGACAGAACGATAGCCAATAGGATTATTGTTGCTTCATTAAATAAATGCAGATTTTTTTATGACAGATTTTCCTTTTGTTTCTACTGCTATTACAATCAACATTCAGTTTTTTTATCTAAAGGTCTGATTTGTGCCATGAAATTAAAATGGTCTTTTGCACCAAATGGTTCTAAAATAAAAAATCGCAGTTTTGTCCTAAGAATGGACTACAGAATGTACTTTTACTTAATGATTGTATTATATGGCACCAGTGAAACATAAATAGGACTAAACTGAAGGAATTTAGATTTGACTGAATTGAAGTAACGTTTTAAGCTTATTCTTTTTTTATTTTTAGCAATGATAATCTTTCGTTACAGCTGAAAAGTGAAATTGGCAAGTGTTTTGTTTCATGCTTAACGTAAAACAGTTGAGTTAAAGTCGGTCCTCGAGGCTGCTATCCTGTACATTGTAGTTCGTCCTCTGGGTCAACTCTCTTGATTCAAATATTTGTTATTGAGCAGGTTACTGCTGAACTTAGACATGCTGGAGAGGGTGGCTGACCATTTGAATCAACTGTCTTGGTGCAGAGACATATCTAAAACTGGTAGGACACCAGTCCCTGAGGACTTGAGCTGGTCATCCATGGTCTAAAATCTGTGCTCAATATGGGCCTACTAAACAGTCTTGTAAAGTACTACAAGATGACACACCAATATGTAAAAAAAGAAAAAAAAGACAGATTGAGTTATGGTATTTCGTTTACTAATAAGCGTTCACACCCGGGTCTAATATGGGGGTGTTGCACAGTTGGAAGGGGATGTGAAAGCTTTTGAAAGGATCCCCCTGTTCTCTGTGCCTCACTCCCCTCCTCAAACCCAAACAGAAAGTATATGATTGATATCTGAGAATGATCCTGAGCTCTCTCTCTATTCTTCTTTTAGGTGCGGAATGTGCTCACATCTAAGCTACGTGCTGGATCAGGTCTGTATATTGTGTTATTGTTTTCATTTTTACTGTGAGAAGAAGAAAAAAAATCCTGCTGCCCAAAGATCTTCTATCCTCAATGCAACACCTGGAAAAAGAAGCTGTTCATTAATCCCAGCAGCCTCTAAGAATATGTGGTTTTAAGCGGCGCTCTCCACAAACCACATGTGAGGCGGCGCAGAGGCTGGTCGGCATAGCCTTTGTTTTAGAATAACTCTGGGTTATTGTCAGGTCACCGTGGCTGAGTGGTTTCTTAATTGAATTTCTAAGTGTTTTGTTTAATATGCCACTGTTAACCCACCCTAAAAATATCCAAGTGGATAGGATGACCTAATCTTTTCCGGAGTTTTGGAGAAAGATAATCCTACATAGTTGTTATCACTCTGGCTAACAGCTGATGAATGAATAATTACCGACAACCACAGATTAGATTGCTATTCATGTAACCTAAGAGTGCTAAATCACATGGCCTTGACCTGATTCCTGGTTATCTCTTAGGATAAATAGTCTGGCCTTTTTTTCCCCCCATCCACAGTTTTTCTTATAATTCTTTTTATTTTAATTTAAATATTTATAAATGCTTTGTTGCAAAAGTATTTACAGTTTGTTTATTTTCAGATTGTTCCATGTTGTAACTAACTTCATGTATTTTGGGGTGTTTATGTCATATACCAACAGAGTAGTACATCACTGAAGTCCTATAACAATGTTAGAATTGTTTTCTCTTTCCGGGCCTCTTTTGTTGTACACCCCTAAGTAAAATCCAGAGCAACCATTTACATTTCATAGTCCCATACTTCAGTTAATAGAGTTTGTCTGTGTATATTTTATTCTCAGTATAAATTAAGCTGTTCTGTGAAGGCCTTAGGTTGGGGGTTGAAGTTTAAGCCGAGATAAGCTCTGAAAAAAACTGGTCGAGTCACCATCTTAAAATGTGAAGAGCATGGCATAATCAGAAAACCTACCAAGACATGACCGTCCATCCATGCAGGATTGTCACTTACACTGGCAGCTTCTTCACAGACAGTTTGTACCTTGACCAAAATAGCCCTGTGGTAAACTTTAAAGTACATGGGCTTTGGTTTTTATTTGGTCTTGAACCACTTTAGTGTTACTGTGTTTTAATCTGCTTCTTGTTGTCTCAGTGGCTTTATTTGTGGAATATTTGATTCTACACATCAGACAAATATTCAAAACGGAGTTTCCGTCATGAAATTGAAATCAGTTTTTCAGTAAACCGTAGCCAGTGGTAAGTTTAACAGGGACGGCAGTTACTGTTTCAGGTTGGGTCAGCTTTTCATTTTACTTTGTTAAATCCTCTGTAAAAAAAAACAAAAGAAAAAAAAAGAAAAAAAAAGAAAAAAAAGAAAACTTACTTCAAAACTGAACTGTTCATTTCTTAAGGTTGTGCTTGAGGAAATACTTATTTTAGTGTACAAAGTAGCTGTCACAACGCTTATATTGTGGAATTTTTCAAAATTCAAAAAAGACATGACTAAATGCTAGATTTTTAAAAGCTTAAAAAAAAAACGTTGGTCTGTGAGTAACGTAAAGCTGTTTCCTTTGTTAACAAAATGTGAGGCAGGTAACTAAGGACATGCTTAATTCATTCCAAACTACTGGCCAATCATAAAAAAAAAAGTGAATAACCTTTGGTCGAAAAAAACCATCAAGCAAATGGAAAAAAAAAAAACCCTCAAAAAACAAAACAAAAACATCGTTGCATTTAAGAAATTCATATACAACAAAATCTTTAAAAGATAAACGGTATTTATTTTACCCTTAACTTGAATTTCCACATAATGGGACAATGATAGATATTTCAATTCTATTCTATTCTATTCTATTCTATTCTACGCTATGTTGTGCTATTCTATTGTATTCTAATTCACAAATGTATTTAGTAAATTATGTCTAACAACTTATTTTCCAGTTTCAGTGTTATCGAAAATGACTATATTAAACGAACACATGACATTTGTGGTCATAAATTTATTTTGTTAATCACACATTACATTAATGGATGATAGCAGCAGAACATACATGCTCAGAAATGTATTAACACAACACAAGCATGTTTTACATCACTACAAAAAGCGATGACTAAGACCTGCTCTCCTGCCATGTCTCTGCACCCTTAACAGCCGTGCTCTGTATTTATATTAGCTGCAAAGCAATTTTTAACTGTACATTCCAGTTAGGTGAACAGCTCTTGGCCAACACAAAGTTTTCAAAGCTTTGAAAGAGCAAAAAGAAAAACAAAATATTAAAGAATCACAAAAAAAATGATGTCCAGTCAATTGGCAGGAGCAGCTGTGCAGCATTTTTGCAGCAAAGGTAACAGATCAATTTGTTTATCTGAGTTTGCAGAACGCTGGTTGAGCTGTCAGTACGTTTTAACTGTGGCAAATCTAAATATGAAACCAATTACAGACCTGGTATGGCAATTTTTGTTTGTTTTTTACCCCATTACTCTGAAACACAAGCAGATATTTCATGTTTTCCCCATTTTTGTTTCTCATAACTTTACATAGTGTGGTTTGATAAATAATAAATCGGTTTACTGCTCATGAAAGCTGAGGTAATATTCGCCTTCAGGAACGTCGTATCTATCAACTAAATCTGGTCTGCGGGTCCGCCGCTCTCGGCTTCGCTCGGGTGATGAATGAACATCTGAGTAATTTCATGGATGAATTAGGAGCTAAAAACAACAACAGAAAAAATGCAGCGGCAGATATTCCACCTGTTGCCTAAGACTAATAGGACAGTTAGATTTTTCTTTGTTATGGCATTGATGCTTCAGGCAGATATAGGTTCAGACAGAACTCCTGGCAGGTCGGTCTAAAATGCTTTTGGTAATTTAGATAGCAAAGCAAACACTGAGAACACACAGCACTTATCATATCTGGAGTAATATCAGTTCATTACATTTATTTAAGTATTTTTTCCATGCTGTTCTTAAAGTCTAGATTTTAAACACAGCCATGAAGCTAGTAATTACACAACACACAATCTCACATAAGAGAGCAAAGTTAATTATCTCTGATGAGGACATATCAGTCAGTTTAAGAACACAGTGCTACATAAACAAGAAGACTGCAGACCTGATGTTAAATTAGATGAAAAGATCAAGCGTCGGGTCTGATCATGTCCATCAACTCCACTGGCTAATCTCCTCCAGATGAGAATAATCTCCCCCTACTCCACGCATCTGTCCAATCAGCACGAAATCCATCCAGCTTGCAGGGTAAAGTTGGTGCAGGAAAGAAGCCAGGCTCAGAGAAATGAGATCTATTTTTCATGCTATGTGTTAGAGAGCTGGCAGCTGCCAAACAGGCATTGCATGTATTTGGCCAAAAAAAAGCGTACCCCTGAGTTTTAATGTCAGGTGAATGTAGGTTGCAACATTGAACTGAGTAAAAGGTTAACAAGAGGCATTTCTTATTTCTGATTACTTATTTTCTGCCTTTGAGTCCTTTGAAATGTTCTGAATTGAAACATGCCAGCGGTATAATCCCTGACGCATGAAGGTCTCGAGGTAGTTAAGAATAGACTATTTGTTTTAGAATTACAAACAGACGAGAGACAATGACACGATACTGGAACAAGTATCTTCCCACTCGTAAATGCGGTGCTGTATTCACACTCTCTTACACGTGGGATCGAATTCCAACTATAAACTTCAATGTATTTTATAAAGATTTAACATTATACACTCAATGTTTGAAAAGTGTGGCATGACTTTGTGTTCAGCCCTCTTTTCTCCAATACTCCAACATAATCAATTTCTCTAAAAATCAGTGAATAAACAACATGATTAAGATCAAGGGACACAAAAGACAGGTCAGGAAGAATGTTGTGGAGAGGTTTCAAGCAGGCATAGGCTGAAATACAAGACGTTAATACAAAAGCTTTGAACATCTTCCCAAGATGTCTGTCCAACTCAAAGGACAGGCCAAAGAATGGGAACATTAATCAGAGAAGCAGCCAAATGGCCTGAAAGAACTCTGGAGGAGCTCCAGCGATCCACAGCTCAGGTTTGAGAATCTATCAATAGGATAACCATTTGCCGTGCACTCCAAAAAATGTACTTTAATGGAATAGTGGGAGAAAGAGAAAGCAGCTCTTGAAAGATTTCTGGTTTGCATTTAGGACTTCTTATAAAAAGCTTCTAGTTGCTTACTTGGTATGACCTACTTCTACATCCAGTCAATAGATTGTATTCTATTATCAATGTGTGACTAAAAAAGATACTTTAGCTCAAATCACACAATAGGAACATCCAACAAGGTGTTCTGGGTAGATGATGCCACATCCTACACACTGGGTAGCAATCCACATAATTCTGTTGAGATGGACTTCTTCAGCAGAGACAGGGAAACTGGTCAGGGTTGATGGTGAGATTAAGAGCTAAATATGGCGAAGCCTGGAACAAAATCTGCCAGAGGCTGCATAAGTACCGAGAGGTCAATGTCCTCAAATATGCCACCAGAGAGAATGGCATTAATCCCTAACCTAATTTAACTCAAGAATTTTGATTTCACTTCTACGATGGACTGGCCTGTCCAGCATGTACCCAGCCTCTCTACCAATTACCTTGCAATGATAAACATGTATAGGCTAGAGATGGATAGATTGATGGATGGAGCTTGCTAAGAGGCAAGGCAAGGCAAGGCAAGTTTATTTGTATAGCACATTTTCGTGTACAAGACAATTCAAAGTGCTTTACATAAGAAAAAAGATCAGAAAATGAAACAATAAAATCAGCTTTGAATTTAAAAGAAATAAAATTAAAATAAAATAATAATAATAGTACTCAGTTGCTATATGCACAGTTAAATAAGGCTGTTTTCAGCCTGGATTTAAACAACGGCAGAGTTGAAACCTGTCTCACCTCTTCAGGAAGACTGTTCCAGATTTTAAGAGCATAAAACTGGAATGAAGCCTCCCTTGTTTGGTCCTGACTCTGGGCATCAGCAGGAGGCCACTACCTGAGGTTCTCAGAGTCCTGGCTGGTTCATATGGCTCTAACATGTCAGATATGTACTTTGGGGCTAAACCATGAAGAGACTTGTAAACAAGCAAGGCTGTTTTAAAGTCTATTCTTTGAGTGACAGGAAGCCAGTGCAGAGACTTGAGCACTGGACTAATCTGGTCATATTTCCTGGTTTTGGTCAGAACTCGAGCAGCAGCATTCTGGATGTTCTGAAGCTGTCTTAAGGCCCGTTTAGAAAGCCCAGTGAGCAGGCCGTTACAGTAGTCTAACCTGCTAGAGATAAAAGCATGGATAAGTGTTTTTAGGTCTGGTTTAGAGACTATTCCTCTAATTCTGGCAATGTTTTTAAGATGGTAAAAGGCTGCTGATGTTACTGATTTAATGTGGCTGTTGAAGTTCAGGTCAGAATCGAATATTAACCCAAGATTTCTGACCTGATTTTTAGGTTCCAGAGAGAGTGTCAGAAGGTATCTAATGACACTTTCGCTTTGTTTCTGTGGGCCACAAACAATGATTTCAGTTTTGTCTGAGTTTAACTGGAGGAAGTTGTTCTGCATCCACAGACTGATCTGTTCAGTACAGTGACACAATAAATCAACAGGCCAATGTTCTTCTGCTGTCAGCGACACGTAGATCTGAGTGTCATCAGCATAGTTGTGGTAGGACACATCATGGTTGCGTATTAGCTTGCCCAATGGAAGCATGTACAGATTGAATAAAAGGGGTCCCAGGATCGACCCCTGGGGAACCCCACAGGTCACACCCATTCGGTCGGAGACGCAGTTCCCAATATGAATAAAGTAACAGTAACATAAGAATGGATAAGGGAATTGCATTTAGACTAACAAAGCTGGTGGATACATGTTCTAAATGACTTCCAGCTGTAATTGCAGCAGAACATGGTTCTTGTTAAAAGTCCACCCCCTGAGTAAGTATTGACTCAGAAGGAAAACTATCAAACATAACATAATTGAAATACACAAATCTTCATTTGTTGTGTGGAAAGATGCCAAAAGGTTCAATTTCTTTGTAAGGCACTTTATGCAGAAGACTGAAAAATCATTACAAGCAAGGAAAACTCAGTGTTGTAGAACAATGATAACACTCCTACATAGCACATCAATGCAACACCATAAAATAAAAGGTAAAGCATTTATTAAAAACCTTCTCAACTCGACAAAAAGTATAACTCCTGAGAACAAGTGGGCAGCGATTCAGAGGTAACACCTCTGATGGCAAAATTGTGTTAATGATGCCATCGTGTGGTCTCTCTCAATGGAGACGGTTTGTTGTAATGTGCCTCTGCAAATTAGGAACTTGATCAGAGAAACAAAGTGTTTTTATTTTAATATATCATATCAAACTCCCAACCCTGGGGGTAACTGAAGGGTTTTCCAAAGAACGAGCGAGAGGTAAGCACATCTTGATGAGGTATAGGTTCTCCGTGGTTATGTTGGGTTTAGAGCCAAACCTGCCACTCCTCTCCGTTGCCCAGACTGTAAACCTCCGCAAGATGGATTGTGAACTTAAATCTCTCAAGCCGAACAGCAATACCAAAAACACAGGACTCTGTTGTGGAAATACATCCATACAGGGACAGTTTTGAAAGCCACAGTTCATCATGGCATTAACAAATGCATAAAAATCTTCCACATAAAGAAACAACTGACAAATCAACTTTTGAAACTGCCTTGTAAATCATCTAGAGAAACCCTAAGCGATGTGGGGGAGACAATGTGCAACAGTTGTTACAGTTATGAGGACAGAAATAGTTGAAGATAAGTCAGCAGCCAGATCATAGATGTGACTTCCTGGGGAATTTGGGTTTCTCACAATTATTTGAGGAACCCAAATGCCAAATGTTTATTAGTACGCTTGTAATATCTGCAATGTGCTCTTTGGCACACCTGTTGATTTATTCCAAGACCAACCTAAGACACACTCACAGCAAACGCATGAGCTTCGCATGTTTTCACGTCTTACTGCCTTTGGGTCCTCAAAATTCATACAATTAAAAAGTCAAATTACAGTGGAGTTATCGAGATTTCCAAATATGAAAAAAGCTTTGAGAAACACTAATAAAAAAATTAAAAATCCAATGCGATCAAAGATCTTAGTATGTGGATATTTTGTGGATAACTTTGTTGAAATTCCAATCCTGTCACCACATGCACAAGATTAAATCTGAGCCTTTCTCTGACAGACTACAGAGTACAAGAACCGTTAAGGACTGTTGCAGCCATTTTCACACCTATCATATCATATTGCAGCCGAACCTTTGATTAAAACTCAAACTGATTATGTTCAAAAACGAGTCGAATGTTTAGCAGAATACAAAGACTGGTATTCTTGAAATAATAGATCAATAGTCAGACCTAACAAGTTAACTGGCCCCGTGATGTATAAGATACTATTACATTACTCTTTTTATTTAAAATAGAAATGTTTTTATAAAAAAAGGATCACCTGCATAATACATTTTACCTTTATAAATGGTGGAAGGTTGAAGGTCCTGCTATTGGCAATTTTTAATCAGTAAATACAAAAAAATACATTTAAATAACTTAATGACCGTTAGGTTCGGGTAAAATACTGTTTCTGCAATTACATAATGAGGAGGAGGGAGTCACTATGTCAAGAAGAGTATCATTTACCGCTGCTCCTCTCTTGTTTGCATCTACATCATCCAGCCCTCCATCTTTACCCCCTTTCTCCTTATGCACACACTGGCTTTGACAATATAAGGATAAAACCGAAACTGTGGAGATCACACTTTATGTTCGTATCAGTCTTCTGTTACTCTCACTCCCGCACCACACATGACATCATGGAAAACTTTGTCGGGCTTTAGCTGCAGTAAAGAAACTCTTAGTTGTTCTCGCTATTTTCAGAGTCTGTGTGGATACAGGGGGCTAAAAATATCGATTCAAAACACAGGATTCCTCAAATGTTTCCACCTTCAGCCCTGTCAGGCGAGTGGCATTTGAGTCAGGTTAAATTGGGCTGGGATGCTGAAAAGGAGATATTTAAGCATGGATTAATCCTCACAGGTATCCAATAAAAATGTTTGAACAGCTTTGTGTTATATGGTATGAGACCGGATTTAACAAATACATTTTCTGTCTACACTAAATGCTATATTCCAACTCTGTCTCATCCAATCCCAAAGCAGGTGTTCACATAAACATTTTCTAGTTTGATCTTGTGGATGTTTCCCAGAACTAAGAAATTTGGCCCTCTCATTATGTTTAAGACAGGAAAGCCCCTTTGACAATAAAAATATGCCCATTTAACTTGAACACAACACTCAACATCTTTAAGCACAATAGGCAATGTATGGTTACAGCTTTTGTATACATGGAAATCTTTTAACCTAAGCATACTATGTAGCAGAGGTAAAATAATGCAACCTGAATGCAATGTATGTAAGATTATCCATGTTTTTCAACTGGCTTTAACTCTATAAAGTCTCACTTTAGAAAGTATAACCAAGACATTTATCTACACTATGAAACAACTCAGGTTTGCATTTTCATCCAAGTTTTCCATTAAGTGAAGCAACGTGTAAGCATTATCTATTCTAAAAATCACTGAGCATTCTTCACACAGGCTCTCTGCAATGACCAGTCAGATCTGCATCAGCAGTTTCTCCCAATGTTTGACCACAATTCAATCCCCCAGCAGTATATTTTAATGTTAGGGACTTCCTGACAATAAATGTATGTTTGAGGTTTTACCCTCAAACATACACTGCATTGATGATGCTCTTTTTTTATAGAGTTTTGCATACTGTCCAAGTATTCATAAATACATTTTTTTGACACCAACAAATGAATGATGTCATGTGCAGGCAGAAATATAATTAAAGTCAATTTGCTGTTTATTTATATTTGGGAATCATAAAAGGAAGAATATTGTCAGGTTACTTACATTTTCCGCTATCTTTGCATAATATATTTGCAGACTGTGCAGACAAAATGTCTAAAAATAGCTTTTACTTGAAAATTGAAATGTCTACCCTAATTGTGAAGCTGTCAACATTGTTTAAATTATAATTTCATAACACAGGGCTGTACGCTCAAAAATAATAAGGTACAGCTCCTTTAATGTAGCATGTACAGCCTTTCTAGTTTCTGTCAAAAATCCTGCTCTCTGGCTTGCTAGACAAACAACAGACATGTTTCTGCAAGTAGTAGAAAATGTTTCTGTGTGCTTGTTCTGATTTTATATTGAAAACCTCCTTTCTCTACCTACAAAACAACTGAGCACCATAGAAAGTTATGAATTAAAACATTAATTCTACAGACACCAGATGATGTGTCCTTGAATCTCTGTTTGATAGCACAAACCAAAAAACAAAAAGAGGAAATAAAGCACAATTTGCACATATGAGTTATTCAAATGCTTTGTTTGTGAAATTAAGTTGTAAATTAGAGGCAAAACTCTGTGCTGTAAGTCACGTGTTTGTCAAAGGCGAGTTATTTGCAATGTCTTACCTCATGTCAGCCGGCCTCAGAAAGCCCAAGAAAATGGTCAAAAATGATTGGACAGACGAAATTTTTGAATAATTTCAAACTCACCATTTTTGCCTTCACTAGTTTGTTTCTTCGGCTCGTGATTCGGCCTGTCTTTTTGCTGTCCGGCTTCTCTACAAGCATGTGTGGCCCTCTGTGGGAGACCAGGATGCTGTCTGTCCCGTGGAGCGTTGTTGCAGACCTCTGAACATTTCACAGCGTTCATGGCTCCCCCTTCACTCCCCAGTGGATGACATTTCTTTTTGGGTCACCTCCCTTCAGCATAGAGAAAGATACCATGAAAGTGAATGCTTTAAGCCAACATTAAAGCAACTCATTTAACCATTAGGCTTTAACAACCACCATTAAGCTCCAAAACAGTATAGGCCCATTTACATTTGTATGTATAAAAAAATATTCCCTTGATACTAAAAGCTGGAATAAACCCAAGATAGTGTTTACAGAACTCATCATGGTCACCACTTTTCAAATGGTTTCCTTAGGAGGCCCGTCTCAGCTCAGGCAGACGGCCGGCTTGTGGTCGATTGTTTATGATCCTTTAAGCTCACATTCAACCATATGTATGCATTTCTTAACCAGCTGTGGATACAATATACAAAAAAAAAAAAAAAAAGCTACACATTACGAACCCTGCACGAAAAGCATAAATACATCGCCATCATTTTCCCTCACAGGGGGTAGTTGTAACAAATAATTTTCTGCTTCATCTCGAACAAGCCAGGGCCTTTTTGCTGTTTCTAAATGTAGTGAAATTATTTGTCTCCTAACAGATTTCTTTCGTCTTTACTTTCAAAGTTTAATATCCCACATTTAACTATTTTTTTTTCTCTCGATAGTGTGCTGGAAATTATTCACTGCATCGTGAGACACCCAGGGCCAGGAATCCCAAAATGCTTAATAGAATCTTCCGCCGCTAATGCTTGGCATTGGAAGTTGCTGCGTTCAGGGGACAATTAGCTAAATACCCCCTCAATAGTCATTTTTTAAAGCATATTTGTTTAATGATCAGAAACACCAAAATTCTACAAAGAGGCAAATCCTAACTGTCCTAAATGCATAAATGCATCTGTGCTACAACAAATGCAACACAAAAATCATTTCCCTTGGCTTGTGGTACCATATTATAAACAAAAACACCTCTGCCTTCATCAGGATGAAGGTCTAAGTCAAGTTTTTACTGTTAATAATTAAAAGGTCTCTTTTTTTGCATCTTATCTGGCTCATGAATGACCATAAAAACATAATCTGAACTAGGGTTAGCACATTTGCACAATTAAACCTTCTGTGTCCAAAACATTTCCATTCATCATTTTAGAGACACTATTTCAGAAATGTGAATATGCTTTTATATTGAAAGACAAATAATAGACATTTTTCTAGCTTTAGGTCCTTTGAGTCCTTGTTGAAGTCAGATGTTGGGGTTTTGGAATTTTTAAAGACCCTAAGGGTACCGTGCAGATTTTATATAAAGGCAAGCATTAGTAAAAAACATAATCTTAATGAGAACATTTACATTTAATTTAGATTTTTAAATTGCCTTCCTACACTGTGTCCATTTGGGATATAAGAAATACAAATAAAGTAAACATGATTTTTTTTTTGGTAGGTTGTCCAAACAAAAATATTCAGATTAGATTTCTTTATCTTGTATAAATATTTTCACAGATCGAACTCTTGGCAACATGTAACATTACAAAAAAGCATAAAGGTTAGTTTCCCCACATGACTTGCAGCTAGATTTGAGGACTTGTGGGTTTGTTAAACATCTGGAACAGATGATTTAAAGTTTGAATGACTGATAACCTGTCAACTGGTTTTCCTAACTAACACATTGCTTAGTGTGTCTCCTCCAAGTGTCTCTCAAATCTCTCAGACAAGCTTCGGCAAATAGGAATTTATGCTTTTCTCCCATGTTGTTCAAATGATTGGTTGAAGAAAGCTCTGTGAGATGCTGTAACCTTTGAACTTCTCAAAAACGTTCTTCCTGACCTGTCCATGGTGTTCCTTGATGATGCTGTTTATTCATTTATGTTCTCTAACAAACCACTGAGGCCTTCTGAGACCAGCTGGATCTGTGATTAAATACACACAGGCATACTGTACATATTAATTAGGAGACATTTGTAGGCAGTTGGTCACACTGAATTGGATTTTAACACCATCTGAACAGATTTCTATTACATTTTTCAGATTTTAATGTATAATGGGGCGTGGCAGGACCAATACTCCTCCTACTTGAATGTAAATCAGTATATTCAGGCTGCTGGGGATTTATGGAGCAGTCGGCTCTACAGGTTTCAACTGATGTGGTGGAGTCAAACTTCCCCTTGTTTGTCAAGTGGAGTTAATCCTTTATTGTTTCTCTTGTTTTTCTTTATGGAAGTAGCAAAGATTGCATGCTTACTTCAGCTCACTCCATCTCTTCTATCTTGAAGCAGATTTTGGTTTCTACACTAACCCTGGGATCTTTTGAGTCTTTACCTCTTTTAAAAATAATCTTTTCCACATTATTTCTCAAATCAAGACCCCAAGATCATAACTCTCGCCTCAATGTTTAGATTGATACTGCAATGGATCGCCATGACATTATCCATCTCAGAAATGAAAACCCTTTTTCCTTTTAATTCAAAATGATCATTTAAAACCTTCTGTCTTGCTCCATTTGGCTGTTCTTATCATAAAATACTAGACCCACAGGTAGTGGACTGCTAGCTCTGTGCATAACTTCAATGTTGTCTAGTAAAAATGTTTTTGTACTAGTTAACACAAATCATTTTTGCAGGTGAGAAACTAAACTAAACAAATACATTAGTTACAAAGCAATCTATGCATGGAAACAAATATATGCAAAAACAGCTTTAACATAGTATATTATTCATATTTTCAAAGATTTAAACCAGAACTCTTAGATGTGACTTCTCAACGGATCACGTCAGTGTAGTCTTCTGGGATTCGACTTACATCTTAATGGAAACGGCCGTGAATACACTGCATCTACTCACACGATATCTTGACACATAGATTACATGCTGTGTGCATGAAAGAACAAAAACGGGTCGAGCAGCATACTGTACATAAACATTGCCTGAGTGAAAAATAACAAACCCATGCATTTACCTCCGAATGCAGACAACAGTTACAGTAAGTCAGCCTGTTAAAAGGTCAGAACTGACTGGGACTCTTCCTCACTGCATCAGGAGGAACCTCTTTACTGAAGTCTTAACTGATGGGCCTGCTATAAAAGCCCACCCAAAGACAGATAGGGTCCGCTCGGACAATTTATACCACAGGGGATTTGAAATAGGCAGAGATAGGCAAAGGAAAACATTGCCTCAAAGACACCCAAGTTCAGGTCGGTGTTTCGTATTAGCTCAGTGCACAACAAGTTATCAGTGAATCTCCTTTTTATGTGACTCTATACTGACCCAGGAAAAAAATGTTTCTTCATCTTCATTGTGTGGGTCAAAGGCAGAAGTGAGCATCTGACAAAAACATAAAAAATAGAGTCAGGAAAAAGTAACCAAGCCTGTCTACAAAGAGTCAGGTTTATAATCTGATGCTATCTTGTGAATGGTGCTCTTTATTTCAGAGTCAACACAATGGGAGCCAAGACACGTGGACATGTGGCATTAGGAGCTCCATCAAGATGAGCTGATAGCAGATTTCTATTAGCAGTTGTCCTCCCGTTGATTTTCTCAGATTGGGCCAAGCGCTTTCTCCATTATCTGCCTACGTCTCTAATGACTCAAAGATTAAGGGATGGCTGGAAAAACAGGCAGTCACTTATCTGCTTAAGTTCACAGCCTCCCCTATATTTTCTTCATGATGGGGATGTTAATCTTTATTACATGGCAGAGTGTAAATAATTGCTCCCAGATCTTACTTGTGAAATGTCACTGAGGCATGACTTTTGGAGCATCCATCATATTGGTAGAGCTATTTTTTTCTGTTTTCTTCAGCATATGTGAATCCACAGCAGCTTTTGTTTCCTAGTCACTGCATTTCTTATTAAATTCCAAAAACAGCTTTTTATTCATGCCTGCTAATAGAAGCCTCTGGTACTTTTCTTCAGAAAGGAGGCTATATTGTTTGTTTGACTTCACAACAACTATTGCTAAAGTAGATATCTTACAGCCACTACTATCATGAGCCTGTGAGGCTATGACCTGCTGCATCAGTCCTGCAATATCAACAGGTAAGTCAGATCTGCCTTTGTTTAATTATAGAACAAAACGAGATTAAAAACATGTCTGGAGCATTAACACTAAAGTAATTCCATTGTATTTTTGACAGTTTCATGCTGGTTGAAATATGCAAGAACTGCTTTCAAATTGCAAAGCTGTCGTAGTCTATTATCTATTATAGAATACTTGTGTGTTAACAATCGTATTACATATTTCATAAAAAATTTTCAATCTAGCTTTTGTTTAGATTTTTACACTGTATGAAAATGTGCTTTCTGTTTGGGTTTGAAGATTCAGACGTTTAGCCTTTCGCCAATCACATCTGCCCCGGTCTCTTTCAATGACCAATTGTTCATTTAAGCAGTCAAATCTGGTATGTTTTCTTTCAGTTTTGTGTCTTTCCCTGTGTCCCCATACTTTTCAGCAGGAATTTTTTTTTTATTGTTTTGGATAGGGCCACCAGCTGAGGTGATGCTGATCCAAACATACAAGGTCTGTGAAACAAAACTTGGAGTTTTTCTGGGATTTTCAATTCAATTCAATTCATTATAAATCAAAACATCTTGCTGAGCTCATTAAGATTATGTCTTCTAATTTCTGCTTAGTGACATTTGCTTTTACGCAAGTGAATGAGAGCTTCATAGGAGATTGTTTTAATGTTTACAATGAACAAAAAAGGATTTACTGCACCTGAACTTTCTGATACATAATCAAAGTTTTTCCTTATGACTTTGCAGATCAATCGATAAATTCAAGTTTGTGTTGGGAATAGAAAAAGAAACGTTACATTCTACCGTGTTGTAAGTCCCTTTACAATATAGTAGAACATGTGGTAGCTGATGAAAAACATCTGCGTGAAAACAGTTACATGAAACTGGAAATTTCAGCTGTGTCTGAAGAAAAAGGCATTTTCATGCCGTCTCATGTTTGTCCTTTCTCACATTTACAGCAAACATTAGTGACAATAATGGAAAGTTGAATGAACTCCCAGATCGGTTTCTGTTTCCTGTGGACGTTAGCATCAGAACTGAAAGTCCATCTCATTATAGAAGGAGCAGAGAAACTAACATCTGTACTCACAATACCAATCTGTCAAAATGTGCACCGGTCCCTCAGAGGTTCTACAATGTCACTTCTCTCCTTTCCCAAATCACGTGGGGTTATTAAATTGTTTAAAGGGTCAGATATCACAAAATGCTGTTAAATTTATTATCTGAATGTGAGAAGATTGTCAGAACTACTAAAACATGACCATCAATAAAATCTATATGCCTAAGAAAGGAGAGCATTGATCAGAGAAGCTGCAAACAGGCTTGTGGCATATTTGGTGGAGTTTTAGTAATCCAAAGCTTGGGTGGAAGGATCTGACAACAAGACTTGCCATAGGAAGGCGGCTGTATTCTTTGTCTTCACACATATTTTGAGTGTCTCTGTTGGTTAACATCAAGAAATGCATACAACCTTATGAGTGTAATGCAATACAAATTCAAAATCTAACAAAGGCTTTAGTGTACCATAAAGATTTACTAATTTATTACTCCTTGAGGTTTAACTTACCAATGATCTTTACTGGAATGCTTTTATCTCAGCTTTTCCCCAAGACTGAACCCGTCTTCACACCATTATGGGGCGCGTGGAAATCTCCAGTAAATTCGGTATCTAGCACTGTCTGCTGCATCCTTGCATCTCATGCTGCTTTAATCCAGCAGCATGATAATTCTTAACAGAGTGGAATGTGAGGCCGTAGCTGTTTTGGGTGACATGCATTTTTATTTATTTTTTTTAACAAGAGAGTGTTGCTCTCATGGTCAGAAAAATATTCTTATCCTCCTGTGAGTTTGTAAAGCTCTGCTTGAAATGAAGCCGTTGCTCGCTCCGATGTTGTTCTTGGATTTGTTTCAAATGAAGCAGACTTGCAAATTAGGCTGCAGCATACGTAAAACCTTGCCAAAATTATTTATACATGTCAACGTGTATTAATTTAACAACCGGAATCTTTGGTACGTTTAATTTTTTTGGGGTTTCTGAAATGGTAATACGACATAGCACTTAGGGTTTGTAGCGATTGGATGGGAAATATGGTGAGAGGTTAACTATTAGTTATGCACTCCACAAATCTGGATGTAGTTGAACGGGAGCAATTGTAGGTTCAGTTTGAATTTAACAAGTGTAGGTAACTTGATCTTGCCAGATGAGACTATAATGTGTAAAAAAAGTGAATAGTTGATAGCCTTTGCAGGTGTGGGTAGTTTACCAAAATGACAACAGTCCATTAAAGACTCACTTATAGGTCACCATATAAAAAAAAACAGAACATCTAAACATTTCTAGATGTAAAATAAAGTCTCTGGACAGAAGAGAAAATGGCATCAATTTGGAGTTTGTAAAGATGAACTTTTTGGATGATGTGTGTCCTGTTAAATCTGGTGTAAACCTAACAGCATTTACGAATAAATAAAAGAACATAGCACAAAAAGGTCCAATATGGTTGTTGTGGGACCATATGGGGGCTGCTAATTCTCTTTTGCTGCTAGACAGCTTGGTTTAAGTGATGCAACTATGACTTCTGTTGACCTTAGGCTCAAGGACTTCTGACAGGTTCAGTTTTAGTGTCTACAATATAACTTGATTCAAACAATTCTGAAATTATTAGCAAATCTTTTTCCACGGTAGGACAAAGATTCAATTCCAATTACTTCAGTTGCTTGAAGATGTCATAAGGGGGTAAATATGACTCGAGCAGAGGTGGAATTGCGAGAGGTAATAATGATTTATTGTGAGAGTGAATACTGAACTGAATACCAAACAGAGACCAGATAATGCGGATCGGAAACGGGAATATGCGGGAAAAGAATTGGAACATAAACAAACGGATAAAGCAAAAAGGCACAAAATATGTCCTCAAAGACAAAAAGGAACTGGTCACCGAAATTAGGCTTCTGTGTCCAAATGTTCCAGTCAAAGTCTAGAACTTACAGGTGTGTTTCTGTAACTGCAAAAAATTTGGTTCAACCAAAGTGTTGTTTCTTTATCTTTTTGTCTTTTAGGGAACTTTTAAACTCTTGTATCATTTCCCTTTAACCTTTAATTTGTTTATTTAGAAAATCCATAAAAAAACAATTGCAAGTTATTGTGTTAATGTGACAAACTGTGGAACAGTTGAGTCTGTATTATAGTTTTGCGTGCTCTTGCAGTCTCTGTTGTTTTTTTTTTAAACAAGGATTTGTCAAGATTTCAAACTTTTGCCATTCTATATTAAACAATGACATGACTATCAGGAAAATATTTACTTCAATCTTTAAAGTGACTTATGACAACGTTGGCCGCTAAACAGGGTGTCATGAGTGTTATGGCGTCAGGTGGCACAGTCTGTGTAAATACTCTCTGTGCACTTGTTTATAGGAAATCCCCCATCTGGTTTTAGCAAAACGCAATCCGGCACACTGGTGACCCCTTGGAATATTTCTTTTCTGTAATGGAAAATATAACGGGGCTGGAATTGTTGTAGTGCAGTAAAGTCTCTAGTGACAGACAAGACAACAACTTAAAAGAGTGCAGGCTCCACATCCCTGAGTCCAGCCCTTTCCCGACTTGTAAACATAGAGTCCTGCTTTTGAAGAACTATCCAGAAAATCCCAGTGGCCTTTATGTCATCCCACTTTTATGGGATATAAAGGATAACACTGTTGTCAAGCTGCTCAAACTTCAAAGTACAAATGAAAACTGTAGCCAATATATCTGTAAAATTATAAAGAAACTCTGAAGGTGTGATAAAACACTCCAATATGGAGAACATGCAAATAAAATAAATTATAATCTTTCTTCACATTTCAGGCTTCACACCATTCCGTTTAAAACTAACATATGGAAATATAGATATTTTTTTTGTTACTTTAACCTATTTTATGGCCAATTTAGTTTAGTCTGGAAGGACCCTAAAAGCAGCGGGCGACGGCTGATGCTTACACAAAGCTGCTGTGACATAGGGCAGAAAGAGCGTTGGAGAAAGCCAAAAGATCAGATGTTTCAAAAGAGATGTTACAACACCTGGTTTTGTGAAAATCTTCACAAAAAGCACAGCATGAACGGTTATTTGGTTAAGGTTGGTTTTAGCTTTTGTCTTTTTTCAGAAGTTCTTTTTATCTCTGCTGGGACAACAACCAACCAACAAAATGAATAGTATGGAAGCCCAGCAGTGCCAACATTTCATAGTGTATTTCAAAGACCTGTCAGGTTTATCTTTATTTTTAGAGCTACTTGTTTTGTTAGATGTATTCCTCAATTGCCTAGCCATCTGATGTTTTGCAAAGGAATCGCTGAGTCTGAAATGTCACATCATTTAATATCTAATTTTTACGTCAATGCAAATCAGACAGTTGTGCATTACAAGAGGATGGAAGAGACAAAATTAAAATGTGAAGAATAACATAAAAAAGAAGAGGCAAGGGATGTAACTTTTCCTTTTTCCCAATAATATGCTCACACATTAGTATGGAGTTACATGTTTCCGTAACCCACTGCTATTCATCTCAGAGCTTTACTGGTTAATTTCTATAGTACTAGCTTTATCCAGCAGAAGACAGGGGTGTGCTCACAGTTGTCTTTCACATTTGAGTTATGTGGAAAGAAGATTTGCAGCAGATGCAGATTTACAAAATACCAAAGAATAACAGATCACACAAGAGAGAACAAGAAATGTTAAAATAACAAATTAACAAAAATGATATAAATGTCCATGTGTTCTCTTAGATAGGTTTATATTTGTTGTTCTAGCTGATGCCTTCAATTTTTCAAGCTGCATTTTCTTTAAAATGTTTTAGATAAGCTCTACAAAAAAAGGTGAAAAGGTGAATCTGTGAATACTGATATAGGTGCAAATAGGTGAGTTTCCGCTTTACACATTAGTGTGCAGTTATAATTAGAAATACAGGTGTCTTTATAGAGGTTGCAGTTTTAAATTCTGTATAACATTATAATATTATAAAATTATAGATGAACACATGTTCAGATTACTTCAAAGTCAAAACCTAAATGAAATAAAAAAATTATGTTAACATATTTTCAGTTTGACCGAAGAGGTTTACGTTTACGTTTTTATAAATGGTAAACTTGCATGATATTCTTCCAAACATACTTAAAACTTGTGTCAAAAGGAAGTGATACTAAGAGGCATAACACAATGGACCTATCACCAATGCAGCTGTGGTTCTAGTATTCCTCTTCTCTTCTTCAAACTGTTTAGGCGTATAGCCTTTATCCACATTACTCACATAAAGATGCCTTGGGTGTATTAACAGTTTTCACAGGAAAACTGTGGAAGAAGTCCCAAGTCCACTTAGGCACATATACAAGTGTTAACTGAAATAGTGAGCCGCAGCAAAGGCTTGAGTTGTGTCTCATCTGCTTACACATGCCAAAGAAACAAGAAGATTCCAGAGAAGCCTATTGGCTAATGCGTTTCAGTTGACCAGATGGACATGGTGTTATGAAAAACATGCTTATGAATCCATGATCAAGCAACACTTTCTACACCTCGAAACTTAACAAATTTGTTAAAAGCAGCAACAAGATGAAAAGATCTACTTGAGTTTCTGGTTTCTCTGCCCAAAGCACAGGAACTTGCTGAGCAGCTGTGGAAACCAAATTGTACTGGCTGACGGTATAAAACAGACACAGAAACAAACATCCTGGCAAGTAAAAGGGCTTTTTGGATCAGGCCTCTGCTGTTGTGTGTGGTAATTTGCATGATTTTCTTGCAGGCAATCTGAAGAAGATTTACTATCAGAAGGAATAAAAGTTCACGTTTTTTTTAATGGAACCACTAGAACAAGCTAAAGAAAGTAAAGATTACATTCCTCATCACAAATAAATAAAGCTAACTGAAGGCCACACAATGAAAAACACTGAGACACTCATAGGGAGTGACCATGACTTCTTTTGAACTGGGCAAAAAGTCATCCAACTCACAGGAACACGGAGGCCCAATTTAAAGAGGTTTAGGGATTTGGAGGACGTAAACATTAACAAATGACACTTTTTTAGCGAGACTGCAGTTATTCAAGGTAATTGCAATGTTCCAAATTGCAAAAACTGGAACTCGTCATTAATAAACTCTCTGTCCAGTTATTATGGTGGTCTGCTGTCTGGACTGCTTGGATTAAATATTACTATTTTTGTATATAGCAAGGACGGCTTGAGGTGAGTGAGTACTACTAGAAGATAGTATGTTCACAGAGTTTATTTAATTGGTTTGGTCGGTTTTGTTGAACAGCAACACAGTTTAAAGCCTACAGTGGCCTCCACAGTTTAAATGCTCTAAAAAATTGCAAATTTACCCTAAACCATTACTGATTACATCAATTCAATGGTCATTGTTCAGGTTCATAAAAGACTATGCTCCAACAATGAATTCATGGATGGTCAAAACAATTAATGGAAAACCACCCTCAACATTCCTCAGCTCATGGAATCTGCTTTCCAAAGCAATAACCTCAATGGTTTTTCCCAAATCATTGTAGAAATTATCATCTTGACTTGTACATTGCTCAAATAAATAAAGGGTACACCTAAACAACACAATATAACGCCAACTAAATTTGAAATCAAACTGTCCACTTAGGAAGCAACACTGACAAACATGCAAACGTACTCAAATAAAGAGTGGTTCTGCAGCTGGGGACCACAGTACCTATGCTGGTGTTCCTTGCATGTGTTACTTCAACGCATGACTATTGTGACGCTTTATTAGCAGGAAGTTCACAAAATGCAATTAAAAGTCTTCAGTCGGTCCAAAATGCTGCTGCAAGAGTTCAGTTGAAACTTAAAAAGAGAAATCACATCTCCCGAATTTTAGCTTCCCTTCATTGGCTCCTTGTCAAAGTTAGAATAGATTTTAAGATTCTTCTTTTGACTATAAAGCTCCATCATATATCAGATATCTGATATATTTCAAGAGCACTTTGCTCTCAGACTGCAGGTTTACTGGTGGGAGGCACTCTTTTAAGTTATCACGGTGTCATGCTATTGTTAATTCTTCGGACCCACATGAACAGAGAACTCTCAGAAGAAGTTTATAACGGTTTATTATTGTTTGATCTGACAAGAGGGAATCCAGTAATCGGCAACGGGGGTCTTGGAGCGATGAGACACAGGAAACAGCGGGACAGCAGGGAACGGCAAGAGAACAGCGGGCATCAATGACGTGGGAGACCG
>JAVLVB010000001.1:13444962-13507524 GCA_032876305.1 Orestias chungarensis
CAGGGGGCACTGAGGATCGAGTTACCAAAGGTAGATAATACTCAGGCGACGAATAGCCGGCTCCCCACTCCTCTTATACTGCTTGGCTCGTCTGGGGAAATAGGATGCACCTGTGAAGGAAGCTCCAGCTTCCGATGACTGATGACTCCTACTGGACACCTGATGAATTGCCTCAAACGTCAACCTCCCTGCTGACACACGGTGATTCTGGCGTGTCTCCTGGTAGCGCCTTCTGGTTCTGGACAGATATTTTTGTTTGTGAATAATCTTTCTATTTGATGACTGATAAACTTAATTTGGAAAAGGGCTTAGAACACTTCAGGTTGGGAAGTATGAACATTTGCTATTTTAAGGTCATGATATCCTTTTTTTCATGGCTATGAGTAAAAATACACCTGAAATCTCTAGACCCTGGTGAAAATAGTTTCAATACAACTGGTCACATTTGACGATAATTTTTTTGATCAAGTGGATTTGTGATACCTGCATTACCTGCTACCTTCCTCATTAAAATCCCATGGAAGAAGCAGAGATGTAAAAAGTTTTTCCACATGACTAAAAATTTAGTAAACTGTATCTAGGTATGGAGAAAAAATACATTTGACTGTTAACCTGTGGGTGTCAGTGGCACAGTGGGTAGAGCAGTCGTCTTGCAATGTGCCCCAGGGCAAAGCACTAAACCCCAATTTGCTTACCGATGCATCTATGGTTGGTGATTGTGGCTGTAGTCTAAAGCGCTTTGAGTGGTCAGTGCTATATAAGTGAAGTCCATTTACATGTCATAGAATACATGCTGAAATTATTTTGTTACTTCCTATACATTTCAGCTATGCAAACTAGAAATATCTTGGATTTAACACTTTGCAAGTCGGATTACCCTATCTAGTTCTAAATGTTACATAAGAATAATTAAATATTTAACAAAGAGAAAAGATGTTCCCTCTTAGTCAAAGCCCATTAGCCTATTGAAACTGACAATTGTAATACAACTGTGTTTTGAAAGCCTAGTAAAAAAAAAATTGCATCAATAATTTAAATTACATAAAGCACCTTCAAATGTTCCATTGGTATTGTCCACACTCTTATTGAGGCTTGGCCTCTGTGTGCCATTTTTCGTGCACACAGAGGGCAAGTCTAGTCTAAGTCTGTGTTTTATTGACAATGTATTTTGTTTAATTCAAAAACATTTGTACCCAAGTTTAGCTAAATGTTGTATGAAAGGTCACCGGTATCTGGCAGAATCTGTCAAACAATTTAAAATTTCCCACAAACATCTGCAGATGTGGCACTTTCAAGTTCAAGATTAAACATCGATGTTTAAAATTAGGCTGGTGCTGATAATCAAGCAGGATATTGAGTTGATAACCTCATACTTTATGTGTGGAAAAGCATGTATGGCTTTCTCACCCATGCTGTATATGACTTTCTTGTGGGGAAATATCCATCAAGAGACTTTGCAAGCTCATCAAAGTGCGTAGCAATTGTTTGCTTCAGTTCCATGGACAAAGAAACATCTCAGATTTCAGACACATCTTCAATCTGATTTACACAGTCGTCCGGAAGGGGAAAGTTTGCAAGTTATTGTTCTTTGTTCGTCATTCCCATGACGGTAGTTTTTTTGAAAAGCCTTCAGGTTTTCTTCTGCTTCCATGATGTTGACTCCACCACCCTGCATCTGCTGACTGAGATGATTTAGAGCTGCGAATATATCAGCCATGTATGCTAAAATGAGAATGAACTCAGGAGTTTTGAAGCAATCTACATGGCAATATGGGTGCTCTTGCAAAATTCCACACGCATTGCAAAAACACGATTCAGCACCATGTTGTACATATTCATCTGACCACTTTCCCCACAGCACTAATTGGCCAATTATTGTAACGTGATCATCTGCAGCAAGTGATGGCCAAGTGGGGCGTGTCATCACAAATTTAGATAAGGAGTCAGGTGTGTCTTGACCTCCCTGGCGGAGGCTCCGCCGAACCCCTTGACCAACTCACCGAACCCCTCAGGTTCGATAGAGCCCTGGGTAAGAACCACGGATCTAGACATAGGCGGCTTTCAAGAAACTCATTAATGTTTACGTTTTTGGTGCAAATTTTTCTAAACTTATGACTTGCTGATAACCCGCAGTAGTTGTATATCTGTCAAAAGAAGTGGCTGAAGGAAAACATGTATTTTATGAAGCTGCCATCCCAAAGCCAAGACCGTAGCCCCATAGAAAATTAGGGTCTATGGGAATGGGCTAAAATTCTGGCAAACTATACAGTTTAAACTGTGAGAAGCGCCTGAAAGAGACCAACCACGTGTGATCAAATTCAAAACACAATAATCTCATTCCAGCAATAAAATTATAAACATTTGCCAAAAAGCCACCTCTTATTGTTTTGCCATTTAGCAAGTCATAACATATATGAGGCAGGAAAATGGTGACAGCATTGTTGTGTGAATGAATGAGTCTTAGTCTGAAGTTATGATCCTAGTGTTAAAATTTTTTTTATATCTGTGTTTATTTTCTGATCCTTTCTTGTTTACCTGCTTAGATTCTGTTGTAGTTTTCTTTTTGTTAGTTTAAGAATTTTCATATTCTCTTACCTTGGACTTTCCTTATATTATAGTACAATAGGTTAGTTTCAGGCATTTTTTCTCTCTTCTGTTTTCCAATATCCCTCAGCTGTGCATTATTCCCTTTGGTTCTCTTTTGTCTTCCACCTCTCCCTTTGCATTTAAACTCTCCGGTTTGCATTATTTCACCTTGGTTCCTCTGTCCTATTCTCCGTGCCAGCCCATTGCCCTGTCAGCAATTTTAGTAAGTGTTATCAGCATTTTTATTTTTAATTAGAACAAAAAAAAATTGTTTGTAACTAACACGCATAGTAAAACTGATTAGAAGTTTAAGTTTAAGCAATAAAAGAAGAGTCATGGGGATTGGTAGTGAGCGAATGTTAACTGATAAGTCTGCTACTATTTTACCTGTCCTGCACTAAACCCTCCATGACATCACAGCTGTTTGGCCCAGCAGCCTTTGTGCATCAGACAGACTTGTGTGTTTAACTTACTCAATACAAAGAGGCCATGTAATCTAAATACATAAGGTAATATAAATACAAAGGTACCATATAATGTTATCCATTGTGGCCTTTGCCTCAAGAGTGTGTGTGGATGGGGACATCTTGGCTATGCCTCCTGGCCCGGCTCTGGTCGGGTAGGCTGGCACTCCTTGTGTTTAAAAAAACTCCCGGAAAGTTTACAGTGAGTGTACTTCTGCTGCGCTTTGTGTGACAAGATTTAACGGACCATACCCATCAGCAGCAAAACAGCCAAAGACCTCCCCGGAATCCACTCTGCCACTTTCCATTCATGCATTTCAATGCATTTCCCAGCTTCCTTCACCGTGCTTAACCTCTGTTGACAATTAATATTGGCTCTGTTTGTCAGTCCGCAAGCTCAGAGGCTACTGTGTGTTTACTGCACTTTTGTTCTGTCGTGTGTCACCCTTTTGAGCAATCCAAGTTGGAGAAGAACACAATTTCTGAAGCATCTACTCAGGAAAGACACAGTTTACTTGAAAGTGCTGTTCATAACAGCAATGCTATGGTAAGCTCTCATTTTTTTGGGCAATGACTTCATACATAGAACTATTCTCAATATATTTTATTGTATCTCTTCACAAAACAATAAGCTAAATCACTACAGCTAAGTGATTAACCCCTTTCATTTTATGGTTTGAAATTTACAAAAGGCGTTTTGTACAAATTTATTTAAAGCATTCTTTGCATAAAATCCAGTCATTTCATTGTCAAACCAAGCTTTCAGATTTTTTTAGCTTTTTCTTCTGTTCAGATAAAAAAAAGCTGAATCAAGTTTTATGTTCCAGCCCCAGTAGACATTTCTTTCTCAATCAAATACATTCAGTGACAGATCCTGAAGCTACTCCTTAATAATTTCACTATGGGCTATGGGTCATCATTGTACTGAAAAATAAAACTTTGCCTTATAATAACTTTTACAGTACTTTGAAACATGTGTCTTGAAATAACAATAACATCTCTGAATGTTGTCACACCACTCTGTAAAACACCAGTCCTTAAGAGCTATTATCCTGCAGTGTTAGGATGCATCCCCAATCCAGCAAACTTGACTTAAATCAATGGTTAATAACCAGGCCTTTGCAAAACTTGTATAGCTATTCATTAATATTATTTGCAATAAGCTGACCTGAGCAATAAAGCTTTACCGGTTAAAACAGGGATGTCAAACTCAAACTGATATCACAGATGTCCTTCAAAGGGGTAAAGTTACCCATTAACAAACTGTTAAAATACAAAAGAAACAATATTTTAGTTTCTACAGCTACTCGGGGCAATTTTTCAGTGCGGATCATTGCAGCTGCACCAAACACTATTGTTCTAAAAGCAATTATTGTTCTGAAACTCACCACAACTCTTGTCCTTCTCGAACACTCAGTTTAGTTTGGAGGACCAATATAAGAAGGGCTGTAGTTCTCTAATTTTTAACTGGGTCTCGGAAGTCCACAAACAAAATTCCCCCGACTTCATTCACTGCAAATGAACAGAATGCCTCCAATCAAGTGTCAGGAGCTGTCAGAGATGATTTGTGTAAATCTGATGTATCCATAATTAGGTATTGGCTTCAAAGCAAAAGGTGTAAAAAATGGGGAAGCATAAGGTTTATAAAGTTATACACTTTGATACTGGAAACAGAACCATGCTTGCTCCAAACTTTTTTGTAAATGTTATGTCAAAGCTACTGCCTGGTTTATTTGGTTTATCTGTTTTGTTATTGTAACTGAAAAAAAAACTGCAGCTGTAAAATATAATGACTCAATGTTATATATGTCACACCAGTACCTAGAACATTCCTTTCAGGAAACTTGTCTTTCTTTTGTGTGTGTGTGTGACAAATTAATGTTTAGGAGAGATGGAAAGACATAAAAGAAAATCATTGATCTTTTACTGTAACTTGTAGCAGTTATTGCTAATAATATCATGCCTCCATGATGTCAGCGATAGGAAGCATTATACAATTTCCACTATGTTTGTGTGTATCATTCAAACAGTAGTCTGGGGAATGCTAGCAGCTCTGTCACTACAGAGAAATATTAAAAATTAACTCTATAATCCACAAGAAAACCTTAATTTTATTAATATTTTTCAAAACAAAACAATTGAAACAACCTTTACCATTGGAGAATCCATAGTTCCTTCTGGTTACATTGCTGGTTACCTCCTCACTGTTGAACTTAAATACAGCCTTAATACATGAAAAACCTTGAAATCCCAGACACAATGTAAACATCTGCTTTATTTCATCCATAGTCCTTAACAGACACTCCACTGAATGTGCATACCAGCCATGACAGCAGGGGGGTTATGAGGAATAAGGATCCTCTCTGTCATGATGTCAGCTTGTATCCATTTTGTAGAACAATTTGAATTGTCACCCTGATAGTTCTGCCGTTATTCAATCTTTTCATTAAAAATTAACTGTATGTTGTGAGGATTCTTTTAGGTCCTGGAGAGGTAGTGTTCCGAACATGCATTGAGTTGTTGAAGAACGCAGCATCTGCATAGTGAAGGTAATAACGAGTGGCAGCAGGCACACTTACTGCCTGCTCATATCACCTCAAATTAAGACCCAGCTCCACCGTAAGCTCAGGAATCAGACTTGGCAACTTCATGGAAGCTCCCCTGCTATTACCTCACTGGTCTTTTGACATCCCAGTGAAGAAGGTCCTGTAGTCATAACATTCATGTCAGGATTATTCTACTCTGTAGTGGCTGCCTTTGATTTAAATCCACAACAGCAACATATAAGAGTTTTAAGTTTAGAGATTTGAAACAGGCTTGCCAATACTACAGTGTCCTCAATATCCATGAACCCCTTGAACCTTAAGCCGTAATTTACAACCACAAACCATACTAGAATTGTACAGAGTAGAACCAACATGCATAATTGCAAAGTAGAACTAAAATATGACACATCTAAATGAACACAAAGGGCTTCGTCCATGGTATCATCGTCTATACCTGCTTGTCATTGCAGTGCTGATGGTCCAGCACACGACAGCACAGCAAGTCTGTTTAAACACATATTAGATGATTTCAGAAGTAACAGGGCCTAGACTAAAGGTTGGGTAGCTAAATGGCAGAACCACCAGCTTACCCAGCACAATGTAATGTTTGATAATGAGGAATGATTTCAATTTCCAACAGTGGGGTCGATTGTTGACAACACGAGAAATGTTCTTCAGCAGTATGACACACACTTGTGGAGTGAGTAGAAGATTAAGGCCAAAATCCCTTCCAATTCTTCTAGTTTAGGCCAAAGCTGGCGGTATGGATGGCAGAAACATTTGTAATCCTATGACAGGTTTACATACATGAACGTTGCTGTGACATTTGCATTCTCTGCATAGACAAATCTGACATGTTTTTAGGGCTCTGTCAGCACTGTAGCCAACCAAAGGAGTTCAAAAAACCATCCAGTCCGTCCTCTACAGCTACATCATTACATGTGCTAAACACTCCACTACGTGACAGATCTTCTCATCAGTGAATCAGTCAACAGACAGAAAAGACACACAACAGCACCTCCCTCCAACCAAACATCACACTGTGACACGGTGCAGGTACGTCTTGCTATCATACGACTTGAAGACAAGTTCCATGTGTGGAATATTTTTCCCTTTTTTCTGCCAAGTGTCCATTTTTCCAGAAGGCTTTGAATAGCTGTATGTCTGCAGAAGGTAAAGAATTGATGGGTGTGTTTGTTTCCAGCGACGAGCATGTCTCAGAGATCTGAGCTTGTGTCGGCCTCTTTAGACACAAAGAGCGGTGCAGAGACTCGCAAGATGCATCTCTTGTTTAATAAATGTCGCATCATCTTCAGAACACTAAAAACAGACAGCCATTTTTTTTTCCATTCCTGGGTCTTCAGATCAATGTGGCCTGTGTACTTTCACAGTTTTATAAAAAATCACACTGAAAACAGAAGATGTCTGTAGTTGAAGTTGAGGCATTTGAGTGTCTAAATCTCTGGTGCTTCACTGTTTACTGGATGTCTTCACAAATCCAAGAAAAAAACAAACAACCAAACTCTCTAACTTTCTTTGTTTTATTTAATCATGCCAGTAGATAATTCTACATTTTGAGTGTTTAGAGATATCTGTGGCAAAAAAGTAGAAAAGATATTTTGAATACATGATGTCATCTAAATTAAAGTCTGCTGTATGATATTGATGTAATAAATAAAAGTGCATTAGACATAGTAGAAATAGTATAAATGTGGACTGATTGCAGATATGAGAGGACTAATATGGCAGTTATGTTGTCTCTAATTATTTCGCCCATGTCCTTTTTCCTTTTTTTTGCTTGGCTGGTCAAACCTTTTGACGGGGACAATTTGTTTCAGTTAAAGAAACTGTTTGTGAATCTACGCTAGATTATGCAGCAGGATAGTGATTCAAACAATGATTTAATTATGAGGGAGAACCCTGGTCATGATCCAACTGACCTCACTAATTTTAGATTTATCTTAAACGTTCCCCTACTATCAAAAAGAAAAGCTAGAGTGTAACTCCTTCCTTGATAAACATAACGTCGTTATATGTGTTCAGTTTGGTTAAAAAACACCTTCACGACACAAGTCAATCATGCTTGGGGTCCATAATGCCATTGCTCTGGCATGAGACAATGGTATTTGCGCCACTGGACCCATCAGCTGAATGTTCTGTAATACAGTAGATCACATCATTTCACCGTCATGTTTACAGCACTGAGTGAACATTGATGGCACTGCTCTGAAATGGTTTAGGTCCTATCTAGCAAACACAATGCTTACAGTAATGGTTGCAGGGTTTGGATCAATTTCTGCTCCTCTGTCATGTGTGGTCCTTAATGGGATAGTTTTGTGGCATTCACTCTTTTTTTGTACCTCCTTCCTCTAGGGTCAGTTTTTAACAAAACATGACTTTCTTCTTCCATTGCTAGGATGTCTCCTGCTAAGTCTATGTTCCTTTGAAGCTAGGAGATGCCGTGCTTATAACACCTCCTTTTGTTTTGTCTTAAAGCTGTAATAGCCCTAAATTTTGTGGATTTAAAGGGAAAAAATGACTAGCTAAAATCTGTTGTTTCAATGCAACAATTTTGAAAAGTAATTTGAAGCAGAGTGGCTCAGTGGGAGCATGCTGGGCCCATAACCCAGAAGTCGATGTATTGAAACCATCCTCTGCAATCCATCTGCTCTGCCTTTTATGCAGCCGGATAGCTCAATTGGAAAGTCACCTGACTTTCACACTGGTGGCCTGGGTTCCAATCCAGGCCTGTGGGTGCTTAGGCAAGACCCTTTGCGCTACTACTTGCTTTGTAAGTTGCTTTGGATGAAAGCATTTGCTAAATACATAATTCATGAGTATTTTTGGAACCAGGGAGTCCTCACCGAAGTTTGTTCAAAACGCTGCTGAATGCTTTTGACAGGAACACATAAAACAGAGCTCAGTAACCCTTTCTTGGCTGCCTGTGTGTTTTACAGTTTACTTTAGAATACTTTTGCTTGTTTTTAAGGTTCTAAACAGGCTCCCCTGCCCTATCTAACCCAGCACTGCTCACCCACTCTGTAACTTAGGTCCACTAACCAGCTGCTCCAGTTCATTCCCAGTTTCGGCAGCAGCTTAAAGGGGACGAGGACTTCTATACTTAAAAACTGGAGTTTTTAGTTGTTGACCTTAGACCCAGTTTGATTTTACTCTACTTTGGGACGTATGTATTTTTATGTTTCACTACTATGTTTTAGTTAGGTTTTTTTAATTCATGCACTTTGTTGCGTGTGATTAGCATTGCTTTTTTTGTGTATGGTCTTATTTATTTATGATGTTCAGCACATTATTTCAGCTGTGGCTAGTGTTCAAGCCCTTTATAAATAAGCTGATAATGACAATGAAGTTGACCCCTTAAAAAAAATAGAGGTATCAGAGCAGCCAGGTCAAAGTTTGGACTTGAATCTTATTGTGTTGTTGTGACATGAACAAATGTATGTGGTTCATACTTGAAAACCTACCAATTGTAAAAAACAAAGTAACAAAATAACAATGGTAACTATCAAACTAGAAAACTAGAGGGATCAAAAAGTAACTGGAGAAACTGGAAAATAGTGACAAACTTGAGAGACTAAAACCAGAAAACACAGAAAACATTTAGCTAAAGAGCAGGTAATCACTAGAGACTTAGTGTGACACTGAGAGCAAGAGGGTTACCAGAAGCAACTAATACTCAGGCGATGAGTAGTTATTCCACCGCTCCTTTTAACTGGTTCAGCTGGTCATTGCAGATTGGAGGCACCTGGTCTGGTGTGCAGGTGCACCGGCAGCGGTGGCTCTGGCGACTCCCCAGTCGACAACCTGAAAAGTACACTGAAAGGACCCAGCCTGACAAAATGTATTGTAATGCCTTATTGCTTTTCTTGTTTGTGATTCATGAATTGAGGTTGCATTGGCAGAAATCTCATTTTTTAAGTGCAGGGAGACAAGAAAGTAGAAAGGAAGGGGTGGTAATGAAATATGCTGGAGATATTTAGATTGTGAGAAGGTAATTTCCCTGTATAAAGGGAAAATGCTCTAAAAAGAGACCAAAGTTCTTTCATTGTAAATTACAAATTACCTATTAACCCTTAAAACAAGAAGTCATGAGTTCTAATCAACTGAGAGAGCATTTGAGGAATAATGACATATTTGAAGAATTTCAGTCAGATTTCAGAGCTCATCATAGCACTGAGACAGCTCTCCTTAAAGTTACTTATGATATTCTCATGGCCTCAGACAATGGGCTCGTGTCTATTCTAGTTCTGTTAGATATCAGTGCTGCTTTTGATACAGTCAATCACAATATCCTCATTGAAAGGCTCGAACACACTGTGAGGATCAAGGGAACCAGCACTAGGCTGGTTTAAATCGTTCAAGTCCCATATAAAACAGGTCTGTAAGATTTCCTTCTTTCACCTTCGGAATATAGCAAAAATTAGAAATATTCTCTCCAGGACAGATGCTGAAAAGCTAGTCCATGCATTTGTTACTTCAAGCCTGGACTATTGTAACTCTTTATTAGCAGGAAGTTCACAAAATGCAATTAAAATTCTACAGTTGGTCCAAAATGCTGCAGCAAGAGTTCTGATGAACTTAAAAAGAGAGATCATATCTCCCCAATTTTAGCTTCCCTTCATCGGCTCCCTGTCAAATGTAGAATAGATTTTAAGATTCTTCTTTTGACATATAAAGCCCTCACTAATAAAGCTCCATCATATATCAGAGATCTGATTACTCCTTATGTCCCTAACAGAGCACTTCGCTCTCAGAATGCAGGTTTACTGATGGTTCCTAGAATCTCTAAAAGCAGAATGGGAGGCAGATCTTTCAGTTATCAGGCTCCTCTCTTGTGGAACCAGCTTCCAGCTTTAGTCCGTGAGGCAGACACCCTGTCTAGTTTCAAATCTAGGCTTAAAACCTTCCTGTTTGATAAAGTTTATAGTTAGGAAGAGGTAGAGAAGACAGCCTAATCCGGTCGGGGAGAAACTCAGTCTTGACAGACGGTTCTCCTTTGCTCTACCTTCTTCATGTCTCACTCTATAGGGTTAAGTTATTTAAGTTTTTCTATAGTTATGCTGCTATAGGCTTAGACTGCTGGAGGACAAATCTGACAACTTCTCTCTCTGCTACTTTCTTCCTTTGTCCAATCTACTTAGTTACCGTTATTTGAACCTTGTTAACCTTTTGATTTCTCTTAGTGTCCTTCTCCCCATAGTAACCACACCTGGGCTGGCGTTCTGTTTGCTGAGACAGCTTCTTGGAGGAGAACATGGGCTGAGATGCTTACAGTGACGTTCTACAACTGCTGCCATAAACTCTATTATTTCAGTATCCTGTGCTTCTAATTTAGCTTTCTGTCTTTTCAAACCTCCAGTCGGTCGTGGCAGATGGTTGCTTGTACTATCCCTGGTTCTGCTGGAGGTTTCTTCCTGTTAAAGGGGAGCTTTTCCTCTCCACTGTCGCTACATGCATGCTCAGTATGAGGGATTGCTGTAAAGTCAACGACAACACAAGCCATTGTTTCTGTCTGCTGATTCCAGAGGAGTGAATGCTGCAAGTCAATGACTCGATGCAATCTGCTGGGGTTCCTTAGATTGGAAACTTTTTCAAATTGATTTTTTATGATGTATCTTCTATTTTAATAGATTTTCTGTGAAGTGCCTTGAGACAACACCTGTTGTAAATTGGCGCAATATAAATAAACTGATTCTTGATTCTTGATGAGTTCAGGCATTATTCTCTTTTTATGGTCTGAAGTGTAAAAGTAAACAATTCATTACAGCATAACAAAATGTATTAATCATAAATCTAAATAGTAAAGTATTGTGTGTTGAGCTGCCTTTCGCATGAGTAAGAAGGTGATAACCCTGTGACTGCTTGGGTGTAAATGTTGCTTTTATAGCTGCCTTCAGCTCATCTGCGTTGCTGGATCTGAAGCTCTCATCTTTAGTTTGACAATAAATCGTAGATTCTCTAACAGATTCACATCAAATCAGCTTTCTGTCCAGTCAGGAACACGAGTCAGTTTAACACTATGGTAACAAAACTTTGATTTGGTACCTTTGCAAGTTTGAACAGGTTACAAATTTTGCTGGAAATATTTAATCTGTGTCACTGCAAAGATCAGCACCTGAACAAAAACATAAGGTGATCTGCAACATGGTATTAGTCCAAATTTAAGAGTTTTTATTATCTAAGAAATGAATGCTTAACATTTTTCACTCTGGTAAGGAATCTGTAATATTTTTATTTAGTTTATTTTTCCTTTCACAATGTTTTAACTTCTGAGATGTAGCTGTATGTCATGTGGCATCTGTCCCAAGATGATAAGAAGTATAGGGTTGTACATGCAGACTATTTGTTACAAGTGGCTAAAAAAAATTTACATAACTGATACTGACACTGTTTGATAATTGGATTAGAAACAACACAGCCTCCATTCAGAATGGTGAAATTATCAGTGACAGAAACACCATGCAGTCGTTAGCCTCCATGAAATAAGAAAAAAGCTTTTCTGTTGGATTCCTACTAGCAGCCAGTGGGCATATTAAGCTACATTAGACACTTCTTGTGTGTGTGTGTCATGTGAAGTCTGTGTGTGTTTAGAGGATCAGTAAGCACTGATCCACTTCATAACCATGTAGACTGTCACAGGGTCAGATCTGTGCCACTCTCCCCAGTGGGAAACAAACACTGGAGCTTGACGCTAAGACCCCTGCTTTCTAATTGGCTGCTAATTAGAAATGAGTTTGACCCACAGGTCTTTATTCAGCGCTCACAGCCCTGAGTACTTGAAATGTAACTTAGCATCAAAGTGCATGAGTAGTGTGACTGAGTCAGTCGATTACTGAAAAAAAAACGTTCCTTTAAAGAAGCACATATTTTTTTTGTTTTATATTCTCACGTTAAACTTTATTTAAAAAAACAACATTCCTATATCATCATCTGTATCAAAATATTTGCTTAAATTATATAGTCCCAATACTCTTAAACTGTGGTAACAGTATTGTAAAAGATCCTTTATTACTATAATACTTTTTAAATGTGTTTTTCTTTGAAATTGTTTTGCATTTTCTCTTTACTGTTAAAGTGAAACTAATAGAAATAGAAAAATGCCTTAGGAATTCATAAAGGACAGGGTTACCTCATCTCATTGAAGTTGTTAATGATTATCACTGTTATTGTAAATGAGCAGGGTGCTTACAATTCATAAAATCTCTTAGATTAATATCGGATTGACTGGTTGTGGACTAGGTTTTTTATAATACAAATTCTACATTGATGCGATCTACTGATTTTATGGACATGCACTTTATATGAATGTAAAACCTGCCATGCCGCAGCATGGTCTGCTGTAGGTTCTGGGACAGTGGAAGTAAAAAGAAACTCTTCTGCCTAAGACAAATGTGCTGTTTAAATGTTTATTTGTTCTTGCTCTAAGCCTCATGAGAATCCTGGGCTTTTGTTCCAAAAAATAAAATGGGTCATCACAAACAAGAAGGATGATTTATTATGCGTTATTCACAACTGACCAGCTTCTTATCAGATCACAAGAGAAATTTCTGTTAAATAAAAATGAGGATGTGTGAGTAAGTCACCTCTGTTGAAACTATAAATATGTGATGTTTCTATTTTCTTTATAGAACACTCACTAGACTTATTTCCCATTAACCGGAAAAAGCGTAAGAAAGACTTGGAGTCCGAAAAAAAGTGTATTAAAAAACATCAGAACATTAATTTACTAGAAGTTTACGTTTTGTATTGTATACTTCAGAATATGGTAATAACTATGATATAGGTAATAACTATTAAGTGTATTGTGAACAGATTAGTAATAGTTTTACAAACTGTTTTTGAGGAAAAGCCAATACTGTATATTCAGACAGTTAAGTATTGCCTTGTGTAAATGCTTGTCTGCCAGTCTTTGTATTATATGTTGCTATTTTCCTGACATTTTACACGGTTGCTGTCCCTTTATTGAACATGATTGTGTGACATTTGTGTTTTGACAGTACACCAAAGCTTGCTGCCTGCCTAATCCAGCACTTCCTACGACAGCCTAGCAGAGGGCTTCACTAATAACTTTCTTTTCAAATGATCGCTTTGCTACCCGACTTCAGAGGAAAGCAGCGAGCATAAAATTCAATTATGGTGCACACGCTCCGCAGCTCTGTCCAGGGCTGTCCGCTTTAATCTCTTCTGTGGCCTCAAAGATTCCCCGGGTCTTTAAGCCAGACCTCTAACATCTCTTTTGGGTTGTTCGTCTATTTGTTAATGTTACTGTAGTATCCCTGTCAATCCGGCACTTTTACCTTTGTTAATAAGTACGAACTCTGCAAAGACGATTGCATCAAAAGAAGTTTGCTGCATGTTTTATTTGTGCTTTCTCATATGCCGTCACTGCTAAGTTACATTCATGACGTAGGTATTGGAGAGTGGAGCTGTTGTCCAACTGGGCTGACTCTCTCCAACAGACTTATAGTGATTTAGGTTAGAAACAGTTGCTGCTAGTTTAAGAGGATAAAACAACCAGTTTTCCATTGAATGACTTAATTCGGTTGTACAATCAGAAATGATCACAAACCAGTGACAATTTAAAAAAATACAGTGTTTAGCAAAAAATATGCAAACCCTTGCACTAAAACATTATACATTAGTAAACATGTTGGTATTCTTTCATACTATTGCTGCTAAGTCTCAGTTTTTAATCTTGAATGTTCTGCGATATGCAGTGCGCTCTGCAACACAAAGCATCTTGCATGAACATCAAAAAGTTACATTTTGAAATCATTTTAACAGGTTTTTCTTCTGATATTTGGTATGTACTTTATGTTGGCTCTAGCATTGGTTTTAGTCTGGTTCCTTTTAGACCAGATCTATTTGTAGGTCTACTGTTGTTTTCCTACATCAGGTTCTTCCACCTTAACTGCAGATGTCTGCAGCTCCCGTGGGCCTCTTGTCTGTCTGTTTAGGTTGACGGACATGGCTTGGTGGGTTTGGAGTTGTGCAATATTCCCCCCAGTCAGTTGTTGCTAATGGCTGCTTTTAATGAGCCACGTTCTGCTGGAGGTTTCTTCCTGTTAAAGGGGAGTTTTTCCTCTCCACTGTCGCTACATTCACACTCAGTATGAGGGATTGCTGTAAATTCAACTACAACAAAAGCCATTGTTTTGGTCTGCTGATTCCAGAGTAGTGCTGCAAGTCAATGACTCGATGAATCTGCTGGGTTTCCTTAGATTGGAAACTTTTTCAAACTGATTTGTAATTATGTAGCTATGATTTGAATTGATTTTCTTGTAAAGTGCCTTGAGATGACATCTGTTGTAAATTGGCGCTATATAAATAAACTGACTCTTGATTCTTTTATTTGGAATCATGGGTTAAACTGGTAAACTAACCTCAGCTTTAAACTTCTGCACAACGTCCCCGTTCATTCGCCTGCTGCATTCCTACTGCATTCTCAGATTAGATTAGATTAGATTATCCTTTATTGATCGCTCAGAGGGGAAATTACCCATCCAGACAAACATTACAGTTCATACATGGGGACACAGGTGACTGCGGCCAAGCTGCCATTAACCAAAATGCTGATTTATCTTGAGGTTCACTTCCAGGAGTAGCAGACCGTCAATGTCACCCAAGGGAGACGAATCAAGAAAACACTGCTTTGTTTTGGTCAGGCAGACTCTTTGTTTTCTGTTTGCCTGAAGTCTCTAGCTGGATAACTCTACAGCAAAATTCCAAATAGCCAAATTCCGGGTCCATTCTGAGAGAAAAACTTTCTCCAAGATTTTAACCCACTCAAAATTTGAGCACAGAAGCCGGAACCAAGGCCCACCAGTTTGCGGCTCTGCTCACCCAACTCTTCAGTCTGAGTATTTATGATCTTCATGATGCTGTTTTTTCAGTAATGTTCTCTGACAAACATTCATAGAAAAAGCTGGATTTACAGTATGGTATATTTATGAATAATAAAGTGGACTAGATTTAAATTTACTATGACACTATGGAGGGCAAATGCTGGTGTTTAATTTTTTTTTGTCGGGGTATTAGATTAAAAAGCCAAACATTAATGGACAACTTAAATTTTTTGCCTTTAAAATCACGAAGGCCTTTCTTTTTACTTCACAAGTAATCACAGATTTGGTTGTGTCCGAATGATTCAATGCAATTAGCATGCCTCGCTTAATCTGTCACCCCAGATATTAAGCGCTAACAACCTGCCACAACTTAATTCTGAATGAATTCTCCCCCTGAATTTTCTTCATTTTTCCTGCCTCGCTTTCAGTAAGCATCAATCCCTCAATATCTAAGATGAGACAGGCTTTGGTATCTAGGTCTGGGGACAGTGGGGGTGGCTTTCGGTTCCAATTTCAGACACACTCACTGTGTAGTAGCAGAAACTGCCAAGAAATGCAGGGGAGGTTTCCTGCCACAGATCCTGGGCTGGGAACATAGTATACTGTATCCCACTTCCATTCCCAGACCCCCTAGTGTCCAGGGAGAGAGAGTAGAATCACATTCTGTCCCTACACTATAAATCATTTTAGTTTATTCTGCTGGCATCTCTCCTATACTTCAGAGCTTCAGGATTTTATGTCTCCTTCTTGTTCACATTCTGGTCCTGAGTCAATGTCTCAGTCTTTCAACCTGACTTCAGTTGTTACCTTTACTTTATCCTCAATTGTTCCATTAGGAAACTGTGGTCATGTCACTGATTCATAGATTAGCAGACACTGTTATGATTTCCTTTGGAAATTGTTATAAAGCAATATTGCTCACTTGAGACTTCAATTGTGATACATACCACACTCCAAAGTCAACACACAATAAGACTTAATACAAAAAGAGAGACTGAACATCTTATGGAGTGGAATCTCTGTGCTACAGAGTACTCTATAATTCTTAACTGAAAGAAGGTAAAAAGTGTTTTTCAAAGGTTTGTTCTAAAACAAATCTGAATTTTGTGTTGTGTAAATGCTACAGGCTCTTCTGAATCCATGCTAAGTAGAACCACAGATACAATTTTCAAATCTTTTTGGGTTTGTGTCTACCTCCTTTACACATCTTCAGAAGGATTTAAGGTCATTGGCCAACTCAGCTTCTGCTGCACTCTAGAATATTTCACAGCTTCCATTAGTATTATTTATTTTGGATTAATTTGAGCTTCTTACATATTTGCTGCTTTTATACTGTGCATACAACAAATAAAGGATTCTCCCACCTGGGTTGTTGATCGGAGAGGCTCCTCCAAAGTTACCATCTGTCTTTTGGCTGCTCCTGATTAATTCTCTCCATGTCTGACAAAGCTCTTTCCATTTTAGTTATACGGATCAAACTATTTTCTGTGAGATGATTAAGTTTGGGATAATTTTTTTATACTGAACATTTTTTTCCACAATTTTCTTCCTGAACTGTCTGATTTAGTATTTAGTCGTTTAATTTTGAATGTGTTCATTGATGCTCTATACCAAACATCTGAGGCCTTCACAATGAAGGTCAGGATGTAACTGAACAAAGATGGATTTCATTACCCAGTTCAGTGATGACCTTGAAGGGCATTCACATAAATCAGGCAGAGCTCAAAAGGAAAAGAAAACTATGTATTCTGTATTCCATTTTTACTATTTTTGCAACTTCTTGTGTTTGACTGTGGCGGTATCCTAAAGGGTGTGAATACTTTTACAAGGCTCGATGAAGGAGTAAAAGCTTGCTTAAGACAGACAGTAAACTCAGACAATTTATAGTGAATAAGATTATGATTCCTACAGCTGCTCTGCTGCTAGATATCTATATACGAATCTATGGGAAATCCCATATTTTTATTTTTCAGACAATGATTGTTTCAAGGGGCCAAGAGGCTGGGGACCCACAAATCACCGTTGGCGAGTATCATGCTTCTAAATCCAATATATTGTTCAACAGCTCCAAGTAACCTACTGCACTGTCTGTTTACTTGGCTCTAGAACGTCTGCACTCATCCAATTAACTTGCTAAAGACTGTTCGACAGCCAGTAATGACTTAAAACAAAATAAAACTGAAAAACAGGATCCTTAATGAAATGGCTCTGGGCTCCTGCCAAGACGAGGGCTCTCCCTGGGGTCTGCTAGTGTGCCGTTTGGAGGAGAGTAGACAGAAATAGGCTTTCAGATCACAGGGAAAGCCCCTGTAAATTCTGGGATAGTGACCACAGGCCTGCTTGCTGGACAGCCAGCTGTAGTCACAGCAGTTGTTATTAGGGATCAACTTTAAGTGATTGTCCTTTTTGGCATCATCGCTCAACATATTTAGTCTGGCTCTGTTTGTGTTCCTTGCAGATGGGAAACAAGCTTGGTCCCTGTTCTCGAGATTTCCTGGGGGAATGAACGACTAGAGGGAGGGGATCTTGCCAAAATTCCATGTAGGCTTGGCATTACCACAGCATTACCACCAAACACAGAATGGCTGTAGGAGTTAAATGAAAACCTGTTGCATGGTTTTGCCACTTTTGTGCCAAAAGTTCATATAATTGACTTGATTTCAATGGAAAAAGCTAGTAACAAACCATGTCTTTCATCAATCACCAGTTGCACAGTAAATGTTTTAGTGAAAGGCTTAAGCTACAGTTGCTTGGTTGTAATTAAATGGCTAATTTACTCTAACGTTTCAATTTCTTTCAAGACAATATAATGTCTCTTTCTGAGTAATATTATCAGATATGGGAACCTGTCATGTAGATTTGCATCCCAATCCAATAAAGTGTTTGTATGCATTATTCCAAACTGGAAAAAGAGTTTCAAATGGCATCAGCGTGTCAATCAGAAGATATCCAATTTCTTAATAAGGAGAAACAGTCACAACTTGTACAAACCTGTGTGGTTTTCTGAAAATAATTAAATTTAAAGTAAACAAATGACACTGATTACCCAAAGGAAAGTATTTACAATTGTGTACAGATTGAGTTTGCCCACCAGAGGACTTTTGAATTGAAATTTGCTTGGAGAAACGTTATCAATCTCTGTCTTACAATGTTCTGGTCAGATATATAGACCATTAGTGCGTCATTTTTAATTCATCATAAACAATCGCAATGAAATTTGTCTGGCACCCAGCCAAAGTATGGATGTCGCTTCTGACACCTTCTATTCACACATGTGGCCTTTTAGTTTTCATTTCCGTTACTCAGTTTGAGTGCTTTATTGTTTAATTAATGAATGTAACAGAAAGAGTTCAGTTTGAGAACATAAAAGCAAGCCTAATTTTACAAAAAACCTAAGAGGCTCTAAAGTTTTATAAAGTCTCAATGCCAGCCTCTGCTCCCTATTCAATGTTCATCATACATTTTGTTCAGTTCAACAGTAAAACTGAATTATAACCCTTACTTATTCAGGATTTCATGGAGTTAATCTGTGGACACAAACCCTGAACATACACATAATTTGCACCTGTTTGTACATTTACATTTGGTATAGATGTATTTTGCAGTACATATCTTATCCCAAATTCCCACACTTTGTACATGCTGTTAATAGAATATAGAACATTTCAAGAGTAACAAACAAAAACCTGCATTGTGGGAGGACAGATGCAAAGCACTTTTTATTTCCCTTAAGTACGGAGGACGTGATGACAGATAAAAACTCTCTACCATTTTGAGAAGGTTAGGCATCCCTTTGATATCCTGGAAACTGGGGAATGAAAAGAGGGGCACTGATCAATTTGAGCAGCATTCATGCTGGATACTATGTGCAACTGGCAGCTCTATAAGCAGACAGAAGAGTGCCCCTCATGGTGCTGTGAACCATAAGCTGCGGGAAGTTTGCAGAAAGTTACCCTAATGAATGTGATGGCGTGGTTATAGTTCCAGTCATATCAGACTGTGTGGGAAATACAAAGAGGGGCAGGCAGAGTCACATAGTCATCCTGCTCCCAAAGATACAACTCTGTCTCCATCCCTCTCTGTCCCTTCAACCACTCAATCATTCCTTCTTGTTGCGACAAGCCTCCCTGTTTCTCTTCGAACATACAAAAAACAAAAACACATAAGTGCATTCTCTGTTTATTGGAGTAGTCAACACACTGTTCATTTAGACCACATCTCCATTTTGTTTATCGAACCTACTCACATTGTAAAGGTAGCATGTTTTTTTATTTTTTATTTTTGGTGGCTTAAGAAAGCGCAAGTATCATGTTTTTTTCACACTAGAAAAAAACAAAACAAAGTATTAATGTCCTACTATTTGTTATTATTGTCAGAAATGTACTGGTAAAATGCTGACTTGGTAAATGGTGGAGTTTTGTAGTAACTATGCTCCAAAAAGCCGTTTTTTTTGGTAACACAGTTACAAAAACATAGATGTTGAAGCTCTGCTGTTTGACACAACTGTTGGATTGTTGATCACCTTGTTTTTAAGGATGCCTCAAAGCTGAAGGCAAGCTGAAACGTCTGCATAATGCTACAGATAAGCAAAATTGCTTTTAAATGTTTTCACTTAGTGCAACCATATCTCAGGTTTCCACAGGCTGACGTTAAATGCTGACATTTGATGCCATATTGAAATAGAGACATTTGTCATGCGTGGGGAGAATCAGCAGGTCATGATCACAGGAACATTCACGTCCTGATGTGGATGCAGGGATGTAAAGGTTCTGAGATGTTTATCAGTGTTTGTCCATACAGAGCTTGCCATGACAGGACTGGTATCTTAAAATCCTTTTGATAATGAATGAAGTTGCTGAGGAAATGAAGTTACATTACTAAATGTGAAGACTTTCTGTGAGAGAAACAGTATCACTGAGTTTGGCACTACTAAATATGCCCCCCCCCCCTCCCATGTTTTACCAAGAGATCATTTTCTTAGTAAAACATGCTGGAAGGAGGGTCATTATGCTATGATCTGCCACACATTGTTTCCTTCGTGTCTACATTGACATTGAGCACCTTCTGCCACATGTTGCCAACCGACATCTTAAGAAATTCTTTAAAAGATGGAGTTTTTTTCTGCATCTCTTCCTCAAAGGCCATATTTGTAAACTGCATGACTAAAGGTTGTACTTTTAAGAGATAATCTTACTAGATCATTTAGTTATTATTAGCCTTTTAGTTGCTTCTCAAAAAAATAGCTTTTTTTCCTCAGTATATCAGTAAAAGGAGGAAAATCATGTCAAGGTGAATTTACAGTTCTTCCTATTTGTCAATGATGAATGGAATAGTGCTCTTCCCACATTTCAAACCATCCATCATCTTCAGACTATTGCCTGTTGGCTATTTTAAAAGCTAGTGTTAAATGAATTACAGGCTTCTGCACAACTCTACAGAACTAACACATGTGGAGGGAAACAAAGTTGCTCAGTACAAACCTTAAATGCAGCAATTAAAGCTTCCTTATTATATATACTTCCAACTATTGTGTATTATTCCAACTCACCTAATCAAGCCTGCTAGTTGTTATCAAGAGTAAAACTCTTTTGGGTCTGACAACAAACTAAGTTGGCTAAATAACTTCAAACCATAATAGATAATTGGATAGGCCGGTATCGGTATTGGCCGGTATCGGTATCGGCCGATACTAAAAGCCACAATATTGGTATCGGATTGGAAGTGCAAAAAGCTGGATCAGGACATCCCTATGAATGACCTATGATACTTTAATAATGTTGTGTCCACTACATTTCCATAACTTATGAATATACTGATCTACAAGGAAAACTTATAGGCAACAGATAAAGTGTATGCAAAATAATGCATACTTACTGCTTAATGGCAGCAGTAAGTGGGCAGTAAAGTAGCTGGGAGCTCAAATAGAAAGTCACCTCACTTTTGCACTGGGGTCCTGGTTCAAATCCAGGCCTGGGCAAGGATATACATTAATAGCATCCAGGTCCTTAAGCAAGACCCTTTGCGCTACAGCCTACTTTGAATAGAAGCATCTGCTAAATACATAAAAATGTAATGTAAACATGCATAATGCTAGGTTAGACTCTTTACATGTCACTGCTAAACATAATCAGTTCAATAATACTTTTTTAATCCCAAAAGAAAAATATAAATATATTTTATACATATATACAATTATCTGAGTTCCTTAAAAAAAAAGAAAAAATGACGAGGATTAATCTCCTGTAACGGTCTATGTTGCACCAGTTATGATAAGCCTCTGATAGACATTTAGTTGTTGCGCAACAGTCTGCTGAAAAAGGATGGTCAGGGTCCTTTGATGAAGAATTCTTCTTTGCACACAAATTTGCAGGGTTTCACAGCATCCAACATGCTAGCAATCAATTTTACATTACCTGTTTGTATTGATGGAGGAGTTGGATAGAACTTCCCTCTCATTATTTGAGCTGTTATGTTAATCAGCGGCTTCCTGTTTCCTGTAGTTATGCCACTAAAAAAGTAAAGAAATAAATTTCTAACAAAGTAAAGTTTCCATCATAAAAACAGAGAAACAAAAAACATAACTGAGGTACTGCAACATGCTGCACCTCAAATGGCACAATTCCAGAAATGGGCAAACAGAAAGAGCAACCGTGCGTTAGCACCCTCATACACAAAGTCAATTTAGACAGACCCAACATGTGTTTGGACGATGGGAGCTAGCCAAAGCCCCTGAAGCATACCACTGCAATAACAACTGCACCAGCATGCAGCTCCTGTTGTACAGCTGATGGAAAGATGTGTTGAAGTAGAAAGAATGCTAGTCTTGCAGTCTCTGGAACTAAAGCTGCATGTGAATAACGTTTTTATTGAGAAAACCACTCATACATTCACCACTTAAAACCCAAACAAACAGATGATTATTTTCAGCTTCTGGGCAAAAACAAAGATATTTTTGAAAAATTCTACAAGTCACATTGCACCTGTTAACAAACTGCTGCCCCTGTTTTTTAAGGGCGACAGGAAAAGGACTTTAAATAACTTTCCCATGAGCCCTCTGTCCAAAATAAAATAGAGGGGGGTGGCAGGAACCGCCCATTGATCTGGTGCAATCCAGTCATGGGAACCATGCAGAACTGTCTGTGGAGATTTGAGTTGAATAAATGAGTAAAACAGCCCTCCTAGAGTGCGTTTCTATATGTACCTCTGATCTAACTGCTCATTAATCATTGGTTAATATATGTATGAAATGTGGATACTGATTGTGTGAGTGTGTAAATGCATGTCAGTACTTCAATAGTAGTAAATGTAGACGTCTTATTGATATGCACAAAACACAGTAAGTAGATGAAGAGTACCTCAATGGCAGCTGAAGTGTAGGGGTGAAGAGCCAATAATACTTGTAAACAAGAAAAAAAAAACTGATAGCAACCACGGCCAAAATAAACAAACTCACACGCAGCAAGTCTCAGTCAAAATATTTACATTCAACATCTCACAAAAGACCGTTTATTAAAAGAAAACATTAATGCTTCACAACTTGAAAAGCTGCAGCATCTCTTAGAAGCCGAACTTTGGCATTATCCACCAAAGACAAGTGAGGATTTCAGTGGAATGAATCACTATTTAGGGGGCAGAAACGGCTTAACCGTAGCACACAAACCGGCACAGTTCACCTTTCCGTGCTCCATTCTCAGACTGCTCTGCTATTTTAGGGAACTCTGATGACTCCGCCTTGGCCACATCTCACTTTTTCCACTGAAGAAAAAAATTATTCATAATCCTCCCGATAACTCAACACTGTTTGTCCAGTGCGATAAAGCAAAGGGAGCTCCTTTAATCTACATTTGGATTCCTTCGATATGAATGGCTTTGTGGGCGAGAGCGACGCAGTTTGCTGCCCGCGCCTCCTCCTGCTGCAGGGAGGCTGTTTACATGGGGGACACTGCAGAGATCCAGCGAGGAGACAATGAAAGGCCGCCGTGGGTGGGCAGTGGTCCGCTCCCTGATGCTCCCAGATCATCAACACCATGCATAAAACTCTCAAAGAAGCTGACATATTTTATAACAAATAGTTCTTTTAGGACATAATTATGGCAGTGACATTATCTGGATTTTAAAGCTTGTCCCTTTAAAGGGAAAGGCTGAAAATTATCCAAAGATTGTTGTCAAAAAAAAAACAGAAAAGGAACTGAAGGTTGTTGATCCAGTGAATGCCCTAAATCTAATCTTTTCAGTTTTAGGATGCTTCACAGGGTGCAGGTGGGGGCAAGAGGTCAAAGGTCATAAATGAGGCAAAGATGGGACCTTAAAGAGTGTGTTGCTGGCAGCCTTTGTGGGTTACAGGGTTTCAAAGCAATCTCTGAACATCTGGAAACTTTAGCAAATTCTTCAATTCCAAGACTTTAATGATTTTAATTCATTTAGAAAAACTACCAATCCACCTTTCTAAAAAAACATAAATGGCTTCTTGGAATGTTTATTTTGATTATCCTTTTTTCTGGTTTTTGTGTGTCTTGACAGGTCACAACTTATGTTTTTACCCAACTCTCAGGTAATTTTGGTTTTTGAATTACAAAACTATACAAAACACAATCATTAAGAAGTCAAACAGGGGACATTATTCATCTGTTGGTCATTTTATTTCCGAGGTAGTTTTTTATTTTATTTTTTGTGTACTTTATTTACACAGGTAAAATCTTTTGACACTCTTGGTCTCATTTATAGGAGAGACATGCAAACAAAATAGACTTCTTAATTGGATTAGGTTCTTTGAAAAGATTTGGTTTAACACTTTTTTTTGTTAAATCAATTCTTATCACAAACTGCTGTTTAAAATGTATATATATATATATAATTTAAAATATGTCATTCATTGTCAAGATTTCAAATTTTACACCTAATTACTAAAACTAAACTACAAAAATATTTTGCCTTTAAAACTCCAGAATATCACTTCATTTTCACTTTCTTTTGTCACCTTTGTTTCTTTGATTCTAACCTCCCGACATCAGAACCAAACGCCAAACCCTGACGGGCCTTTTCTGTTCCCGCACTTCTCTTCTTGAGCACTCTTCCTGAAAATATCAGGATCTTTTATGACGCTTGTGCTTTCCTTGTAAAGCCTATCTGATTGTCCTTGAAAGCTTTATACACCTTCAATGTATTATTATCATTATTTAAAAGACAATATGGAATAGTGAAATTAAACTCTGGTCTCAAAGTCACTTAAGCAAAATGGAACTTCTCTAGATGAGAAGTTGGAGTTTTATATACAATCAGCTTAGAGGTAAATGGACATTCTGCCAATCTAGGCCAAATAAAAGCAAAGAGAGAGATTTTGGTCAAAGATAAAAGCTTATAAATGGATATTGAAAGATGTAGTTGGAAGTCATTTAACCCCCCTTTCTAATAGTTGGGTGCAGTGTATCATTACACTGGATGGAAATGCACCATACCTCTGTCTTTTATTTGATATTGCCAAACCACAGCTTTATATTCCCCAAGTGCTTGCAACTAAATATTATTGTAGTGAGGTTAAAATGATATATCATTACACTGAAACCCTTTCAGATTGGCAGCAAGCTTTGTCCTTCAACATTTAGAGGAATACAGATTTTGTATTTGATTTTTCAAATTGTCACACACGCAAATGAAATCCTCCAAGAGGGCTCTGGTGTCCTTTTCTCCTCAACAACCTGCAGAGTCACAGGGAAGGCTAAAGTGAGAATTTAAATCATGTCTGCAACTTTGCCTGATATCCATCCAGGACAACAGAACTTTAACAGCTTATTTGGCTGCTAAGTGAAGAGTATCCTGACAGGGCAACACTTCTCAGCTCTAACCATCTTGCACCAAATGAGCAAAGCTGCAACGCACTGTTTTCTTTCAGCAGAAAAATTTATGGCCATCAAACTGAAACACTTTGTTCTAAAAGTAGCTTTCCATTTGTTTTCTCCAACAGACGTTAGGCAGTTCTAGAAAAATCTAGATTGTACCACCTGAATGTCATTACTCTGCTGGTATATGACTCGATGCCTTTTAGCTCTTGTCTTTTCTTTTGAAATAACTCAAGGATCAGAGAGTGGACTTGAACTTATAATTCATTCAAGACTTTGATTACAACTGACTCTGGTTCTGTTTTATACAAATTGCGGCAGAACATTTTCCAATAGTACTCATGCTGACTTCATCACCCACACCAAATAAATGTGTCCATAACTTTCTTTGATAATGAAAATTCTTTAAACACTAACAAATTCTGGGCACAATGCATCTTTGTGTTTTAGTAGACTACATAATGTGTCTTGTATTGGTCTTCCCAGCATAACTCTTACAGTTAGTTACAACCACAAACTACAGGTGTTTGTTGTTAAACAATTGTGTTTTCAAACTTAAACGTTTGTAATAAGTGCTCTTTACTCTGATATCTCTAGTAATAAACCCGTGGAAATAACTGTCACCTACTATCAGTTTAGGAACATACAGAGATTGTTTAGATAACATTGGTGAACATTTTTTCACTATCTTAAAAAGTACTTCTCTATTTGTCTTCTGAAGATGAAAAAACAATGAAACAACCAAAAACGTACAAATACACAGCCGCCCATCTAAAATGATATGTTGGGTAGGGCAAGCATTCATCAGAGATGCAAAAGAGAGTTCAATGGGAAATCTGGAGGAGCTCTTACATGTTAAATCCTTAAATCGGCTTTTTATGGAAGGTTTCGAAAAAGTTAATGTTTCAACAAAAACACAGCAGCCCAGTGCAAAGTGTGCAGGATGAGTGTAACATACAACTTTTTGACCTCCTTGCTGCTGCGCAACATTAACCAAATTAATATACGTCACCCTGCATACACCATTACAAATTTGTTGGTGGCAACACTATGCTGTAGAAAGGCATTTCTTCTACACGGACTGGGAAGATTGACAAGGTTAATAGAGAGATCGATGGAGTTTCATTCAGGGCTAAAAAATGACTTTACTGAGCTAACTATTAAATTGACTAGGAAGGTACCTTTTAATACCTTTTTTTACCTTTTTCTAGTTTAACTGTCTCATAATCCTTATACAATTCAGCTGTGCTGAAATAAAAAAAAAACACAGCTCACATTCTCATCACTGACAGTTCTTTCCTTAGCAGGTCTTGACCCAGCAAAGTAACTTAAAATAGAGATCTGTGGTTCTTAAAGAAAACAAAAAGACACCTAACCTGTTTGATCTCTGTATTCACCTTTGACCTTAGGGGAAATCGTTAATAGGAAATAGCTGGTGTCAATAAACAGCCCGAGCTGATATGGTTAAAGGTCGTGAAACGATGGTGGCATGAGATTGGGAGTAAATGTACCAACGCTAATAGGTGATGAGACTCTTTGGGCCATACATCTGTGTAAGGGCCCTTACTCAGATTATTTATCTGCATGGCTGTAAAAAATTACACATACAAAAAGCAAGAGGATGCTTTAGTGACAGCTGATGTTGCACTGTGAAGCTGTTTGGAAATAAGCTGTTCTTTGGCCGAGGCATGACCGTAAAGGGGCCTCATGTGCGTTTTTTTACTGACAAGCTCTAATAAATGTCACAACCATGGTCTCGTTTTTACGTTGACAAAAGGCACACCATCACACAGGTTAGGAGCACAGTAGGCCTCCAGAACTACCACTACAAAAAATACCTAAACAAAACTGCTCATGCAGATTGATACGTACTAGGGTATTCTTTACAGCTGAGTATTTGCAGAAGAAAAATGTAAAGTCCAGAAGTGTTTATATTTAAAATAATGTATCAATCAGTGACATTGTTAGGACATTCTTGGTATTAGCCTTCCTGGATCTTACAAGAACATTCTGTAAAGGAACCTTATGTAGATCAATGGATGAAGAACAACTCATTAAATTGATGTCCTAAAGGTTCAGCTAAAACATACATATTTTATATGCATTTGTGAGGCAGGTTTTATTATTAAAGTATAATCATTCAAGGTTTAATTAGATCTGTCTCCAGTCTGCTATATAAAAATATCACCACATATATAGTTTTAACATCTCTGTTTGTAGTTGGAACAGAAATTATTTTGAAATACAACTAAGAAATGTGCATGGATGGGTTCTCTCTGGGTACTCCGGCTTCCTCCCACAGTCCAAAAAGCATGACTGATAGGCTATTTGGGCCCTCTAAATTGTCCTTAGGTGTGAGTGTGTGAGTGAGTGGTTGTTTATCCCCCAAAACCCCACAAGGATAAGCGGGTTTGATAATGGATGGATGGATAAAAAAAAAAAAAGCCTAAAAATATTTTACCCTTCTATCATCAAACCAATACAGGAACAAAACGCTTCTCTGAGAGAGAGGTTTTGTAGGCCTACCTGTTCCCTGGCCGGGTTCAATTGTTCCTGTTTAAGGTCACAGCTTATTGTCCCCCACCTGTAAATGAGAAATAGAATAACAAAGATTTACAAGCTGGATAGATTAATGCAGTGTGATGCAAACTTACTAGACTCAATGTAGTCAGTGATGTTATTTTTTGTTGTTGTCTTTAAGTTTTCACTGCAGTAACTCCTTTAACATTGTCTATACATGATATTAGCAATTTTATTATTGTAGGCGAGAAATGATATCTTCTCAAAGCAAAAAACTTCCGCATGACTTTGATGGTCAAAAGGTTTACTGAGATGTTCTAAAGCACTGAACTTAATTTACGTCCGATGAGGGATTTTGGTGTGTTGTTGAGACACAATGAACATTTTTTGGAAGGTGTGCGCTGCGTTATTTAGCTCTTAAAACTAACAATTTTTTCCCTACATACTAACTTTATATCACTAATCAAACACGATGGTGGTAGTGTGCTGTTCTTGTGCCGCATTGCACAGGAAAGCAAAATTCTGCTTCATAAAAAAAAAATCAACAGAGACAACATTCAGTTTGTGACCTTAAGCTCAAGACAAAGTTTATTCATGTAAAATCTTTTCCTGATACACTAATTTATTTTTCAAATAGAACAGAAACACAAAAGCTGGAGAAAAAACCAATAACTCATACCATCAGCATCAAACGTTTGATCTTTCATGCTTAAAATCAGTATTTCAAGTTTGAAGTGGTGGATTGGGATTCAAAAAAATCCTCCATCTGTTAACTTGTTGTCTGTGATAGACAGCACATCAAAGCATGACCCCCAGAAGCTCAGATGATCCCAGTGGAACAGAATGCTTGGATGCTTTCTCTTTCTCTCTCCAGCGGATCAACGGATCTGCCAAGTAAACACATATCACTAATCAAGCCGCCAATAAATTGAGCAGGCCAACATTACGAGCATGTTCACACAGTTAATGTGGATCTCATCACACGCCAACAGCTCTGCCAGTCCCAGCGGGGATCTAAATGAGGGGGAAACAGGGAAATGGCCTCGTTCCAGGTAATTGAAGAAGACTCACTTTCAGCTCCTTGAAGCCAAAGAATTCTAAAGTTAATAAGTAACCATATGGATGCTGTGGTTGATGCCAGTGCATATTAATATGAAACAATGAAGAAGGGGAAACATAGCAGGATCTCACCATGTTGGCAATGGGAGCATAGCCAGGTATCTGATTTTACTATCTTGCACAAGCAAATATAAAAATAAACACAATGCAAGCACATGCGTACACACAACACACATCCTTTTATGTATCTTGGAAGCATGATTAAAGGGTCATAAGATTTCAATCTTTTCATAAGCTGAGAAACTGAGATGAGCTAGGATCTGTTTGTCATCCTGTTTATTTTGGGTTTAAACCTAGAACACACTAAGTTAGCAATTTTAAACTGTATGCAATTGAAAGATCTGTTTAATATCATTTCTTTTCCTTTTATTGTTAGTAATACTACCTGGAATTAACATGAAATACAGAAAGAAATATAATATGTCAAAAACAAATGTATTTATTTTAGATTAAAACTTGCTAATCACAGTATACAGATTATTCAGCATTGGGTTGTGTAGCTCTTCTCATTTTAAACCCATGATTATTCTGTTTCTAATACGAGCTCTTACCTCTCAGCTACCATTCAGGCAATGCACAATCTTTGAAGACATTGGGATGTGGCCGTTTGGCTGGCTTATGGAAGTGTTCACTACATTGGAGCATTTGCTTGTCAGTGTCTCCATTTTTTTTATGTAAAAAAGTGAAATATCTGAAATTCTCTGTACCCAAGCATCCAGTAAACACAAAACAATTGGAATGGTATCCTGAATTTCTAAATGGCTTCTTAGTCTGAGTCAGTAGGCTACACAATCAGGGTGACAATCCAGAAGAGTTATTGACACCCTCCATGAAGAGAGTGAGCCACAAACTGATACTTTTAAGAAGCTGATAGTCCCTTCTGAACAAGGTAATGGGAGCAATAACTGGATTGTTCAGTGTTCAACTTTTTTGATATAAAGTACATATTGGATTTCTGTTAGAAATCAAGGTGTGGAGGAAGAGAAGAACAAAATTTATTTTGCTTCAGTTCCAGTGTTAAATGCCTGCAATTAATGAGGATTTGGAGTTTCATGCCAGCTACTTCTGTTGGTCCACTGGGTGTCCTGAAGTCTACATTTAACCTACCCATCTGCTACAAACCTTTAGTGCTCTCAATGCTTCCTTCTGCTGACGAGCTTAATGGAGTTCTTCAAATCCTGAACTTTGCCATTGGTACTTAAAGCTGGTTCAGTTTTGACCTTAAAGCTGCTTTCAAAGCAACATGGGATTTCATTACACCTCAGCAGTTTCACAGACTGATTGCCCCTACGCTGAATTCATGCATTACCTGATACACAAGTCCTCCAACCAAAAATGAAGAGCATTAAAAGGGACATGTTTTTTAGAAATCCCATTTTTTACTGTGAAATCCTTTTTGTTTATCTTTTTTTTAATCTAATCAAATATTCTTATTTTCCAGGGCACTAAACTGTTGAGGTTTTGTAATCTGTAAACCATAATTTTCAAAAAAAAATACTGACCTATTTTTTTAAACTTATATAGTAAAAGTGTTTCCTTTTTTAAAAAATTGGGGGACATAAAATAACTACACTTCTCTAGAATGGGATTTTTCATTTTTATTTTCATTTTTTCATTGGTCACAGCTTTGGCTCAAATTCACCTCAAAGGTATATCAGGTTTAGGACAAGACCTAACCTTACATGCTCCAGTGCTGGACAGGAAAGAAACCATTACCAATCTGTTTCCACAAAACTAAGTGTGTGAAAAGTTTTGTTTTGCATAAAGAGTTCATTTCTCTGGAACTACGGTTCCAGAGAAATAAAGCAATACCACATTATATTTTTTATAGCATCAAACAATTTAGATAGGGCAGTCAAGAAATTGATGATTACCAAACAGATGCATGATCTGTCACTTTAGAAAACCATGGAAGGCCAGACACATCTTGAAGATTGGCATATGACCTTACGACAGAACTGAGTTGTGGAAAAATTATAGGTATATAACTGTCAGTTGTACTCAGGCTGGTTTTCCTACATCCCAAAACAATGGCCGCAAAAATGTACCGCCACTATTCTGGATGTAAATGCTTAGCTTTGTGTGGAGAGGCATTAAAATGTTCTTTTGAATATGACAATACAAAAAAAGTAACTAATCTGAGTTTTATGACTACAAACCTATTTTTAAGTTTTGTTCAAGTTTAAATCATTATCATACTTCATTAAGCTGTTGAATCACGGGAGCAAGAATCCAAGCCTTTATGGTCATTAAGATCCAGTAAACATAATTCTTTCCCATGTGATAAGAGAACTACAAAACCTTTCCAAGGAAATGATGCTGACATGAAGTCATGGCATTTCTCTTAGCTATTCTAATGACAACATCAAGTGTTCTTGTGGAGGAAACAGCCAACAACAACAGGGGCAGCCATAACTTTTACTTTTTATTATCTCTTAAAGTCAGTTTAGCAGAATGCCATTAGAGCAATGATGGCAACCAGCAATACAATCCGACTCTCCTTTTTTCATTGTCATTACTCACCACAAGGAAGACAAACATACACATTAAGTTTTAGGACAACGCAGTGGTGTTTGTTGGACTTACATAAATTGATTTTTGTTTGAGTGATGTATTCTGTGAAAAATCCTATGGAACATGGCAACAAGGAATTAAACCAGTGGAGGAATTTACAGCCCTTGACCATTCATCCAGACCAATGCCCGTTCTTGACAGGTTTACTTTGGTCTTTTCAGCCCAGTTATTTTGATCTACTGTACATGTTCACAATGCTTAAGGCAAAGTTAGTACTGAGAGACTGAAGCTAGAAGAAATCCAACCTCCTTGTTAATACAATTACATCATGTGGCTAAATATCATGGATCTCCCATTTCAACAGAGCAATCTTTTTCTGGTACTTTGACTCAGGGGATTTTTGGTATGGTACTTATGTGAGCTAAGCAGATGTCAGTTTCACATCACATTAGACTTTAATCATGTTTACCATTCTGAGTTCTGGCTACCAAGTGTGTGATTAATACATAAATCATTTAAAAACATACACTCTCCATTTCTTTTATTTGTTTAAGGCCAGAGCATGTTCTAAAAAGGTATGTTATACATTCTTAAACAGAGTCAGTCAATTTTCTGTAATTAATCAGCAAATATTTATTAAATGTAGGGGCTACCCCCCCCTTCACGTACAGCTGGTAAAGGGTAAGGCTTATGTTCCCCCAGAAAATCCTTGCAATGACATAACATGCAATGTCACTGTGCAAATTGCCGGAACCACAGTGCGACTCAGTGGGAATACAGAAAGTGTCAAAATGCTTTTTTATAAAACGCAATACATTTCGAATGCATTAAAATGTGTTCCTGTCTGTCAGTTTAGTGGCACACAGAAGGGGTACATAAGACAAGGTAGCTTGAATATGCTTAAATAATCATTAATGTTTTTGTGTTATCTTGTTGGATTGTGTCATGTCACATGTCTAAATTAGATTCAAATCCAGTCTAGATAATTCCAAAACCCTATTTTGTTCTGTTTTAAGCTGTTTGGAGGTTAATCACAATTTAGTCGTGAAGCACATATCATTTAATTTTGGAACATGTTTTGTATATGTTCTGGTTATCTAATATATTTCATTGGAAGAAAAATGTAAAACAAAACTTTTATTGACTGACATTTTTTTAAACACTGTAGTATTGCAATTGTATAATTTATAGCACTGTCTTGTGAGCTAAATGTATCATTACACCCCCACTAAGAGGGACTTATCTTTAGTATATAGGATACTGACTAATCATGACCTTTCAAAGGATCTAAATGACTTCCTTAAAGCTCTTTTACTAAACAACAGGCAACATAAAACAGTGAATTTTTATATTCTCTATATCTTTGTTGTGACATTTTCAAGTGAACTACTCTATTACACGTTTGTTGTAACACTAAACAGCAACAGTTGGAGGGTTCTGGACTGAAGTGAAAAAACAAGACCTTCTTCTTTGCTACAGCGATCTCTTTTTTTGTCATGTTCACCACTGTCGTTTGGAGGAAATAAAATTTCTTTGTGTCATAAAGTTTCTACTCAGTTACCAGTCATAATAAAACCACGAGCAGCCAACCATGGAGGTGTCCACAAAAGAACCTAGTCACAATGAAGAGGAAATATCTCTTCAGCCAATTACCTATGAGCTTATATGTTGCCAAAATAGCCAATAATCCGAGTGGTGAGCACACAGAAAGCGAGAGCAGCTTCCGAAGCCTCGTCAAGTCTGAGATGACTCATGGGTTGGAGACAAAAGAAATAGTGCATGTTATTAAAAACAGATGAATCATGTATGTTTATGTCTAGCAATAAGAGATCATACTTGAAACCATGTGTCTTCATTTAAGGTTTGTCAGCTTATCTAGAAGAAAAAAAAAAATTACATGCACTTTCCAAACTTTAAGTAGACTTTCCAGGACAGTCTCCCTCCGTCTGTCTGTGAACAGTTGTGAAATTGGGACCTGAGTAATCCGAAACAGGTACCGTACCTGAGCAGATCATGACATCTCACATGACTCATTCTGCGTAAAGCAGCTCGAGGTATGTGTGACATGATATACAATTAAGCCCTGCACATAAAAATGAACAGTATACACAAATGAAACCAGACTCAGACCTGTCGTGAGTATGCACAGTACAAAAGGAACGATAAAAACACTAGCTAGGGTCACAAATCCCTACGAGCCACGTGCCCTGTCACCAGAAATTTCACATCTCCAAAGGTCAGCTTGAGAACTGACAGAGGACAGATAACAAGCACTGATAAAAGATGTTGGTAAGCCAGATTGACTAAAATAACAAGCTTCTTCACACCAACACTTTATTTTTACTTTTGTATAAAAATGTGCAACACCTTCCATTGGGAGTATCTCAAATAGTTCCCCAAATTGAGAAGTTGTTTCAATTACCTGACAACTTAACCTTTGGTAATATGTGTGAGGCAACAATTACAAAATAATCTACCTTCCGTAGCTTTGAAACACCTACAGTTCCTGTTTGGTTATGCATTTTATGCTGTTTAGTTTACATTTTTCATATTCTGTACTCTGTATTTTGGTTGTTGATTGTTTGGTTTAAGGGGTTTGTTGATTAGAGGGCTGTAGTGGGTTCAAGTGCTCTCTTGGTTCAGGTAGGGAGCATAGAGCAAGAAGCACTAGGGTGATTACCCCTGGGTGAGTAGCTGGGTGGCCTTTTGTCTGTCTGCCCTGGGTTCAGTTTGAGTTAGTGACGCATAAAGACGCTATTGGTACGTATCTGGCTTCGATTTTACACCTATGTTGTATTAAAGAGAGATATTAGGGGATGGACTGATAGTTATTTTTTGAAATTGTAGACAGTGATCTTAATTAGTTTATTTAGCAAAGACTATGAATAAAACAGAGAGGTAAACATGATTGCATGTGTGACTATGGTTCACAGTAAAAAACGTGTTATGTTTGTTTTCTCTGTGGGATCATCGACCTAAGTTTGATTCAACAAGATTAACCAAAGTCAAAAAAATGGAAAGACTCAGTTGAACTGAGTTTTTTCCTACATCCTCTGTGCCTAAACCTGAACGGAATCAGGCAGAAGAATCCCTTCATAACTCCAGAGTTCCAAGTTGAAAACAATCTCATTTTTCAAGAATAAAAAAAGTTCTTAGTGGTAATAATCTACAATGGTAATTTTCCTGCTAATATGGATCACTTTGATGGCCAGATCAATATATGCATGGAAGTAACAGAAAGCTGTCTTATATTTTTACTAACGGGGTGACAACTAACATCCTTTGATTCCCATGACAGTGTTGGATCTGCTTCAGAACAACACTGTGCAAAGTTAAATTAAAACAGCATGTGTTGATAAAAGTCAGCTACGATGGAGCATGAACAATAACTGTTGGAGGAACATCATTGTTAACCAAATAATCATACTTAATTGAAATTCTTAATTCCTTGGTATTTCGGAAGGGGTGTGTGTGTGTAGGATGGGGCAGGGAGGGGGGTAGCTGTATTATGAGCTCCCCTCCCAAATACCAATTAATTTTCCAGAATGAAAAAGAAAACTCTACTTTATCATTATCTAACACATTTTATTGTAAACACAGGAAATCAAATTATGGTTGTTAATAATTCAACAGCACTTGTGTCAAGATTTATTATTTTTTGTGTGTATCAATAAAGTATTTGCTGCCCAAGTGACGTGCGAACCATTAAACGGTTTAGTATGGAGAAATATGTAAAATATAGTTTTCAATCATACCAAGATTAACACAGGTGTAAAATTTCCCCCCAATTTTTCTTTCATTGTTTACTTGCCACTGCTACAATCCAGAGAAAAAGCATCTTGAAGGAAACGCGGGACCTGGAGCTGTCAGACCCCAATGGAATACTCCAGTTTGTAGAAGTTGCACCTGGGTCTTTCCTGCACGCATACACCAGAATATCCTTCAGGGATAAAAGCCTGAGCCTCTCCGTCATCATTTAAGTACACTAGATGATTTAGAAATGTTACAGGGACATCGTAGTGTGGGGTAGACTTTGAAATTAAATGAAAAAAATCATCAGTTAAACATTTGTCTCTGATTTCTAAGTAGACATAAATATTTTATCTTTAAAAGCTGTACTTTACTAAAGGTATTCAGTGAACAGCTGTTTAATAACATCAGTCCACATTTTACACATTTCAAATAAAGTTGGTACTGCCACTATAGTATGTTTCAAAATATTGTTAAAAAACCTTCTGTCAGTGTATATATAAATGTGTACCCACTTGTGAGCGTGGTTGTGTGAATGTATGTAAAGCGCGTTCAGTGGTTGGTTTAACTAGAAGTCAGTTCATTTACCTCAATAATTTATTGTGTAATATATGTATAATAGCATCTACCAATAGTTGAAAGTTAACTAAAAACCAGGATGAGATCGTCCTAGTATGTTCCTTCACTGCTAAATTGACATAACATTCAACACTAGTTTTACAGCTGTAACATTAGTATGTTATGGTATTATCCTGTTATATCGACAGTGTTGAGGATTAGTAGTAGTTTTGCATTCCTATAGCACATAGTTTTATATTTCATAGATGATTTTCCCTTAATAGCATTACTCTTTTAGCCAGCTGTTCAGCAGCATTCTACAACAGGAGGATGGAGAGATGGTTATGTGGTATTTTATTCTCCATACAGTCAGAAGAAACTTCTATTGAACCGGTAATTATCTGAGTTCTTACTAAAGGACTTTAAACTATGGGAACAAAGTGACATAAAATTTGAACAGTTTTAAAACCTGCTTCAAATCTGTGTTTCTTTTTAGGTATGTTATTGTTTTCAAGGCTGTCTCTTTTGTATTTGAGTTTGAACCAGTTTAATTATCCTTGATATTTAGATGATAGTGAATTACGTATTGCAGCAAAGGGAGTGCATGACTAACTCATTTGCTGGTTGAGTAAGAACAAAAGGGATGACTTGTTGTTTTGCTCAGAACTAATATTTGCCAGTGGATAACACGATGGACTGTTTATACTTTATACATCCGGTAAAAGAACTGTTACATAGCTCCTACAATCACGAACTCTATTAACCTCCAAAGTCACCGGGTTTCAATCAAATGGTGCAACTTCAGGATCTGGTAGAACCGTAGATCAACAATCATGGATGTGCAGCCAGTGGACAGGCAGTGTCTGTGTAGTGCTATCTTCTCTATAGATAAAAACTATTTAAAATCATTGTATCAACACCTTGTCTAAGCCTTGTAGATATAAAATTGTTCAGCGCTGTTAATGTAACACAAAGACATGAAGGTAAACAGCTGGTTGAAGTGAACAACAATGATGCAGATAGGGTAAGATATTTATATACGTTAAACGTTGATCAGTTTCACTTGATTTACTCCTAATTGATTGAACCAAATGACCACCATCTTAGTTAAGATATCTGTATAGGTATAGTGCTACAAAGAAGGTGTTTATTGGTTCCCACAATGCAAACAGCCATACTGCAGTTCCCTGTTGGATGTTTTTGCTGTTATTTCAACAGCTAATTTGTTTTCTGTCTCTCCCTATGAACGCCAGCCAAACCACAGAAATTCTAATACCCTAAACTATGAGTACCTATGTGTTTGTAAGGAGAAAAATCCTTTTAACATGTCTAAATCATACCTCTTGTTAAACAGAGTTCAATAGCCTGTTTACTTTAAGAGAGGCTATCAACCAAACAAGCGAGAACGCTTCACTTTTGCTTTGCCAGTGAAGCAGATAAATGTTTGTTTGCTGCGGGCCAGTCATTGATGCGGACCGCAAGATGTTTAAGGTGGGATGCTGTTGATATTTTGTTTGCATACGTATGCCTGGCTCTATGCACAGCATGTGATGTGCCTGTGTATGTGTGTGTCCATGTTGTTACATCTGCCAAAGAGTAATCACAGCGAACATGCACAAACACTTGAGGGCCACTGTAGACAATTTCCTCCGGGATCATTAAAGTCTATCTTATCTTATCTTATCAAACTCTGTATGAAAACCAATTTGACGTAGTAAATATGAAACGGAGGAAAGTTTATGCAAATGCAATTAGAAAACTAATGGGATTTCACATCAACAAATAATGATTGAGAACAGCTGCCTGATGTTTGAGCTCATTACATTCCTTAGAAAAGGTTGCATGAAAACACCCAGAGTGTAATCAGGCATGCTGAGCAATGTTCTGCCAAGGCAGAAAAAAATGCTTTCAGCTGATGTCTTCATAAGTTTCCTAATCTGATCTAAACACTATAACCAATTCTAAACTGAATATATATTTGTAGCATATGTAATGGGGATCATTGTAAGTAATCTAAATGTGGCCAGATGGTTAGGCACAATCCCATGACAGCATGTTGGAACCAATTACAAGAACAAGTGCATTAGAGTGAAAAGTCAGCAAAATCACATTGATTTTCTGTAACTTAAAGACAAAAGCTATGTTGGAGCCATTTAATCCTCATGCTAAATATGTTTTCTGTTACGTAAGTCAACCTTTCTGTCCGATTCTGTACTGCTGACAGAGGTAGTACAAATTGAAAAAAAGTTGTTAAACTGTTCAGAGGAATACAACATTAGTGATTTTAATACAATAAAATGGAGAAAATACATATGAGAGAAAAAAAAATCCACGATACAAGAGGTCAGTATTGACAGCAAGCTCATTAGAGGATTCTAATAGCAACCTTATCTCTATTTAGAGATAAGTTGAGGATGAATTATTAAAGGGAGGGATCTGAGACCACAGACTCCAATGACTCAATTTTCAAACACCAAAATAGAAATAAAATAGAAGATTGTTAAAAAGGACCTAAAAATTTGGTCAAACATTAAAGGATGTTTACACTAACATCATGTAAATGTTAAGGTAAAATGGCTATGGCTTCATGTCTACTTTTTAATGACATATACAGTCAGGAGTAGTAAAAGAAAAAGGATAAAAAGTACAAAAATGTAAAATTTTAATTAGTATGGGGTAAAGTGGATACATAATATGCATATTTCCGGAACATGTGATGAACAGATCTCGCATTGTGCAGTCATGAATGTTCTGGTCGACAAACCAAACCTCTGGAGGATTATCAACGTGTGATAAAAGCAATGCGAAGGGAACATACAACATGCAGCCTTATCAAAAATGTTGCTATACCAAAGCCTGTGTGTCATACAGTAATACATTATCAAGATAATTTTGAAGGAAGAGGTTGTAACACATATGCTTGAGGAAAAAGATGAATCCCCTTTTGTCCAACTCCAAGCGGTTTGCTCGATTTGGGCCTGGATCTCGGGTTTGACGGACATTTGTATTTGGACATGGCGTCTAAAAGGCATCAAGAGTCAGCGGCGGAAAAGATAAAAAGGGTCTAAATATTTAAACATTCTCAAAAAACGAAAATGTTTCAAATAAACCCTAAAAGTTATAAATATAAACTCAACAGAAAGATGAGAAATTGTCCATGTTAAGCCTGTTATATTTGCTCCGGCTTAAAAAAGGATTTACATTGAACACTGTTGATGTCTGTTAATCTAAAAATAATATATAACATAAAGAATTTCTACAGACTTTGATGATTTTTGGTTTTAATAAGATCCTTCAAATGATAATGAAAACAAAACTTGTAAATATTAGGTCAGTTTCCTCTGTTAAGTCAGATATTTTGCTGGCTTTAGGGTGTTTGAAAGAAACACATACATGTGAAAACAGCACAAGAGTATGTATTAGTCTTTTAACATTTTATAGGGGGAGCCCGAGCTGTGTTACAGTCTCCAATGTCATTTATTGTATCTTATTTGTTTCCCCATTTTGATCTGACATAAAATATGTATTTTGTGCATCCCTGTGCTACACCACCACAAATGCCTGGCAGGTTAAACTTTGCATTTAAGTGAATTGACAATCCAGCTTTGCAACATACCTGGGGCATTTTCCAATGAATACACTAACTATATCGCACATGTAAAGCACAAATTCCTTGATATGGTTCTTGGTCAATAAAATATCTGAATCCCTCGTTTGGCTTAACAGCCATTTAGCTAATAAACTCTACAATGCAGCTTCTGTTTTATTCCTTCCAGCCTGCTTTACCTTGAATAATGCATTTTCATTGCACTTTGAATTTACAATATATATAAAAGAAGGCCGAGGGAGGCTGCTCTCAGTTTGCACAGGCACTTTCAGAGTCCAGCATTTACATGATAGATATGCTAGATGCCATCATGTCTTACAATACCATGCAAAGCAAGACAGGCAAAACTGAAACATCAAAAGGTTCCTGCATCTGGACTGGTTTCTGACTGTTCTACACATATTACCTGTTATTTTAATTACCTTCATCTTAGAATGCAATTAGGCATCATAAGAAGCCTTTATTGTGCATTTCAGCAGCACAAATGATGATGTATGATTTATGTGCCAACTAAACGAGCTGGAAGTCTGATTGCACACATATGGAAACTAATTATGCACGAACACATTGGTGACACCAAGCCAGTATGTGTGTCATTCTGTCACTGAAAGGAGAAATTAAGGATGAAAACTTAATGAAGCCCATTTTCTTTGTTTGACTTAGAAAAGTACTTAATGCTTTATGGATATTGGGTAATCTGCAATTTTTTGTATTAATTGATGACGTCCTCTGCAAAGTCACAACTAGGTTGTTAAATACTTTAGCTTTTCTGGTCCACCATTAAAAAGAAATGTTTCTACAACTAAGACTAGTACAGTGAGACCTTGGGTTTCTGTCTGTAACAATTAAAGATATTTCCAGGTTACAAGCAAACCTGAAGCTTAGCTACATTAACATACATGTTTACAGTCTTGATAAAAATATCCAAACTCCAGAAAATGGAAAAAAAACACAACTTCATTGAAATGTAACACAATGCTACTGAATTGTCAAAAAAAAGATGTACCAGGCTGTTTTTAATAAGTAAAGGAAATACTTCAGTTTTTTCCACTCTCATTTAGAATGCAGTGCTCATTTGTTCTTACAGCTTTTGGTTAAGTGGCATAACAGAATGTAAGAAGCAGTCCACACCAAAGCAATGGAAGAGGCCAACGTCACTCAAATGTTCGTGAGTCTCAAAAAGAAGCCCAACAGATTTACGCTCACAAGTGGAACTTTAAGCCTTTTTAAGGATGACATGGTATATTTGGGGCGATGCTCAGTGTCTGCTTTCTAGCCAAACATATAGCTTTGGACCGAAGGACTTTTCCAAGGTGCTTCTGTGATTCAACGTCTTATGACACAATTATGTTACATTATTTTTATCATCACTTAAGTGAACAAACAAACTATTCTGTCAATGATTTCTATAAACATAACAAAACTGGCTAAGTATGATTAATATCCCTATTTTTCAGTTATTATATAGCTTAAAAACGTGATTGTAAACAAATTCCCAAAATAACATCACTGTTACCCAGGGAAGTTAAGAGCTAAACACTGCATTTTCCTCCTAATATGACCTTCACAACTTCCCCTGTTCAACATTCCTACTAAATACTCACAGAAACAATCGAGCAATTGAGACTAATGGCCAAAACTGGCACTGGCATTAAAAGTACAAATTGCTACTTTCTTATGACTGGATGTTGCAGATGCTGATCAGTTTGCATATATTCGAAATATTATTCAGTTGTTCAAAAAAATCTCTAGCATTCCTGGCCTATTTCCAACATAAAATGCAAGCAAGCAAAAGAAAAACATGTTATTTTGTGTTGTGCTACAATAAATGGGTTGGAAATGACATTCAATGCTCTTCTTGCAGGGCCTTTTTAGTTTTTGGATGACCATGTCTGTGGGTTTTGCAGTAGCTCCATACTCCTATCATTATGACATGATTGGCTGAATCGTGCTAAGAAAGATGTGCAGAGTTTAGGATATCAGTTTCAACCTAACTGTGCTTCCACAACTTTCTCCCTGATCTGTCATGCTGTGTTCCTTTGTTATCTTCTTGCTGTGTGTTCTCTAACAACCTGCTGAGGCCAACACAGAACAGCTGGATTTGTTCTGAGATTAAATTACCTACAGGTGGACTCTTTACACTGATTAAACAATTTCTCAAAGCAGTTGATTGCACTGGAGTTTATTTTTGGCCTTGCTTCATTTGCCTTCAAATTCAAAATTATGCACTACTTTATGATAGTATATCACACAAAATCACAAAAACACACTGGACGTTTTTTTGACGTGACTGCATCTGAAAAGAAAGAGGCACTTTTTTAATTTTGCACCCTACAGATTTTTTTAAATCGTGTTGTTGATTTGAATGTCCAATTTACTGTTATCTACCAATAAGCTAACAGTAAAAATCAATCAATAAGCTTTGTTTATACCCAAGGGACATTAAAGTAAATAATTCATTAAATTAAAACTAAAACAAGTCCATAGTGATATAATAAAGAGGTCCTTTGCCATGTTGAGTTTAACTGCCTGTTGTGCTTACAATCATGGGTCATTGTTAAGAACCAAAATTACAGTCATACTGATAAAAACAGTGTACTAACATGTACCTTATAAAATGGCATTTACTTAAGCAAAATCTAATGAATGCTAAAATATAAAAAATAATAAAATTAATAAAGGATTAAAGAAATTACAGGCTTTTTGGAGGCAAAATTCATTGTACAGTGTAACTGATGTTTATAAACAGCATATTGCACCTTTAACTTTCTTTTTTTCTCTTTTTGTTATGTCTTTAAAGTGAGTTTTGGCATGTGTGCTCATGTGCACAGCTACTTCTCTACAATCGACAGCATTTTGATAACACTAACCATGAAGTACAGCATGTCATTGCCATGTTGTTTGCATGCCATGCCTGGTCATGCTTATCTGTGGCACAGTATACTGAACAGGCTGCTGTCAGCCAAAAGCAGAGAGGAAACATGTGATGGTTAAGAGAATAGGAGAGCCCAATGAGCTTTATTAGGGGGAGATAAAAAAAAACTCTTGATGGCCTTTTAGCAAAAAGGAACCAAATGTTAGACCAGTCATTCAAAATATTACTCAGCAATTAAACCACATTGTTAGAGACAAAGAGTCAACAGCAGAATAAATAAAATACCAATGTTATGTTAGTTAGCAGGTTAAGGTGACCAACAAACAACATAGATACTGTTTAAAGGAACTCTTTGTAATATGAGCTCAGCACTCAGTTTATGCCCTAAATCCTGACAGTACATCCAAGTCTTTTTAAATGATTTGTTTGCTGACATGTGGACGATCCGCCTCCTAGTGAAACTCAACACTAAGATGCTTTTATAGGGACTTTTGCAACACGGATTAAAAAAACAACAAAAAACAAACAGCAAATGTATTAACTAAAAGTACTACACACAAATGTGATATTACACATTGTAAATTGTTAATTAAGCAATGAATGAATTCTGAATTGTTGAATTGAAAGCAATGCAATTTCCCATTCACAGTTTGCAACAAGTCACGTACACAAAAACAAAAATACTGAAGAAGGGACTAAACCTGAAGACCTGGGCCTATATGCTACACACACTAACGCCATTCCCCGTAGCATCATGCTGTGGTGATACTTTTCATTAGCAGAGAAATTGAAGCAGTTCACAGTTAATTAAATCAAGGTTTAAACTCAATTCAGGGCAACAGGGGAAAAAGGGATAATAATCGGAACTATAAACATTTTTTGTGGAATGAAGCTTAATCCTAGACTTTTCAAGTAAGTCTAATTCCAAAGATTTGGGCCTAAATCAAAGTGAACATCGAGCTCTGCAAAAGAGAAAAATTCTAGTAAGTCAGGAAAAGATATAATAAAAATGAATTTGAAAATAGCCATGGAGAATGAGATGGCCTGGAGAGGTAGCCCTTCTCCAGACATGCTCCAACTGACTACAGCCACAATTATTAATAGCACATTCAGTTCTCTATTGCTTATCTGTGAAGAAACACCCAGCCATGGTCCTACGTTTCCTCAATGTACAGGGTGAGTTATCAGTGACAAGTAGCTCCATTCGATTTCCTTTTTCACCATTGCGACCTTGCTGCTATGCAAAGGAACCAAACAAGAGAGGATATTTTATATCTGCAAAAGTCACACGGGTGTTATTTGTGTTTTCAGCTGTAATCCTGCAGGCTGTGAAGGCAGGACACTTCCTCACTGAGATTCCTTTTAGACTCCAGAAAATAAACTGTCATTACTCGAAATTGGATTTTTCCCGATCCCCTTAATAGTAAGTGCAAAAGGTCCAAATCCGTGAAACTATTAAAATATAAGACACAGACCCAGCTCATACTACAATGTAACAATCATGTTATTAATGGGAGAAAGCAGATTGTTTGGATATCATATACCCATGATAATTAAAGCCAAATGTTTTGAGACGAAAGCTTATCCAGTGCATGACTGCTGGCTGTAATACGGATGAATCGTTTCAGTTTGCTTAAATAAACACGGATAACAGGGTTTGTATACGGCTGAAAGCAAACATTAAGCTTGTTTTTGTGTGAATCCATAGAGGCGAGTTATCGTTTGGCCATGACATCAGAACACAAAGGGAACATGAGTTAACCTCTGAGAAACAGCTGACAGCCAACAGCCAAATTACTGACCTCAGAATATATGCTTATAAACTCGCAACTTCTGCCAAAAACAAGACATGACAGGAGTTTTCTACATCCTATCTTGACTTGTCAATTGAAGCATGACGAGTTCTGTGTTATACAGAAATGCAGAGGTTTAAACTTTATCATAAGCCTCAGAGTTTCACTCACCATCACATGCAGTTCAGACAGCTGCATTCCATAAACAGTAATTGGAATCACTCGCTGGAATTTGCTTCACTACTGTCGGCTCCATCTACAGTTTAGATCCTTGATTAACCGAAGATTTCATGTCCAATTTGCTGCACAGTAATTATGCATAGGGGAACACTGAGCGTTCTCACACTCGCATTCACATCCGACTTCTGGAAAGGATGCAAAGCAAACAGCCTGCTGCCACCATGCTGGTTTGCATAATCGAGATCTGACAGTCTGTTCCTTCCTGTGGCCATCATCACTGTCAACTGCGATGACTACAAGTCTTTCAAATTGCTGATAATAACACACTGTGCGACTGGAGCGTCTCTGTGCAGAGTGTGGTATTGCTCCAGGTAATTGGCTTTCTCTCTCCCTAAATACATGTATATCAGGTAGATTGGTGACTCTAAATTGTCCTTAGGTGCGACCTTGCATAGTTCAAACACACATTGCTTTTTGTGTGATATGATTGGAAATAAAACATGAATAAACATCTGCCTGAAGATACCCTGTCCATCACTTCAAACAGTTGCAACTATAACCATTTGGAAAGGTCAAGACACTTTACTGTTTATAAAAGTTCCTGGTCTTGAGATAAATGTGGGCTAGTGCAAATAGATAAATCAGCCCTAGAACAAAATCAAAAAAGCCTTGTCAAGAAGCTGACTGAAATTTTGTATAGTCTGTTATCATGTCCAGCAACATCAGTCATAGGCTCAAATACAACTTTGAAATAAAATAGTGTGTAAAAGCAATAAAACAATGCTAGATTACAGTTTGATAATCTCCTTACTTTTTCCTAATCTGATAGAACAAAACAGTTGTACTGTTTGCTCGTAGTTATGTTACATTTGGATGAAAGCAGGTTTGCAAGCCTTAGAATACCAAAATAAAGCAGATCAATGGGATTTGCAGATTTTGATGGGATTTTGTGTATGTGTTTTGCTTCAGGAAGAAGATGTACACAGCAAAAAGAGGGATCATGAACAAAATCCATAATGTGGAATGATTGATGCTACATCTCAAAGACATCAGAGAAGAAGTTATGGTTTGTGGACAAATGAACACCTAAAGCATTTCCAAAGAGTTATAAACTCTAAAATGATCCCTTCATAATTTTAAAGAAATGTGTGTAAATGTACGACTTTGAAAAATAAGTCAATAGAAATTATTAATTATGTTTAAAGTAATGGAGCAACCTTGGTTAGGCCTCCTTTTAAACCTGACATGTAAGTTTTGATATGTGGACTCAAATAATGTTCCTGCATAAAATGATGTTCTTCATCTAGTTTCTGGCATTAACTAAAAATGGTGATTTAGGAGTAAAAAAAGTTTTAGGCCTGGTTAAGCCAATGATTAAAATGCCACTTGGATTCAATGTATAAATATTGATGACAAAATTCATAAAAAAAATCATAATTAAATATTCCCTCATTTTTATCTAATCTTTTGTTTTATGTTACTCCCATAAAATCTCCCTGAGTGTTGGACTCCTGTAAACCCCAGTGCATCTCAGATAAGCTTAGAAGCTATTCAGAATGACATTTAACTACATCCAAGGGTGAACAAACGGCTCCAGGGTTTTGGTACCATTTGACCAGTGTTGTAAAAATAATACTCTTAACTACTGGCAGAGTAACTACAAACGTTTTTATCTTTATTAAGATAATATTAACATTACACCAAAATTACTGGCTTACTAGAAACTGATGAACGCATTATTTGTTTAAAATAAAAAAGATATAAAAAAAAGACACACTGACACCAACTTCTGTACAGCAGAAGGCTCTGTGATCCTAATACTCCATCCTTTTCCCATTTTAAATGCAACAAAGCAATCATTAAATTCCAAAGTCTTAGCAAGTGGACAGTTATTTGGGGTTTTTCCACCACCCTCCCACTGTTCCCCATCAAGTGCAGTCCGTTAGCTTCACCAGTTACTAAATCTCAGTATAAGTACAACCATTCTTTATTATGGAAGAAGATGCTTTAGCCAGAACAGACCTAAGTGGAAAATTCTTGGCAAATTCAATATATTGCAAGAAAACTACCACCTTGAATGCTTTAAGTGGGCCAGTACAAACACTTATGCAGTACCACAACTTCTAAATTCAAACCCTCAGCGTACTGGGACTTTTTTCAAGCGCATGGTGATTACCAGAACTTAGTTTTGGCTTTCCTAGCAGTCATTATTCACCTCTGACTTCTCCACAGTTTACAGCTTCCATACTATTTAATAAAAATGAAAAAACCCCTAAAAAAGACTCATTAATGTAGTGCACACCTCTTTCTGTACACAGTACCTGAACTTTCACATTTGACCTATCAGCGTACCGGGACTGTGGTCCAGCTGATGATGTGTGATGTGTGCAGTCAAAGCTTCAGTGCATGTACTGACACACCGCAAGATATATATTTTTCAAATAAAAGTTAAGATAATATTGCTAAAGTGCCATGGGTTTGTTAAGAAACTTCCTTTTTATCTGTATTCGATCCATGTCCACATTAATACCATAAGGTTTGATGTTAGGAAAGTGGCTCGATGTTGTCTTAAATTTAGCCTATGTTGATTTGATTTAAAACAAAACTATTGATCTACAGATCGATAGACAGATCTATATACAAATACTTTGTATGTTTCTGTCCCATATTAGCGTGAAATTAGAAGAGTACTGAAACTTTTTTTTTCTTTCATTATTTCCACTTAAAGCACTGCTTTAAGACATGCTCATTGTGAAACACGGTGTCAGCGAGATTGAGATTTGTTTTCTTCTACACCGGCAGGAAAGCTGATCAGAGTTAGATGAGAAGATAGTAACAGGTTGTATACTTTAAACTAGTGTGGAGTTTCATGTCACAGGAAGAATCAGTCAAAAACAACCTGAGCTAAGAAAATATCTTATTGTAATCAGTGCACATTTGTGTTCCCTGTCCAGTCTGACTTTGAGCTACTTGGTTAAAAATAATGGACAAAAATAAAAATAATAAAAATCAATTTCCAGATGTGCAAAGCTGGTGCAGGTTCACCTCAAAAGGTCTGTGACTGTAATTGCACTAAAAGCTCTTTGTAGGAGGCTTTAACTGCCCCGAGTGACTTTAATTCACTCAGAAGGCCATTCAATGCCATCATGATTTTCTGAAAGCCATGTTTTTAAAGTGCCTAAAAATTGGTCTTGACTTCAGCTCAGGTTCTGTCACCACCGACACCCAAATGAAATCCAAATGTGGGTGATGATGAAATCGGAACAACTTTTGAATGGTTTGCTGAAGGCAGAGGAAGGTGGGAGGCTCGTTGTTTTTACACCCCCTTCAGTAACATGTTTATTGTTTCAACTGTAATATCTCACTCTGTTTTTACATGTTACCTTATAGGCTATTCAATTTCAGAGCCCTTGTTTTACTATTCTCCCCCTAGTTGTTCAGTTTTATCATTTCCTTTACAACTAATGTGTAAGCCTCAATCCGAAAGGATATCTCATGTAAATGAAACCTTCCTGTAGAAAAATTACAGTAAAAATCCTTGGTGGTCATGTTGTTTCTGTTATCGATAAGTAAAACCAGACAATAGATTACCTATCTTTTCATTCTGGACTACATCACTGTTTGGAAGAAACACTAAAGTGAGTTGGAAAGTGAAAGCATCTGTGTTGTTTTTTGCCTTTCATATTATTCATTATGTTCAGCCTGGCACGACAGCAACAGCATTATCCTATTACATGTTTGCGTTGCTTTTCATTGACGTGCTGTAAACAAATGTTATGACGAGCTGTCAAATCCAAGAGAGAACTGATGGAGGTGGCCCATAATAGGCAAACATAAAACAAACCAACATGCACAGCCTGCTTTTACCTGCATGATGAAAGCATCACATTATGGTTTAGTGAAACCAGTGAGGACAATGAGTTATACCCTTGATTGTATCAACTTGGTGAGGTGAACGTCAAAATTTTTGATCAGGACCTGGGAATGTATAGTTTAGGGTAACGTCACCACATATTTTGGAGTGAGTCATAGTTTTGGAGGCAATAGGTCTGCAAAGAGGGAAAGGGGGTGTAGTTAGTGACCCCTATGATGTTGTAATTCAATGTAGAGCATGTCACTTTTTCTAAAAATAACACGCAGTTAAGACTGAAATAGCAGCTCTATTTCTGTTTGGTGTTTCTGTTGGACGCCCTCGATCCAATGTCTCCAGGGGAGTAAGTGCTAGTGAGTTAGACAGGCAGGAAGGGAGAGAATGTGTTGTTTTGTTTTTCATTCTTTCCCCATGTAAAAAAAAAAAAAAAGTGGGGGGAAAATACTGAAGGGGGTCAGCCGGAATCTTTCCAGTCATCCCGGCAAACTACCCACAGTTGCTTGAACCGTTGCACTCCCAGTTTGCCAGTGATGGAGGCCAAGCTGCATTCTTGAGTGGGAAAGCTGGTCATTTGATTTAGGTCTGTGGTCCGAGATAGCTTTGTACTGCAGTATTTCGTCCAGAAGGCAGTGAGCTTTCAAGGAATCAAGGAATTTTATTTTTCATCACATCACATGTGGTACATGAGGTGGGACGATTTTCTAATCCCCCAGTCCAGTTTACACCCTGATAGCAATTTTAAATAGCTTCAAAATAAGAATAATATAATAAAATATAAAGAAATATAAGAAAATGGGATTGACTACACAGAATCTACAATATGGGAGTTCGGACATAGCAGCAATGACTATTCGTGGGGAGAAAATACATATATGATATATTTAATAACTGGAAACAGTTTTGTTAAGCCCTAACTGGTATGGAACAAATGGGTTGAGTTTACAAAGGAGTCTTGTCTCATTAGGCATGTTAAGACGTACATCTTGTTATATTGTGATTTCCTTCATGCATCATTCTTAGAGTGACCATAGGGTGACGATAGGTCACCCTATGGTCACCAGCCACAAAGTAAAACTGCTGTCCTTTTCATTTTCGTTTTAAATGTTTGGAAATTATGGCAAAAGAGAAAAACAATAGCATGACATTCCGTTACATTCTGTTACTTCAGCCTTCCACTATTATAAAATGGGAATAGCAGCAAGAAGATCAAGGTAAAAAAATTAAATAATAAACTTACGTAGAGGGAATTTATTTATTTAAATATATATTAAATATATATATATAATTTTACAACTTTTTTTGCACAGACTAATTGTTACAGAACACAATCTTTCTACTAATGAATAGTAAAGAAACCTAAAAAAGGGACTCTCAGCAAATGCAGGTCGCATTATTCAAACAAAGTAAAGGACGATAGATCTAAAAAAAGAAAAAGAAATTAACAATTAAAAAAAAAACATAATCTCACTGATGTATCAGTGTTCAGTGTAAAATGTGTAAAATGTACATTTTTTTTGCTGCTTTAGAAGTACAATTTTTTAGATGCACATGCAGGGGCTTAAAAATTGGAAAAGAAGCAGATGATAAGATAACATAATCACAGGAGATGTGTGACAGCTGTTACTGAAGGAAGGCTGAAAGACTGGGAAAAAGACACTATCTAACACAGAGGGAGCAAAGTTCAGATTTGAAAGAAACTACAAACTAAGAGAAGAGAGACTAACAACTAACAGGGACCTCAGTTAACTAAAACTGAGAGCACAAATGAACGCGGAAATAACCTATGAAGCTGATCACATAGGAATTGATTAACTGGGCAACACCTTACTAACGTAAGGGAGAAATTAGCTGAATATGGAAAGACCTATCAACCACAAATGAACAAGAAAATGATCAAAATGCTGAAACCCAAGAATTAAAAGAAGCGTTATATTTAAAAACTCTGTCATTGGAGTAAAACTTCCCAGCCCAGTTATTTTTCAGACGTTTTCTTTACTTTGACTATTAACAATACAGTTTAACCAGAGGAAGCAGTATGAGCCTTAGGTAAATGTATTTTATTTTTTAATTAAAGCTAGGCAACAAAAAACAAAACACTTTTATCAGCCAAGTTGTATAAAGAAATGGTGTGGAAGCTATTTTACAAAAAAGAAGAAAAAAATATTGTTACTAACATCATGAAGAATAAAAAGGGGAGCAATAAAGAAAAAAAAACTTGAACTGTAGATAATATATAATGTAGAAAATGCAAAAGTAAGGATTGTTCATGTACTATGTATCTAAAGGTCCTGATTGTTGTTGGTTAAAGTTAGGATTATTTCCTATATAGGGCTCTAAAAAACACACCTCTAACCAGTGATTGCAGGCCCTCGCCCCAGTACTTTTATTGTGATTTGCCTTTTTAATTCAAGGTAATAATTTTCTTACAAAAACATTTTTACATTTTCACATATAGAAAAAAAACAACAACATAATCTCACTGATGTATCATGTGTAAAATGTGTAAAATGTACATTTTTTTTGCTGCTTTAGAAGTACAATTTTTTAGATGCACATGCATTTATTAAAACAGTGAAATATTCAGACTTCGGTTCTGTTAGCCACAAATATATTTTTAATACTATTTGCTCAATTGTTTCTGTGGAAAACCCCTAAGCAGCACACGTTTTAGCTGCTCTGGTTTACCTCTGCTACTTGTTTCCGAAGGCAAAGCAAATTACCTACTTAGGAGTTAATGGTAAATCATGCTCAAACCTCTATTCCACTTCATGTACAGCTGCTACATGTGCCACACAGCTGGACCTTCTATTTAACTGTGATGTTAATCAGGTGCCTGTATCTAAACTTCTCTATCATGCAAGAAATTGAATTTGTATGCTCTGTGACCACTATTACGCCGTACCACAACTCCGTGACTATTTTGTAAACCCTGATCATATCAAGTCTCTGTTTCTGAAATCTTTTACACGCAATTTCTGACAACATGTGCCTTAGATTTTCCAGCAAACTTTCAATGCATTCTCTAAAATGTGTAGTGGGAAGAGTTTAGCATGGCACCATGCTAAACTCCAACGCCAATTCATAACCTTTTATTATTTTTCACTGTTTCTAACATTACAACCACAAATTTAAATTTTTTTTCTTGTGGGATTTTTGGGGCTACATGTCCACTAGCTTTAGATTTTTTACATTTTTTTCTTATAATACTTTAAAGGTATAGGATAGGATCTTCAGCTCATTCTCATTTTCACAACACTGCGAACACGTTTTTTCTCTTGCGAGCTTTAATTTTTGCTGCCGTAGAGAGAACCTCTCTTCAATGGTGAATGATGCGCCTTGTCCGTCCCGTTTTACGTCCTTAACAACAATCTGCACATTCGCGAATTCAAACATGAGCGCGCATTGTACGGGTCGGGTGGGTAAGTACATTACTGATGTACGTCAACGCGTACATTTTATTTCCGCATTGACAGCCAGTTATTTTTCACCACCGGTCGTTTTTGATTGGCTGTCATTTTCTATGGGACTTTCCATTGATATTTTTCTATTGAAAAGATCTTCTCCTATACCTTTAAGTTCAGTCCTCGGTCCCAGGTAAGACAAGGCTCTCAATTGCTCCTTGGGGTTTTGCATGGTGTTTACCTGTCAATGGTGTTTGGACACCACTTTCTGAAGATATTAACACCATGTTACAAACTGGAACAAGCAAAATTGAAAAAAAGAAAGAAAGCATTACAGGTCTATAGGCTTTTTTAACCCAACAGAAATGTTACTTTAAAATTTGCCTATGTCTTCTTCAGAAGCTCCTACTTAGTACGACAAACCCCTATTAGCATGTCATTACAACACTAGTTCTGTTGATCCGGTTTGGAACTATTCTTAGGAGCATTTTGTTTTGTAATAGGAAGAAGCTACATTGTATGATTTTGTTTTATTTTTTCAGAAAATGGCAACTTGTGATATTGTTGAGCAGTTTCATCTGGTGTTTGCTAATTGCTGCTGCCACTAGTTAAGTTGAAATGTTTTGAGGAGGTATCGGGGAGGGGTGCTATGTAGGCCTGGAGCTGCCGACTGAAGGTTCATGCTCGTTAAATTTGGGTTGTAGCATGAGTAACCACATATAGTAATTCTATTAATCAAAATTTCTTATATACAGCACACAGCGAAAGTAATGTCATAATGGTGTGAAAACTTGATCAAACAAAGTTCATTGTGATTAAGATGCATTAAAAATCGGATTTTATTAGTGATGGAGTTTTCCATGATATATTCCTTGTAAGTAAGCTTGGTTTAACCATGTAACGGCAGTTGCATTAGCTTGTGGTATGAGAGTAAGAGACTAAAATCTACCCCACACCTTAAAAATGTTTATTGATAAAGAATGAATCAACTTCTCTCCAGTTAACAATTATGTTTTTCAATGTATTACCCTTTCACGTAAAATTCCTTTAAAAAACAGTTCAGTTTGTGGTTGCAACTTGGGAAAAGGGTACAAATAGTTTACATGGTTTACATAGATCCTTATCATGGAATGTTTTGGAATAGTGGTAAAAATTCCAGGGATTACAGGTACAACTTTGTCAGATTAGTTCTGTTCTGAACATTGATATTATATTTTTATCCTACCCTTGATTTGTTTTATTTTGATAATATAGTAAGCACCTTATCCAAGATCTGGACAGGCCTTCACTGCTATAGACTGTATATGTACTGTATCATATGCAGTTCCAGACCTCATAATCTCACTACATCTTCAACTAAATTATAACCTTTCTCAAATTCTTTATCAACATTTTTCCAAGAGGTATCATCCAAATAAAGCTGTCCAGCAATAAAATAAAGCAACTCTTATCCAGGAAATCATGTACATGCAAAGATAAGTGAAATCTGTGATTATTTAGTCTATATTATAAGTAATACTGTTTTGCTATGAAACTCCATCACCTGGTTCAAATATGAGAGTGCACCCTCTGCCAATGCTCATTTAAAAAGGAACATTGAAATGCCAGTTGAATGAGGAACTTCATTTTCAGATGGTTTGATGACAGGATAAGACTGACCTGAAAACTCAGAGAAGGTCATGTCTGGGTGCGTTTGTGCCAAGAGGCGATACTGCCAGGCGTGCAATCAAAGTACGTTCACGTTCGCATTGTGAGCAGACAAGGCAGTTCAGAAATGCAAAGCTGGATCTAAACAACTTGTCTGTGACACCTCTTCCTGTTTAGCATGATCTCATTTGTGAGTGCTCCAAATGGCAGCAGAGTAAGAGATTAAACGGCACAAAGCACCTACAGTGCAGCTACAGTAAAACAAAGGTTTATGATGTAATCTTTCTCAAAGGCAACAGGGTGAGGTCTAAACACATAAAAGTGGAGAGGCAATTGGAAACAGATTGAACCTGACGTGTGTGATTGCAGCCTGCTGATTCAAGACATGACCTGTGTATGTGAAAATGCACCTGAAACCAGATATTTACATACTGTGTAACAGAAGCCAACTATTATTACTGCCTCACAGGACATCTTCTTTGTTATCATTACCCAAACAATCTACATGTGTTCAATACTAGAACAGAGACAAACAACTAAGTCAGGATCGTACTGTAGGTTACCCTACTCATATAGTTCTGCAAACAGATGATCAAAGAAACTTGGTTTTAAGCAAGGTTGTAGGTAATTTGGTGGTGTCCATTGTCTGTTTGGAAAACCTCTGTTCCTTCCTAATATTAACATGGACAGGTAAATTAGAACAGACTAAAGAAGCGCATGGACTACTTCAGACGAAGCATTAATCCTCCTGTCCATCTCCAGCTCCATCCTATAATCACCTGTAAACAACAAAGCGTGACACTTCACCTCTCTGCAGTCTAACGTTTTCCAGTGAAGAACCATGAACCTTTTGATTGAATGTTAATGTTTGATCAACTGAATATGGCAAATTAAGATGTCTGGAAAATATATCAAAGGATGAACCCATGGAAATCCATAACTCTATCTGAAACGTTTTGTTGTTGGTCTTTTTTTATGAGATTCGTAAAAGGCTTTGTAACCTTAGTGTATTTAAACGTTTGTATTTGAAGAAAGTAGTAAAAAATCTCCTTACTGACATAAAACCAAAAAAAAAAGTCTGATAAAATGTCAGATCGTGAAAGGTGGTTACATGTCTTTTACTACGATGTATGTAAATAACTACTTCAACGGTATGCATGTGTGAGAGGGAAAGAGAGAGAGAGAGAGAAAAACACCGGAGAATTAGGTGGCAGGACCAAAGTTTCTTTTTACCTTCCATAAAATCCACAAACATCACACAGCCAGAGGAGTCTTATCAGATGGAGATGAGCCTGGAGGTGAAGCTGATGAACGCTCAGACGCAGCCAAGCAACATAAAAAGAGAGATCTGCAGAGCCATTGAAGTGAATTTTCGACCAGTTGTTTCTAATTAGGTGCGGATCGTGGGATCAGCCCGGGAGATATGTTCCTCCTGAACGTCTCTGCGTCTATAAACAACCTTTTGCTGGTTCTTGAGCCGAATGGGGCCCCCATATCTGGCCCTCTGAGGTTCTCCTATGCCAAGATGTCTATACAGGCTCGCTTTGTGATGCTGTTTAGACTTAAAAGAATCACTTTTGGCAAATCTGTTGATGACATTCAGACATAAATCCTCACATTTGAACTATTTTACCTCTGTAGATCAGCTTTCATTTTGGCAGATACATTTAATTCGTTTTTTTTACATGTAAAGGACTGTTTCGACAGCATTACCTCATCTGGCCAGCAATTTCTAATCCAATTTGAGGTTTATACTTATCTATAGTGGATGTTTTAAGGCAAAATCTCCCTGTCCACGATATTTCTGTCCTTATCCTATCTGATTCCTTATCTGTCATTTAGAATAAGTAGGTTTTTTTCTGCTGGAGGACTTTCCTTTCTCATCACTGTAGAAATTTGAATTTGAACAAAGATAAAGATAACACTTAAGTTGGTTACAAAAACAGGTATTTTCCCATTTTTACTTCAACTAAAAAGAAATCTTAAAACCCAGTTTGCTCTGGTATTATACTAACTTTTTGTAATTGCTTCGTGGCTGTGATCCTAATTATCTTAGTCCAGTTTCAAAACCCAGATCACTCTTTCAAGCATAAATCCCTGGAACCTATACAGTAACGACATGGCTGCTTGTTAATTGAAAAGGAGAATGTTAAAAAAGAGTTCAATCTACTAGGTCATCCATTCACATTTTAGTCTCCTATTTGACAATGAAGTAAAAAAAAAAAAAAAGTTTATACTGTTTCTTTATTCCCTCTGAAGAAAATGCTCAGACAGTGATCTAACTGAAAACATGCTTTAATTGAAATGGTGACTGCAGGGTGGAAAAAAATCAATAATATAATCTGAGACCAAAAGCAAACAGAACCCGGAGCAAAATGAAAAATACTATTTATTTAATCATAGAAATGCCAAAACCTCTACCACTGACCAATAGAGGATGGCCTAGAGTTACTGGTGAGTACTGTAACGAATTAAAGAAAACTACTAATTATAAAGTAAAAGTTCCATTGCTGAACAAATATCTATATGGGCCTAAGAGGTCACAAGCTGCCAAAGGATACAAAGGATAGCCTAAAGAGAAGTGGTTTAATGTTTTATGACTGATTAAAGCAAGAATCTTCATTTTGGGTCCAAACAGTTTGTCAGGCAATGCCTGAATAGCACGGTGGGTCAGGCATCAGGCTTCAGGGATGTTCATCACATTATGGAGTCCAAGGTCACGATGGCACATGTTGTGTTACCATTCAATAGAAATTTAAGGTAGGTGAAGACATGATATAATTTGCTTCTCATAGAAATGTTTCCTAATAAATTTCCATTTTAACAAATACATCATTTAGTATGAGAGCTTGATGTTTGATTTTAGAAATAAAGTTACATTCAAAATCACGAATATTATTTTTAGTAGTTATTGTCTGAATATAGATGCAGAATTGGGTGCATTGCATATTGGACTAGATGTTTCTGCTCTGGATGTTACTGTTATGGACCACAGGCTACCGCAGTCTTGGTTCATCAGTGACTTTAGGCTCCTACATAACCAACTGTGCAATGCAAGCATAGTCGTAATGTTAATGTTTACATATCTTTGAATATAAATATCATTTCAGGTGTACTGACAGCAAAGTGGAAGGCAAAATGGAAGCAAATAAAATAAACTAAAATAATGAAAAATAATTTGGCCAACATGAGATTTTTTTTGACATTTCATGAGATTTTTTTTAACAGGATTATGTGCTTTCCTGTTAGACCCAGTCAAATAAGTACTCAGAAAACTACTTTTAAACAAAGAAGAGAAAACTATCTTTAGCAGGAACATTTATAAACTCACAAAATCCTTCGGCCTATTAACCTGACCTGTTCTTCAAAGTGGATTCTGTTGCTGAGTAACTCTGGGACACATGACTGCTTGCAATAATTATTTTTAAAGATTCTAAGCATTTAATTCATTTGTACTGGCTTTATTAAACCAGTCTTGGAACAATGGCTTTAAAGAAGCATCTGCTTTAGATTAGTTACGTAGAAGGTTTTACTCACTTCTTCAAAAAACAGGTCCCACCGTTCCCTTATACCAAAAGTAATACCTTACTCAAACAAATACTGAAGATGTTTTAAAACATTCTTTTTAAGATTAACAGCCAAAACGCATATGTTTCTTCCAAGAGATCACAATTCATTTTTTTATTACATATTCTGATTGAGGATAACAACGTGGCATTATAGGGCGTTATGCACAGAGCCATGATCTACAAAAGATACTGATGCACACTGAGTGCATTTGGGTGAAGATTGCACACTGCTAGTGTTTTCGAGCAGGGAAGACATAGACTAAGTACTTCACACAATCACATTTAGGACAAACTAAAACTTTCCTTAGTTTTTTAGTGGATTACCAAAAAGATTGCAGTGGAAAGAAAAAGTATTTTCTGCAGCAAAAAAAAAAAGAAACCTTATAGCAGGTGTCACTTTTATTTCCACTGACAAAATGTAAAATAATCAGTGGATACAGCTTGATTGCTTCCGTTGTTTTCCTTCTTTACTTGGTCTTTCTCTCTTTTGTAACTACCACTTCTTTCTTTCTCTCCCCAAAGACTATCCCCTGTCTTTCTGCATTGGAAACCATCTTCATATTTGCATTTTCACCCCAAATGTCAACTTGGACTATCATCATCATCATCTTCTTGAGTTACCTCTCCAAAGCTTGCATTAATGAATCTTAATACTGGATGCCTTTGAAGCCAGCTTGAAAATACATACCTTAGTGAAATATTCTTAACCTTTTCTACTACACTTTGATCATTCAGAAGGAGGAAGGTACAAAAACTGTTACAAGAAATCAACACTGAACAAGTCAAATAGAGGACGGGATAAGTTCGTAATCATTTATGAGTGACATAGTACAATATTATTCTGCTGTTATTTATGTGCTGGCTTTGTTTTTTCAGATTGCTTTACTTTCTGAACGTTTTGAATAAAAAGCAGCCAAATAGTTTCAGCATTGAAATTCTTTTATAAATTAGCCCCAGTTTGTACCTGACAGGGAAGATCAGAGAAAACATATTGCATAACTCACACTGACTCCTTCGTGACGGCTCGAACCAGAAGCAGGTTATCCTGATCCAGCGTAGGGGGTGTCCTCACCCGGCCCGGCTGGTGCTACTGAGGCTCCACATGCGCTCTCACAAGTGTGTGTGTGTCTGTTTGCATGTGTGTGTGTGTGTAAGGCAACACGCGCTCTCCTCCCAGAGGTCTGGAACTCCTTTTACAGCTATTTATAATCAGAGCTTTTGTTTGCAGACTTGGGTTGTTACCTTCACTTGCTTATCAGTGACTTATACTATACTGGAACAGTGAGATCATTGAATAGAAGTGATCTGAACAAAAAGTAAACTTAAATGATGGGTTCCAGTGGCTAAAAAGGTCTGCAACTCACAAAGATTCGACCACTCCCTTCTTTAATGTGGCTTGTCTGTGCCGTTGTTCAAATTTAGAGCTGGACATAAAACTGTGATAGGTGTTCACGCTTTGCAGAAGCTTATTTTTTTATTCATTTTTCTGATTTACAATTTCACCTTAGTCTGAAAGACTAGATGAACGTTACCAATACCATTGTTACATCTGCAATTTTAAATGTTATATTAACAGCAGTATAAATCAATATTTTTCCAAATGCAGTTGATCATCTTATGTATAAGTGCCTTCTAATTGGACTATTTTTAATTAACGTTACATACATACAGGAATATTTCCATACCAGCCAAGTACTACTTGCTTGAGTTAACAAATATCTACCATACAATTAAAATACAGTTGAAATAAAATTAAAAAAATAAGAGTGCTTATGATTTTGCCGCTTTTGCAATTTTTTATCTAACATTTTAGAATATTGTAAAGGACACACATGAAGAGCCCAGGAACACAGGAGAAGAATGTAAGATAGGAAACCACTGTCAAAACAAAAGGTAGATCAGAAAGCAACCTACTAATCTGAACAGTATATACTGATAAAAGGTAGTACATACATCGTTTTTATTTATAGTAGAATATTTATTGATGACTGCACTAAATTTAGGTGAGGGAAAGAGCAAAAAACAATATTTAAAAGAGTAGAAAACTAAGGCGCTTGTATTTTGACATCTACTTGAGGTTCCTTAAAGGTCAGTGTTAGTTCTTACTAAATAAAATGTTAGGATAAGACCCAACATTATTTCCTCATTAGATTTAGGACAGAGATGGATGGATGGAACTGTAGCAATATATGCATTTTTACTTACATTACATACATTTGTTCTTGGTAATTGTACTTTACCTTCATAATAGGGGTCAGGAGCTCTAGTTTATACAATGTAAAATCTGATGAAGTGAAACGATATTTAGAACAGACAAGCCACAGAAAGAGGACACAGTGAAACAGTGTTAGAAATAGATTTTCTTTTAACAAACAGTACATTGGTTATGGTGTGAAGCTATATGTTGGCATAGCTCAACAGCTATATACTGTGTTACTACCTCTATGTTGTACCTAAATATTACTTTAAAATGGTATTACGCAACTGTAAAAGCAACTGGTACAAAAAGAAAGCCAGCTAAAGTGCCTACTCAGTTAAATGTAGAACTCAGACTACCTCTTATTGTCAATTCTGACTTTCTCGAAGAAACAAAGGAAAATTAAATTAAAAAAACAAAACAAAGCAAACAAAGACAATCCATCAAGGTATTTTTTATAGCTGCTTTTTCCCCAGTTATTTGGGATACAAATACATGAGCAATTATTCACGGGATGTCCCATACTTACAAACGGTTTAGTGAAACTTGCCCTTGGATTTATCATTTAAAGAAATCTTACGTATCTTTTGTATTTTGGTTGGTTGAGTATATGGGCACAAAATGGTTTGCTGGGGAAGGGAAATGAAACCATAAATAAAGAATATATAAAAAAAGGAAACTGATTCAGAGCTTGTTAAACATGCAGAATGTAGTAGAGCATTGCCACAACATCCTCACTTATTTTCACCAGAATATTAGATCAACTTTATGTATAGTTTATGAAGTGTTACCAAAGCTTCTGTTATAGTCCTTACTACTGGAGGTAGGGCTAATACCAAATAAGGGACTGGATTCATGTATAAATATGTACTTTAACAAATAGAAATTAATGTTTATTTTTATTTTTAGAGAAGGCCTGTTTCACGAAGATACTTACTAATGTTTAAATAATAAATACAAATTTGATTTTTTGTTTGGTTCAGCATGTTGCATTGCCGTAACTAAGAAAATCAGATCGTTGTGCTTTATCATAACTTGATAACATTTATTACTGAGAAATGCAAACTTCAAATAAAAAGTTTGTTCCTGCAGCTTTCACCTTGCACATCCACTCCACCATATCTGACTCAGAATGATGACCTAAGAGGCCATACTACATCATATGTAGATCATTACATAGAATGAAATAAATAACCAGACTTTTTTATCAGGTAGTAGGTCTTGCTGCAGATAATTACAACAAGAACACTTTTATTCGTTCCAGTATTCATCTGACAGAGAAGATGTTCAGCTCTGGAATAAATTATAGCATCACTGATGTATTAGGATCCTATAAATTTGATACAGATGATGTTAGCAAAATACTCCCTGTCTACATTTTCAATAGGCATGGTACAGCAGCTTTTATTTGGACTCATGTTTGAAGAAGTCGTATGAATCTTGGATGGGCTATTGGTTGTAACTGTTTAAACTGAGTCTGTGTTTATCAGGAAGACTAAGAGAGTTAGATAACATCAATCTAAAATATTGACATGTATGCAGCATGTTGATATGCAGACACCAAGTATGTGGAACTTTATTTTCTTCAAGGAAGATAGTCCTGGTTACAAGTTCCAATCTTTGTGTTTGTGGTTCATTTGTTTTTCAGATGCATTTTTATAGATATTTTTTTTTGTGGATACTACATTAGAAGGTTTTTAACTCATCTGGCAAATCAATTAAACATGTAGCATAAAGAACGCTCCCTTTACTGTGCTGAATGCAAATATGATGCAAGATATTAATGAATGCCTAGCTAATAATATATAAAAATCTTAAAATATGTGCAAAGTTGTGATAGTTGTTGAAAAATATATCCCATATTCCTGCATATTATTTCCTGGTTTTATGACTCGAGATTATCGTAAACTTGCCCAGTGCAGCCAAGTTTTCTCCAAATCAGATGTTTTTCTCTAGAGTTTGACAGACAGTCCAGCTCCTGGGAAAAGTGGCACTGGATCGGGATGGAAAGCATTAAGAGCTTTCAGCGACTCCCTGAGGCAGGCTCATGTGATACCCTCTAAGAGAAGGGCTAATATTTTACAGTCAGCCAGGTATTTACCAGAAGCTTGTATCGTTCACCTCAGATCAGGCCTAAAGTATCAAAACATTGAGAGGATGAGCAGTAGACCTGTCACTGAGCTCTCTCCCGAGGATAGCGGCCTATCCTTCATTGAAGTGGGGTTCAGTTATTGGTCATGTCCTGAAAACAGAGAGAAAAATGTACCAGTGGTAAAACTAAGTTGCCAAACATGACGTCCAAAATAGGCCTTTACAGTTCGACACCAGAGAGCTTTCTGCCTCTGAGCTGCAGCCGTGACGTAAACTATGATGCATGGCAATAAAATGTAGAAAATCCTCTTTTGTAAAACACGAGAGGGAAAAGTCAGCTCGCTTGATTGATGGAATTGTTTCAGAGTCCACTTAACAATCCTCTAAATTTAGATGTTATTTCGTATCCCTGTTCTGAGTGTGGATTTCTGGCCTGGAACCCAGGCATTACCTCAGCTGCAGAGCTCTGAGTGAGTGCGGCAGACGTAAAGGCAAAGCAGAGGGCCTGCTGTCATGCAGCTGCACTCGTAACCATTGCTCTGTTTAATCATGCCCAGCATGGAGCGTAATGGTGAAACTAGTTCAGACGTTCACTTCTGCATATATTACTCTTGAAAACTTAAAACATGTATGTATTTGTGCCTGCCAGCTCGCACAGGGAGGTAAAGAGGGGCCAGAAGTGGTCTGGTTTTTTTCAAAGCTTTCGCTCGTATAGCTTTATTTGCATTTTGACAAATGTTCCTGTTGTGAATAATCAGAGAACATCAGGTCCACCTTATGAGCTGCTGGCTGATGTAAAAGTAGGAGGAAAACAAGGAGATGATGACATGAACCTTCGCCGAAATCTCTGCATTTTGAAATTAAACGAGGGTTTAATACATGTGGAAACGTATCGTCGAAACGATTTGTTCACATCTAACATGGAAACATTTGGTGTGTGTGAAAAAAATAAAGAAATATTGTGTGAAAAATTGTGGAAAAACTGGCTCTGGCTTTCTGTGTAATGTTTTGTAATGTAAATAAACTGGCCAGTTTTAGCTTTAAATCAGTGAAACGTGGGTAATAGTTTTGGTCGCTGTGAAACAAAGCGCCACCGGCTTTTAACATGTGTAGCAATTTGAATTTCCAAGTAGGTTGACAGGATGAAAGTTAACTTCACACTAAGCCAACTTAAGACTTGTGCATATCATTTAGAGATTTCAAATAAATATATAATTCCTCAATCATATGACACCCAAAATATGATTGAGGAGTATGAAGAATATTTCACGTGGCCCGGATGGGGGTTGGGGTGCAGGGCTGGGGCTCTGGCGCCCGGGGGTCTCCTGCACCTGGTTGTGGGATTCCCCTGTGCCCAGGGGGTTCGGGTGGCGTCGGTGGGGGCGCTTCTTGTCCTGGGGGCCGCCCACTTGGCTGCACCAGAGGCTGGTCCCCCACAACCACCAACCCCATCCATATATTGAGTCACTGTGTGAGTGAATGAGTGAGTGGGTGAGTGGGTGAGTGAGTGAGTGTGTGAGTGAGGATGTGTAATTGTGTATGAATGTGGGTGGGGCTTGGTCTGGGACTGGGTGT
>JAVLVB010000001.1:13507624-13546149 GCA_032876305.1 Orestias chungarensis
ACCTGCGGACGGACTGGGCCCTGGGGTGCAGTGCTGGGGGCACGGGGGCTTGTATCAATCCGCCCCGGGTGGCTGTCTGGGGTCGCCTGTCCCTCTCAGGTGTCGGGCGGGCTCTCTGCTGAGTGATGGGGGCGCCTCTGTGTTTGGGCCCTGGGTCCCGGCCTTGGCACGTGCGGGACGGGTAGGGTGCTGCTCCTGGTACCTTGGGGGCTCTACTCTGCGGCCGTGGGGGGCTCTACCCTGGACCCCCTCTGCGGTCCTCTGGGTGGGTGTGTGGTGTCCCTGTGGTGGGCTGTCGGATCTATGTGCTGTTGCGTGGCCTCGGTGTCCTGGAGCTTGTGCTTCCTCTGCTCGCTCTGGGCTCTGGGAGGGGGGTGGCAGTGGCCCTCTGTGCCCATGGCTGAGCATAATTCATGTAATACCTGCATCACAATTTCTGCATGCTCACGCGCAGTCACACATTATAGAGATCACAACACTTTAACTGTGCCGGTCTGTTTATTAATAACACCGAGTTTGCTTCATATTTATTTATGTGTTATGTGCAACATACATTGCTGTCTTTGCTCTGCTTTCTGCTAATTATATCTCCACAGGTATGATTCATTGCCATTTTGCAGTTTCCCAAGGAGGCTTCAGGAGCAATCTAGTAGCAGCTAATTTTTTGGTTCATTTGTTTTGTTTGTTTGTTTTTGTTATTGTTTGTTTACTTGTTTCTATTTGAATATTAGTCTGTGTATATGTTCCCTTTCACTCTGTGCACCCCATCTCCCCACCCCTCAGTCAAGTTTAGCTTTAGAACGTATATAACACCTCAGAAATCAAACGATTAATGTATGGGAAGCAAGGGAGGCTCTATATTTTTAAAGCCTTCCTTTGAAAAGAAAATGTATTAAGCACATCTCTGGCAGCCAGAAACTCATTCTACTAGCCATGATGCTGAACAGGACAAGGGGAGAAAAGTCGCAGGAAATATGGTTGCATCAGAAAACAGGAAGCTAAAATATGTACTTTTCCTAACTATATGTAGAAATTCTGGTAATTGCTAATCTAGTGCAAATTAAATCCAGGATGACCCTTTTATTACCATAAACCTTTGTTATTTCAGATAGAAAGTAACTAAATGTTGTTATATCTATTGATAAGTTTGGCTATTGAAATCAAAGTGTGGCTATTTGTCTTTTTATTGACGTTTGGTCTTCTATGGTATTCATTTATATTCCAACTGGCTACAGTAAACACCCTGAGCAGGGTTTTGAGATCACTGGATTGCTTTCTGCATAAGTTGGCAACAAATAATGTGCGAAGAAAACCATGGCAGACAGAAATCAAGTCCCAAGTATTTTTATTTTCTGTTGGGACCAATGTTCCCTCTAACTTTTCATGTGTCTGGGCTTTCACACAAGCTTTCTGAGTACACTGACGACTACTGTGAGCAACATCAGGTGTGCGCACTATGGCCACACACCACTATTACACCTGTTATAAATCTGGGATCATAGAAAGTTACATGGCTTATTAAAAGAATCAGATTACAGAAGCAACACCCATTAGTGTGCTTTTAATATAACTGATTTGTCCCACTTAAAATAAAAAAAACAAAAACATTGCTGTTCATGAGATGCGTAGTATGTTATAAGTAAGAGTCCGGCTTCTACCATGGTGAGAAATGACACATTACACCTTTTAGACATACCATTTGTTCACATTAAAAAATTCACATTCTGCATAATTGTTTTTTTTGCTGAGTAAACCTTTCTCACTCGAAAAAGAAAAAATCTCACCCAGTTTGACCACTTGGTCTTCTATTTGCACAAGCTCCAACAGCCATTCCATCTTAAAAGAAGTGCATTTCTTTTTTAGTTTGGCTTGATGAGGGGATGTCCCACTGCCCGTTCGCTTAGCCATGATAGGGTGTTAGCTTTCGCGTCTCTTAACTCTGCCGCAGTTTTCCAACCTAGCAAATCTGCACGGTTATAGCATGCAATGATTGGCAGCGTAGCGTATGTGAACCGTATCGAATCATTGGCTGGACATATTGATGGGTCCGGCAACACCGATGTGTCGGTGCATGTATCAAGCCCATACACCCGTGTCGGTGCACGTATTGATTTCATCAAGTCACGTGACTGATACAGTGACTGTTTCAAAATGAAATTGAGGCACCAAACTGTGTTTATAAGGAAGCAAATCTGTCAACGGGAGGCATTTGCAAAAATAATTCTTGATCTTTTTTGGTACAGTGTAAACTATGGAGCAGCCTCAAGGCAAACGAAAGCAAAACATCGGCAAATAAGGGAATTGTTTTCATTTCATTCTTTCATCCGGTTCTTTTCAGTTTCTACTTGATCTATTAGAATCCAAATTCAAACACATTCACTTACATGTTCACATTATGTATTGACTGTATCTAAGAATGTCACATATTTTCACTTTAACTTAAGATATGAAATAATACAATTTAAAATATACAATAGCATACAATGAGTTAAATGTTATTGCTTACACTGGATAATCAAATCAGTCTATCTACGTTACCTGTAGGGATTTTTAATGTCTAGCAGGTATTCAGTGACACAGTATCGACACAGTATCAATACAGTTTTGCTATGTGTCGAAACGCTACATGACGCCTCATCTACCTATCACTAGCTGGACACCTTTGACTCACCGAGTTAGATCATTATATGTCATTGGTCCATAGTCAAAACTGATGTTGAGCTCAATGTATAGTTTTCACATAGATTTTATTCTGCGCTGAGAATGTCCGAGCAGTGCGCGATTACGCAGACACGCAGCTTAGAGGGAACGTTGGTTGGGACCTGCAAAACTACCAGATCTTCACCTCAACTATTATTGAAAAGCACACACGCTGATGATGTCAAGTTAAATCTTCCAGCTCTACCACTGCTGAACCTGACAAGAAGATGCAAGGAATTGTAATTTTATTAATGCTTTAAAAATTAGGTCTGTAGGCTTTAGCAAGAGAACAATTAAAACATTTAGAACTCGTATATAATAATACGACTAAATGATTTCATTTTTATATTTTTGCATACAACATTTTTTTTTATTATACTTATGTTTTATTACAGTTATACAGTTCTTGATTAGATGTTTATTTTCCCACATAGGCTGTACAATGAGTCATTCTTGGATGAGAACATGGGCTGAGATGCTTCCAGTGACACTCTACAACTGCTGCTATAATCTCAATTATTTCAGTATCCTGTGCTTCTAATTTAGCTTTCTGTCTTTTCAAACCCCCAGTCGGTTGTGACAGATGGCTGCTTGTACTGAGCCTGGTTCTGCTGGAGGTTTCTTCCTGTTAAAGGGGAGTATTTCCTCTCCACTGTCGCTACATGCATGCTCAGTATGAGGGATTGCTGTAAAGTCAACGACAACACAAGCCATTGTTTCAGTCTGCTGATTCCAGAGGAGTGAATACTGCAAGTCAATGACTCGATGCAATCTGCTGGGGTTCCTTAGATTGGAAACTTTTCAAATCGATTTGTTTATGATGTATCTTTGATTTTAATAGATTTTCTGTGAAGTGCCTTGAGACGACACCTGTTGTAAATTGGCGCTATATAAATAAACTGATTCTTGATTCTTGATTCTTGATCACTATTTTAAAACTTCCAGTGTGGTAAGTAGTGCACCGAGGTATGTTAGGGATCATTATTGTGTTGTAGGAGCCATACTCCCCTAATCTTCAGCTGCTTCACAGATGACATCTTGTTTATTCAAATAGTTTTTTATCGTGGCCAGTGAAAATTTTCTTGGTGTCAGAGGCTTCAAAAAGAGCCCAAAGCAATAATAAACTCATCCCTCTGCTTAACTAGCATCAGAGCAACTCATTTGATGAAATTCTTTACCTCTTTTTCTTTCTTTCTTCAAACATACTCAGATCCATACTCCCTAAATTTCATTTTAAACAGACGAGGTACATTAGACTTCTTCAGAATTGCAGGAGATTTTTTAGGATGCTAAAACAATCATAAGGGACTTTTTATTATTTTTTTGTGGAGACAGACAGATTTTTTTTTTCCGATTTCCTGTGATTTGATTTGACAGGGTCATTTTGGGTTCATAAACAATGCAAAGACAGGATGGATATTTTCCTTTCTCACAAGCAATCATGAAATATGAACAGAAATGTTTTGCATAACTGCATGATACAAGAAAAGCAAAACACCAGGCATGACTGTTAAACAGCAAAGACAAAGTAAGTTCAGGCATGTTGCCAAATGTGAAATAAGTAAAACAAAGTCTTGTAGAATAAATCATAAGCAATCTGGCTTGGACAATTGGATATTAGGCTTAGAAAATTAAACAAGACCAGAGGACCTTAGACTTTTTGGCACCTGTGTAAGTGCCTCCTGTATAAACTATCGAGCTTGTAGCCAATAATAAGTTTAGATTTTCCTGTAAGTTCCACTGTCCCCTTACTTATTGAAATCAATCCACTCTTAACATACTTACATTTTACACCCAGCTATTTTGCGTCGTAGTCTGCGGATTCTATTCCTTTGGTCATGACGGGTAGACTCTGGCCACTCTTGCTCCTGTCTTGTTGATCTCGTCCACCGCCTGCTCTTGTGCTGCTATATTTAGGCCCTCCATACTCTTCTTTAGTGTAGTCCTCTCTAACCATTTTCATTAATATCAAAAAGAACCAGCATCTAAAAAGTGGGCTACTAAAATTAGACGCAGCACCACATCTTGCTGTTTGAATGCTGATACATAAGCAAGTCAAATGAAAAAGGATTTATGTGTTAGTGCGGGAACGCAATGTTGTTTTTCTCCATGTGGCTCTATATTAGCTCCGTGAGGAAACCTGTCCAAGGTATATTTTGCTCTTCATCATAAAACAGGCTCTACAATATATCACCTAACCAACGAATCTCGTGAGGTCTCTTTCAAACTTGGGTCCTTTGCTGGACGGAGTACAGGTGTCAGTTTTTTAATGAAAGGCACACTGGGTGAGCTTCTCCTTTGACTAAACATGCTTAAAAGCAAAATAACCTCATTCTGGTTCCAAGTGATGGCTAAATCCGTATTTTATGACGTACATTAAATAATGCTGGGGGATGAAGAGCTTGAGGAAGTAAAACATCCGCTAGTGGCACTACCTTGAATTGGAAGTTAAACTTTTATTAGGAGACAACTCTGTCTCATATTTTAAGTTGGTTGGTTGTTTTATTCTGCAAGTAAGGAAAGCATTAGGTACGGTTAGGAGCTTTTACAACTATTAGTGATACAACGCCCCAGACCTTCTGTATTTCTTCATTTGAAATACTAAGAAAAAACTAAATCTTTACTCAAACAACTTACATTCCATTAAATCTTAATTTTACATATTTGTAGGTAGATTTGTCATATTTTATTTCTCTTTACTCGTCCATTACAAACTCCTTAACATCTGTTTTTCTATACGAAATAAACAGCTGATAACATTCCAGTATTCTTGGATTTTCATCAAAAAAAGAATAACAGCGCAATAACAAATGAGGGCAAGACTAAAAAAAATCCCAAAAGTATTTGTATTTAATGGTATATATCTTTTGTTCTGCCAAGTGTTAAACTATTCTTGTAATGGTGTGTAATAAATATCATTCACCATTGAGAGAAAGCTTTTCAGGTTCAGCTTTGAACTATATTACTTACCATGGCTGTTTGTGGGCACACAGTGAGCATTAAGGGTCAATTAAGTGGTTTAGATTATTTATTTAAATGAATATGGTCCATGGTGTATTGCCCTTAAAGAATTTAGGACTGTAATTCACTGCATTCCAACATCTGAGTGGTTACTTCATGAGTACAGATCCGTAATAGCTGATGGAAATGGCCAAAACTATGAAAATGAGACTGCAGTTGTCATAAATCAGAATTTTATTTTAACTATGTGGATTTGGACCCCTATGTTGCACTGACTGGACCATGCCGCTTTCCATAAACCCGACCCAAAGCCACTAATAAAACACATATGCCAGACGCCCTCCTCAGAGTGCTGTAATATCTTTAGCAGAAATTATTTTGTGTCTTCTTGTTGTATGAATAACATGAAACGTGCCTTTCCTTTTAAAACATCCACTGTGGATTTGTAAAGTGACGCTGCACTAAAAGTTGGAATGCATATAATTTCATTCACTTCAAATAAAATAAAAATCTTGTTGAAAACATGTTTTCAACATGGGGTGAATAGTTAAGTTTGTATATGGAAAGTACTTCCTCAACCACTCTTCTGGTGTCATTCCAGGTATGAAGGTGTGTTTTCTTTTCTGTATTTTAATGGCTAATTTAGTGCCATTGTTTACTTGATGCACACTCAATCTAAATGTTGCAATTTATGTGTTATTCTTTGCTATTTTTATGTCTATTAAAGTCACTAAGGTCTTTTAACAAATAATCTAAGTACTCCCTTGACATTGGGGTGTAAGTGTGACATACACCGAAGCCCATGAGCTGCTCTTTGTCTTGTCTCCACAGTAGGAATCAGAAGAGAACATGCCATAATCCAAATATATTTTAACATTTATATTTTAGAAAACGCTAGAAGGGCATCCTTGCTAAGCTATATTTGTACATAAATAGCTTCTACGTACATAGCTGTTTGCAAGCCTTTTCTCTCTTGCCACTAGAAATATACATTTATGGAGTTTGCAAACTGCTACTCCAGATTCTTTACTATCCAAACAGAACATGTTAAGATTTGTAAAGATTTATATGAGTAATAAATACATATATGTACTGCTACTACTATCCCATTCACCCTGCTGTGTACCAGAGGCCTGGGAGCTTCAGGGTTGTTAACAGTATTATAGCTTTTCCTAAAACTGCCCACTTGTGTACCGAGATGTATGATGTTTCTCGTGTGTGATATATCTGGTTCAACTTAATACATGTCATAAATTGCAGGCACTATTTCTTGTCAAACTCAACAAATATGGATGGTGCTATCAACAAACACATCAAAAAGGGTCCAATAAATGAAAAGCTAAGTGGTTAGGTAAACCACACTAGGAATATGGCTGCACAACTGAATCATAATGGGGGTAAAACTATCACCATTGCCATACAATGAATCAAGGAATCAAGGAATCAAGGAATTTTATATCATCACATCACATGTGGTACATGAGGTGGGACGAAATTCTAATCCCACGGTCCAGTTTACACCCTGATAGCAATTTTAAATAGCTGCAAAATAAGAATAATATAATAAAATATAAAGAAATATAAGAGAAATAGGATTTTGACTACACAGACTCTACAATATGGGACTTCGGACATAGCAGCAATGAGAATTCGGAGTGCAAATCTGCTGTAGCAGCATGGATGGTTAATAAAGTGACATATTAAAGTGACATTTTAAAGTGTGATATTAAAGTGAACAGTGACGGTTAAATGAGAAAGTGTTTTCCATTTGTAATTGAGTGTGTTTGAGAGTCTCACAGCTTCAGGAATGAAGCTGTTTCTCAGTCTGGTGGTTTTGCACTTGATTCTCCGCAGCCTCCTGCCAGAGGGGAGCGGGACAAAAAGTGAGTGTGCTGGGTGTGTAGGGTCCTGTATTTAAACAATCCATTAATGTCACATTTCGGCTTTTAGAATTTTCTTCCCAACTGAATTTTCATATCAATACTATGGAAGTTCTTGTGTGTGCTGTCAGGAAAAACAAAGGACAGATTTTTTTCATCATCAGAACAAAACACATTCCGATAATGAAATACATATTTCATGATTTAAGTGTTTATGGAGAGCTTTTAAAGCGTATTTGATCACAACTCATAGCTGGAGCAGTAAATGAATTAGAATAGGCATCGTACTTTGTTTCTCCCTTCAAACTTCACTGAAAATAAGCATGCGCTCATTTCCCATGACATGAGTTTAAGGCCTTAAACAACTCAAACCAAGTGCAGGGAAAGGATCTCAGCTCGGTTATTGATCAACACCTTCTGCCAAAAGATTACTCACAAGAATATCATTAATTCATAAAAACCTGAGAAAAAATTTATTATAGAATCGCAATTAAACTAAATAATGTTCTGCTTAGAATTAAGAAACATAGCTGAAGTCATTTTTCAGTTTAAAAAGAGCCTGGTCTTTGATTGCCTGAGTTTGAACATTTGAAAGAATGCAAAGCCTCGAGGGAAATCAAAGGCCAAGCTGGTATGAATTCATTTACATTATAGCAGGCTCTTAACACCAGTTTTCCACTGTAATATCAAAAATACATCAAAAAGCGCACCTACAAACCCGCAACCCCTTTCTCCTATCTGGGAGCAAGATTAATTTTTTCCTTTCAAGTGCTGACATCAAACAGAGAGAACATAGGATTTCATCCACCAAGTTTTCACCTGTGTGCGTAAACAACATCCAGAGGTGCCTTTAATGCATCAAATGAAGTTTGATGCATATGCTTTTGCAAGCCAAGATAAATATTACGCTGTTGCTTTTAAATCTAGGATGAAACCTCGGGACAGCCGGCCAGGGTGTTGACATCACAGGGGGAGCGAATTTATGATTTAATTCTCCTCTCACTTTGTAGTTTTTGAACTGAAGAGAAACTCAGCAACGTTCCTGATGTTTCAGCCAGCAGGTAGTTATAGGGTTGTTTCATTTAGAGCCAAATATATGGTAACTTCCATGAATTTACCTGATCTAGTACATAATAATGATACAGCAATGTACAATTTATGATTACTAAACAGAATATTATTAGAACTCACTATTCTATCTGCATTTTTTTGTCTTTGTAAAAATACTAAGCCAGTAATAATGTTAAGATATAACTTTTGACAATGACATTCATTACTCATCAAATGTATGTGAAAACTACTTATTTAACAACCACAAACGCAGAGTTGAACATAATAGAAATAGTGTACCTCAGTGGGGATCTTCAGGGTATACCACCAGCAAAGTTGGAGAATGTGGGTTCGTACAAATATAAAAACATAATAACAGAAGTAACAAGAAGAAGGCATTGTAGTAAAAAGAAAAGTCTGAAAATCTTCAAACAAAACTAAAGAAACAAGAAAAAGAATAAAAGATAGATGCTACTACTATTAAGAAGGATAAATGAAGGTTTGGGATCAATTTTTGTTTGGGATCAGTACAGTATTTTTAATTTGTAGCATTTTATGTTCAGAAAAACCTTTGAGGTTTTGAAAATCATAATCATTTACAAAACGTCTATTCAAACTCGAAACTTTAACACAAAGTTAAAACACAAAATAATTGATTCCCTTAGCTAGGGTGGTTTCCACACGGATTTAATATTTTCCCTACATTGTTTCATAAATATTTATGGTGATGGAAGTTCAAACGTTCCTCTTATTAATCTAAGTTCACTGCACAATCCCCAAGTGCAGGTTAGACCAAATGGTTTTAGACATGATTACAACACAGGTTCTTAACAAAAAAAAAAAGTCTATTCATTTGGAATAGACTTTAAAGTAAAGCTGTTGCAAAAAAAGCAGAAATAGTGGAAACATTTTTTAATGCAGAAGTTACACTTAACTGGAAGCACTCGTCAAAGAATCATTAAGTTACATCAAAGAACAAAAGCATTTGGCAACTAAAATCTGCAACTTAGACTTCAACGTGATGAGCAGAATGAATTAGTGAACATTTCTAGCACAATTAAGGTCAATGATCTGGTTAAGTCAATTTTGTGTAATATGTCTATTATGACAAAAAGGATGGAAATTTAACAAAGAGATATTTAAAGTTCAGCTCTTGTTTATTTAGACGCTAATATGTGTGATGAAACAAAACATCTGTCATACACTCTAGTTGCTGTTATCTCCACTCACAAACACATATTCTGTGACTTTTAGAAGTGCAGGTTTTAAGCAAGTACAGAAGAATGAAGGAAATAATCCATCATTCAGGGTAAACTCTAAACAGCCTAATGACACGTGGCAATATAAAATGGAAAACTCAAATAAACACCAGCGCGCCTGTTTGGAAGGACTCCTGGTACAATAGCCCAAACACTGGGCATTTAAGTAATCATTACTAGTCATAACTCAGCATGCTGGGGATGTTAAATAAACAATATACTTCTGTAAGGCATATACAACAAGGCCCAAATTTACTTTAGCTCTATCACTGGAATCTGTGAGGTAAAGGACACTCACCAGCCATGCCAGACAATCTCTTTTAATGTCATGTCACCTCTTTTCATCAACAGTAGAGCTTTTCTGTTAGCTTATTGCAAAAACTTACTACTGTATCCGTTGGTGGCCTGAGATCTGATTTGTGGCCATTATATGACATCAAGAAAAAAAACTTTAAACCTTTAGAATCACTCACTCTATACATAGACTGTTTGATTTACATCACATACATACCTTTAGATGTTGTTCTTCAGTGCAATTTTGTCTAATTTAATGAAAGACAAATAAAGGAAAAATCACTTAATAAATAAATGATTAGTAAAGAATTACAGATTAACTACTTCAAAAAGCTCACATTATAGCATTGCAGAGAGTTCTGCTGAACATGGAACGCATACCCACCATAAGCATGGGCCTTTTCTCATCTGACAACTGATACTGATTTTGCAGGCTGGTGTTAGGTGACTTCTAGGAGGTCAAGCTTAAAGTGTATGTTCTTAATGTAATGCCATTATGAATCAGATTTCCATTTTCAGCCAAGGGAACCAGCTGCATTTGGTGCTCCTCATTGAGAAAATTCCAGCTATAGACCAATGAAATCATTGCAAAAAGGGCTGTAGATTAAGAAAATAGGAAAAAATAATAATAAATTATGTTAAAACTGACAAAACTATGTTAGACAAAACAAACCAATACAAAAGAACACACAACTCATATTGTGTTAATCACAAGGGAAAGAAGGATGAGTCCACAAAAAGGCTTTAAATGTATTCAGGGAAGGAGCCTGCCTAACATGAATCAAGAATCAAGAATCAGTTTATTTATATAGCGCCAATTTACAACAGGTGTCGTCTCAAGGCACTTCACAGAAAATCAATTAAAATCAAAGATACATCATAAGAAATCAATTTGAAAAAGTTTACAATCTAAGGAACCCCAGCAGATTGCATCGAGTCATTGACTTGCAGCATTCACTCCTCTGGAATCAGCAGACCAAAACACTGGCTTGTGTTGTCGTTGACTTTACAACAATCCCTGAAACTGAGCATGCATGTAGCGACAGTGGAGAGGAAAAACTCCCCTTTAACAGGAAGAAACCTCCAGCAGAACCAGGCTCAGTACAAGCACCCATCTGCCACGACCGACAGGGGGTTTGAAAAGACAGAAAGGTAAATTAGAAGCACAGGATACTGAAATAATAGTTTATAGCAGCAGTTGTAGAGTGTCACTGGAAGCATCTCAGCCCATGTTCTCACACTATTCTCTCTCACACTAAGAGAAAACAAAAGGTTAACAAGGTTGAAATAACGGTAACTAAGTAGATTGGACAAAGGAAGAAAGTAGCAGAGAGAGAAGTGGTCAGATGGTCCTCCAGCAGTCTAAGCCTATGGAAGCATAACTATAGAAAAACTTAAATAACTTAACCCTATAGAGTGAGACATGAAGAAGGTAGAGCAAACAAGAGCCGTCTGTCAAGACGGAGTTTCTCCCCAACCGGATTAGGCTGTCTTTTCTAACTCTTCCTAACCATAAACTTTATCAAAAGGAAGGTTTTAAGCCTAGATTTGAAACTAGACAGGGTGTCTGCCTCACGGATTAAATCTGGAAGGTGGTTCCACAGGAGAGGAGCCTGATAACTGAAAGATCTGCCTCCCATTGTGCTTTTAGAGACACTAGGAACCACCAGTAAACCTGCAGTCTGAGAGCGAAGTGCTCTGTTAGGGACATAAGGAGTAATCAGATCTCTGATATATGATGGATCTTTATTAGTGAGGGCTTTATATGTCAAAAGAAGAATCTTAAAATCTATTCTACGTTTGACAGGGAGCCAATGAAGGGACGCTAAAATTGGGGAGATATGATCTCTCTTTTTAAGTTTCATCAGAACTCTTGCTGCAGCATTTTGGACCAACTGTAGACTTTTAATTGCATTTTGTGAACTTCCTGCTAATAAAGAGTTACAATAGTCCAGCCTTGAAGTAACAAATGCATGGACTAGCTTTTCAGCATCTGTCCTAGAGAGAATATTTCAAATTTTTGCAATATTCCTAAGGTGAAAGAAGGAAATCTTACAGACCTGTTTTATATGGGACTAGAAAGACATTTCCGGATCAAAAATAACACCAAGGTTCTTTACATTGTCACCAGATGCCAACCTGATTCATTCCAGGTCAAGTGGCTGACTAAGCAATTTCTTTTTTAGAGGTTCTTGTCCAAAGATAACAACTTCTGTCTTTTCAGAGTTCAAGAGCAGAAAGTTTAAAGTCATCCACATTTTTATGTCATCTAAACAGGCCTGTAATCTACCAAACTGACTGGATTCATCAGGATTTATAGATAAATACAGTTTTGTATCATCAGCATAACAGTGGAAATTAACACCATGCTGTCTGATGATTTTACCAATAGGGAGCATGTATATAGTAAATAGAATTGGGCCAAGTACAGAACCCTGTGGTACTCCACAAGTAACCTTAGAATGCGGAGAAGATTTGTCATTTAGATGAACAAACTGGGATCTATCAGACAAATACGATTTAAACCAGCCTAGTGCTGTTCCCTTGATCCCCACAGTGTGTTCAAGCCTTTCAATGAGGATATTGTGATTGACTTTGTCAAAGGCAACACTGAGATCTAACAGAACTAGAATAGACACTACCCCATTGTCTGAGGCCATGAGAATATCATTTGTAACTTTAAGGAGAGCAGTCTCAGTGCTATGATGAGCTCTGAAACCTGACTGAAATTCTTCAAATTGGTCAATATTCCTCAAATGCTCTCTCAGTTGATTAGCAACAAATTTTTCAAGGATTTTGGATAAAAAAGGAAGATTAGATATGGGTCTGTAATTTATTAAGTCTTCTTGATCAAGAGAAGGTTTATTAAGTAGGGGTTTTATTACAGGTACCTTAAGAACCTCTGGTACATAACCATTCACTAATGACAAATTAATCATTTCCAAAATGGGGGTAATAATAATAGGAAATATTTCTTTAAACAATTTTGTTGGGATTGGATCTAACATAAAAGTTGAAGGCTTAGATAAAGAAAATATTTTTGAAAGCTCAGAAGGCTCAACTGGAACAAAACACTTCAAACAGAGATCAGGCTCCAGAGCCACATTCAATAGCTCATTGCTTACTGAGGTTGTAGTTATGTTTGGTTCCTACCAAACATAACTACTACCTCAGCAAATCAATTTGATTATCAATCAAGCTTTCAATTTTAGTTTTAATAGATTCAATTTTATCAATAAAGAATTCCATAAAGTAATTACAGCTAAGAGTTGGAGGAATGGATGATATAACAGAGATTTCATTTGTCGTAAGTTTAGCAATTATATTAAAAAGAAACCTAGGATTGTTCTTATTCTCCTCTATTAGTAAAGTGAAATATGCAGATCTAGCTTGGCGCAAGGTCCTTTTATACAGAAGCACGCTGTTTTTCCAGGATAAATAGGACTCCTCTAAAAGCGAAAACCACCATTTCTTTTCCAATTTCCTGGTTTCTCCCTTCAATGTATGAAGTTCTGAATTAAACCAGGGGGCCAACCTCCTATGAGTAATCACTTTCCTTTTTATGAGGGCTACGTTGTTTAATGTTGTACGCAACGAGGACGTAATACTATGAACAACAGCATCAATCTGTGTAGGGCATGAAATTAATTTGTTGCCCTCCACTGCGTTTCTATGAAATACTGAAGGAATTAGAGGTGGAATGGATTCTTTGAAGGCTGTAACAGCATTGTCCGATAGACACCTACTATAAAGATTTTTTTTTTTCAGATTTTAAGTACTCGGTGAAAAAGAACTCAAAAGTTATCAAAAAATGGTCAGAAAGGAGAGGGTTATGAGGCGGTACTATAACTTTTTCACACTCAATGCCATAGGTCAGCACAAGGTCTAAAGTGTGCCCAAGAGAGTGAGTAGGTGTTTGGATTTTTTGAGTGAAGCCAATTGAGTCTAAAATGGCAGTAAAGGCTACATTTAGACTGTCATTTTTGGTGTCAACATGAATGTTAAAATCTCCTACTATAATGATTTCATCAGTGTGTAACACTATTTCAGATGAAAAATCTGAGATCCGATCTATAAATTCAGAGTAAGGACCTGGCGGACGATACAAAATAACAAACAGAATTGGTTTAATTCTTTAAGAGGTTGGATGAGGAAGGCTAAGGGTTAAATGTTCAAAAGAACTATAACTATTAGTTGGCCTGGGATTCATTAATAAATCTGATTGAAAAATGCTTCCTACTCCTCCACCTCTCCCAGTACTTCGAGGAATGTGAAAGTTTGAATAATTAGAGGGAGTTGATTCGTTGATACTATTATATTCCTCATGCTGCAGCCAGGTTTCTGTGAGACAAAGCAAATCAATTTGATTATCAAGAATTAAATCGTTAACTAATAAGGACTTTGAGGATAGAGATCTGATGTTCAATAAGCCACACTTAATAGCTGTAGATTTTTGTTTCATCTGAGTTGTTTTTATCTTTGTGAGATTTTCAGGATTAGCTCTTTTTAGATTGATCTTTAATCTATTTGGTTTTGGTCGTGGGCAAGACACCGTCTCAATGGGATGTTGGGTAGGTAACTGTAGAGAAGCCGCAGAGAGGAGTTCTAAACTACGACTCTTCTTCCTGGTCTGTACCCTGGTTTGTCAGTAATTTGAGGAGTTAATATATTCGGCCATATTTCTAGAAAGAAGAGCTGCTCCGTCCAAAGTGGGATGGATGCCGTCTCTCTGGATAAGACCAGGTTTTCCCCAAAAGGTTTTCCAATTATCAATGTAACCCACACCGTTTTCTGGACACCACCTAGATAACCAACGGTTGAATGACAACATGCGACTAAACATGTCGTCACTGGTCCGATCAGGCAGGAGACCAGAGAAAACTACAGAGTCCGACATTGTTTTTGCAAACTCACACACCAAAGCAACACTAATTTTAGTGACCTCTGATTGGCGTAACCAGGTGTCATTACCGCCAGCGTGAATAACAATCTTACTGTATTTACGATTATCCTTAGCCAGCAGTTTGAGGTATGATTTTATGTCGGCTGTTCTGGCCCCTGGCAAACATTTGACTATGGTTGCTGGTTTCTCTAAAGCAACGTTTCTGACTATGGAGTTGCCAATTACCAGAATCTGTTTCTCAGCGGGTGTATCGCTGAGTGGGGGGTGTTTTAACAGCACTGAGCCGAGCTTCCAATTCCCAAACGTGTGGAAAGCTGCTCCACAAGGGGGCGCTATAACAAAAGTTCCATCACCTCCCAGCTTTAACATCGCCTTTAGAAAGGCCCAGAGCAGCTGGGTAGCAAACGTTCTATTCGATAAAAAACTGTAGGTTAAGCAAATCCAAGAGATTGAGAAAGGTCATTGAGTCATTTAAAAACAAATAGAACAAAAAGGAAAGACATAATAATCTCGATTTAGGCAATTTTCCACATCTGGAGAAAGCTTGTTCTCATTAAAGGTTTGACTTGTGTCGTAATACTCAACTTGCAATCAAATTTCATCTCCAGACTGGTGGCAGTGGATTTATCATAAAGTCAAACAAGGGCATTTAGACAGATAAATATTAAATCTGTCTTTTATATAATTGAAGGTCAAAATATTCAGGGCCATTAAACCTCTGATCTCTTTTAGGTATGGTTAAAAAAGTATGAAAAAGTAAGTGTTGACTCCATACTTATTAACATAACATGATGGTCATAAGCATTAGAAAATATTTTCCTAATTTCCTCAAAGTGGAAGAGAGAATTATATAGAAAAAATAAGGGGTCCTACTTTAGGCTCATTGGAATAACTCTTGGAACAAATAATTGTTATGGGAGATTTGACCAGAAGATATTTTGTTTAACCCATCTCTGGGTTAAACAAAATATTTTACGTTTTCTTTTTCAAGGTGATTTGTGCAAAACTTAGATGTAGGTGAGAAATTCTGAGAGCTTTAAATTCTAAAGTATTAAAGTCACTTTTCTTTTACTTTTTGTAGCTCCCTTTTTGTTGCAGCACGTCGCTTGATCTTGTGTTTCTGATTCAGAAACTGTGGATTCTTAGATTTTTAATAACGTCAAACACATATAAGTGAAATAAATGAGAAGATATGGTCATTAAGGTGAATCAAACTCCTTTTAATTTTGGGCCACAATCATGAATGTCCTCAAAGGGCTAAAACTACACGTTAACAAACTTTTGAAATATTAATAAAGGGTGTTTCTAGTTTTCATATTTAAAATAAATATCTTACCATATGCCTTATGGCTCTTTATTATGTGTAAAAATAGGTCTTACATTTCTTTATTTCTGCTTGTCTTCAAAAGACATTACTGACCCAATATCCTGTTTCAGAGAGAGCGAGTCTCTATCATGTTGCTTTTGGCCATTGACCAAATCACAAAAGTATGAAAATTACCTCTTCAGTCGTGGCCTGCAGCTCTTTAGAAAAGCCATCAGTGCTCATTTAGACAAACCTCCCCATGGCTCAGATGCTAGACTTGACTGGCTTCTCTGCCCACAGCTGCTGTCAACCTCCAAAACCTCTCAATTCCTTTAATTTGGAGGAACTAAATATTCAGAGATGTTTTGAGTTGTTTGTACAGCCCTATAACTCAATGACCCCGTGGTGTTACAGCAATGCAGAAAGCCAGATAAACAGCATGGGCTTCCTCTCTGCTTGTTATCAGCTTTCTCATACTCTCACTGGCCTACACTTTGGCCCCTCGACGCCTAATGTGTCACATCCCTCTGGTCACAGAAATAGCTTGACATGCTGTCTCTGGGTTGCTCTCCTTCTCAACAAAGACGAGCTGCGTGCAATTCTTTCACTGCAGTGGGTTCCAAACTGAAGACGATGCAGAAAGAGACATTTGTACTTTGCTGCACAAAAATATGATGGTGTCGGTAAAGTTGATTGTGCCTTCATAAAAAGCACCATTGCCTCATCCATGATAAATACTGAAGAACATTGCCAAATTATGAGTAAAACATCCAAGGATATAAATAGCTCTTCTTCAAATCTAACTAAACGAATAAATTCCCTTGCAGTGAGTCTGCGTCGAGTATGATTAATGCTGCTGCTTTTGATTCGAAGTGAGCAAGTGAATCAAGCTCCATCCATGCCGAAAAGGAAAGGCATCATTTAGAGAAGGTTGGGATTACCAACATTCCCAGGACACTGAGATATTCAACAGATTCCTGAAACACATTCATGCACAAATCGCATCAGGTGTCAGGTGCTGCTCTCAACCCTGCCAGCATCAGGTTATGATCATTAAGAACATCGAACGAGCTTGGCAGTCTGAAGTATTTGAGCAGCAAGTCTCTGGCTTCTAACCAGAGACGGGGCTTTTATTCAAACAGATGCTTGCCCTTATGAATCGTGGCATACCCTCAGGAGCAGGCCTTGCTTCACATTTCTTGGTTAGCAAGTTTTACCAGGAATTCCTTGGAAACAAAGCCATAAAAGCTATCGTGCATCACGGCACTCACAAACTTGAGATGCATGTTTGTGTCTGCAAGTCACATGAAGAAGGAAGGTGGATCCAAAAAAGGTTCAGATGTGTCCTCAGTCTGATTTTGGTGTTTGATGGCTGGTCAATCAAACTGCCCTCTTTATTGTCAAATAATCCCAGTTGTAAGTGCCTCGGCATCACTTTCCATCGTTTTGCTTGGCACTTCATTACTATAACCACAGTATGAGGTCAGGCTTCAGATCTTTAGCAGACGTTAGAGGTTTAGAAGAGACATTTATGCATTGAAAGGGGCTGTTGCTGGGTTATGTTGCAGCTCCCTCCTGTGGTCACTTCTGTGTTAATAATTTTCTCCAGACTAATGGAGAGACGAATATACGCAAGTAGTATGGTATTGTTTGTCTTTGAAGAAAAGAAAACCTATATAACAATCAACAAGTGTCTAATGGATTCATGTACTGAAAGTTTTAATTTGAACTATGTTCCTTTCAAATAAAACAATTTGGATATTCCACTCATTAAAACAAGGGCCTAAACAAGCTACCTTGGTCTAGCGTTTTTGTAACACTAGACCAACAGTTGGTTAGAGGCAGCAAGAGTACTGCATTGGTAAATACTACCATGTCTAAAGTAACAGACCATTGGACTGTAATACTATATTGGGATATTACAGTGCATCTCTAGGCTGCACTATGTTAGCCCTATCCTCTAAAGTAGCTAGGCTGGGTTCATTTGTTGTGTAAATTAGACCCACATAGCAGAAGCAAATTAATTTGAAGCTTGTTTATTAAGTCTGCTCTTTCCTATTCAAAAGTGTACGTGTTCACTTGCACAGCTGCCTGTGAATCATAACTACTTGTAGCTTCTGATGAAGTTGCTCATTAAATAAACAATGGCAACGTTTTTTTTTTTTTTTTTTCAGGACAGGAACCTTTTCCAGGAACTAGTCGGGTTTTCTGGTCCCTGCATTACCAGGAAGAAAAGTTGACAACTAGGGTCAGAAAGAAAAGAACATGAAGAAAGGTAGTTTCACTTACCAAAAACTTGTGGATGAAGGTTTTTGACAAGGTAGGAAGTAAGCATTTTGATTAGGATGATTTATTTTAACATTACATTTTGGTAACATAAGTTCAAAGTCTCCCGCGACAATGCTGGTTTATTGATCTGATAAAATACAGAGCAAGTCCTTGAGTGATTCAATGGTTGTGTGCTGTACTGAAGAACAACAACAACAAAAAAAAACAACAAAAAAACAGAATTAATTAATTAATTGTGGCCACGTTTTTTTCTTCTTCTTCAAAACAATTCTTTGCTGAGCTACAGGGTTCATAGTATACGCTTATGAAATATTTATGAATTATTCAAACTTTCTATGAGTTTAAAGCAATTATAAATCTGTTTCAGGATGTAAAAGCTATGCAATGATTATAACTTTTTAGATAGAGTGCGTCTAATTTTATCTGAAAAAGACAAGTCTCTACTCTTCTCACCTCTAAACTTTAGAATTATTTTCTTTTGAGAGATACAGTGACTCTGTATATGTAGAATATGCAGTGTGAGAAAAATAAATTCCAGTTTTACAACAACTTTTTTGGTTGCATGACCTACGTCTATATTGTGGTTGTAGGAAGAGTTACGGCACGACAGATGCTGACATAAGGGTCCTGCTCCACTGTGGAAAAGATCACAAAGATCAAAGTTCAGCAAAAAAAGTTTAAAAAAACAATATAAAAACATTGAAGAGATAGAAATCAAATCAGTATTATTCTTAACATTAGTCTAAAGCTGAACACAGAGATTATCTAATAAACCGTGTTGTATTGTTTTGTCACTCTGGTTTGTTGGTATTGATCTTGTTGTCTATTATTATTATTATTGTTATTATTATTATTATTATTATTATTATTATTAATGTATGTATTTATTTAGTTTCAGTCACCTAAAGTGTTCCATACTTAAATATTGTAATTAAGATTGTTAGTTCTTTGTTTGTTCGTTGTTGTATTGCGTTATTTCTTATTAGTATTAATCCTAAGCATTTGGTTTAGTTAGCTCAGGAGTGCCAAATTCCAGTCCTGGAGAACTACAATTCATTGGAGGCATCAACTTCCTCAACACACGCCCTGGTTCAGAACCAGGCTTTTGCACTGTTGGAACAGGAGTGCATCCAAACGTGTCATGGCCCTGGGTTGGTTTATGTTTTCTGTGTTTGCATTCGTTATTTTTATAGTAGGTGTCTATCGGACAATGCTGTTACAGCCTTCAAAGAATCCATTCCACCTCAAATTTCTTCAGTATTTCAGAGAAACGCAGTGGAGGGCAACCAATGAATTTCATGCCCTACACAGATTGATGCTGTTGTTCATAGTATTACGTCCTCATTGCGTATAACATTAGACAACGTAGCCCCCATAAAAAGGAACATGATTACTCATAGGAGGTTGGCCCCCTGGTTTAATTCAGAACTTCGTACCTTGAAGGGAAAAAACAGGAAATTGGAGAAGAAATGGTGGTTTTCGCTTTTAGAGGACTCCTATTTATCCTGGAAAAACAGCGTGCTTCTGTATAAAAGGACCCTTCGCCTAACTACTACCTCAGTAAGCAATGAGGTACTGAATGTGGCGCTGGAGCCTGATCTCTGTTTGAAGTGTTTAGTTCCAGTTGAGCCTTCTGAGCTTTCAAAAATATTTTCTTCATCTAAGCCTTCAACTTGTATGTTGGATCCAATCCCGACAAAATTGTTTAAAGAAGTATTTCCTATTATTATTACCCCCATTTTGGAAATGATTAATTTGTCATTAGTGAATGGTTATGTGCCAGAGGCTCTTAAGGTAGGTGTAATAAAACCCCTACTTAAGAAACCTTCTCTTGATCAAGAAGACTTAATGAATTACAGACCCATATCTAATCTTCCTTTTTAATCTAAAATCCTTGAACATTTTTTTGCTAATCAACTGAGAGAGCATTTGAGGAATAATGACCTATTTGAAAATTTTCAGTCAGGTTTCAGAGCTCATCATAGCACTGACACAGCTCTCCTTAAAGTTACAAAATATATTCTCATGGCCTCAGACAATGGGCTCGTGTCTATTCTAGTTCTGTTAGATCTCAGTGTTGCCTTTGACAAAGTCAATCACAATATCCTCATTGAAAGGCTCAAACACACTGTGGGGATCAAGGGAACAGAACTAGGCTGGTTTAAATCGTATTTGTCTGATAGATCCCAGTTTGTTCATCTAAATGACAAATCTTCTCCGCATTGTGAGGTTACTTGTGGAGTACCACAGGGTTTTGTACTTGTCCCAATTCAATTTACTATATACATGCTCCTTATTGGTAAAATCATCATACAGCATGGTGTTAATTTCCACTGTTATGCTGATGATACAAAACTGGATTTATTTATAAATCCTGATGAATCCAGTCAGTTTGGTAGATTACAGGCATGTCTAGATGACATAAAAATGTGGATGACTTTAAACTTTCTGCTCTTGAACTCTGAAAAGACAGAAGTTGTTATCTTTGGACCAGAACCTCTAAAAAAGAAATTGCTTATTCAGCCACTTGACCTGGATAGAATCAGGTTGGCATCTAATGTAAAGAACCTTGGTGTTATTTTTGATCAGGAAATGTCTTTCAAGTCTCATATAAAACAGGTCTGTAAGATTGCCTTCTTTCATCTTAGGAATATAGCAAACATTAGAAATATTCTATCCAGGGCAGATGCTGAAAAGCTAGTCCATGCATTTGTTACTTCAAGGCTGGACTATTGTAACTCTTTATTAGCAAGAAGTTCACAAAATGCAATTAAAAGTCTACAGTTGGTCCAAAATGCTGCAGCAAGAGTTCTGATGAAACTTAAAAAGAGAAATCATATCTCCCCTATTTTAGCTTCCCTTCATTGGATCCCTGTGAAACTTAGAATAGATTTTAAGATTCTTCTTTTGACATATAAATAATCTCTAAAAGCACAATGGGCGGCAGATCTTTCAGTTACCAGGCTCCTCTCCCGTGGAACCAGCTTCCAGCTTTAGTCATTGAGGCAGACACCCTGTCTAGCTTCAAATCTAGGCTTAAAACCTTCCTGTTTGATAAAGTTTATAGTTAGGAAGAGGTAAAGAAGACAGCCTAATCCGGTTGGGGAGGAACTCAGTCTTGACAGACGGTTCTCATTTGCTCAACCTTCTTCATGTCTCACTCTAAAGGCTTAAGTTATTTAAGTTTTTCTATAGTTATGCTGCTATAGGCTTAGACTTCTGGAGGTCAATCTGACCAATTCTCTCTCTGCTACTTTCTTCCTTTGTCCAATCTACCTAGTTACCGTTATTTCAATCTTGTTAACCTGTTGTTTTCTCTTAGTGTTCTTCTCTCCATAGCAACCACACCTGGGCTGGCGTTCTGTTAGCTGAGACAGCTTCTTGGATGAGAACACGGGCTGAGATGCTTCCAGTGACACTCTACAACTGCTGCTACAAAACTATTATTTCAGTATCCCGTGCTTCTAATTTAGCCTCTGTCTTTTCAAACCCCCAGTCGGTCATGGCAGATGGCTGCTTGTACTGAGCCTGGTTCTGCTGGAGGTTTCTTCTCGTTAAGGGGGAGTTTTTCCTCTCCACTGTCACTCCATGCATGCTCAGTATGAGGGATTGCTGTAAAGTCAACGAAAATACAAGCTATTGCTTTGGTCTGCTGATTCCAGAGGAGTGAATGCTGCAAGTCAATGACTCGATGCAATCTGCTGGGGTTCCTTAGATTGTAAACTTTTTCAAATTGATTTGTTTATGATGTATGTTTGGTTTTAATGGATTTTTTTGTAAAGTGCCTTGAGACGACATCTGTTGTAAATTGGCGCTATATAAATAAACCGATTCTTGATTCTTGATCTCTTCAATAAATATTACAAAGAACCTCTTTTCTGGTTTTTGGGTTTTAAGCAATATTTTTATCATTTAAATCAAATCAAGCTAATTTATTTACCACATATCTGTAATTAAGGTGTATCTTCACTAACTTGACTAATTTAAATTTATCTGCTGCTTTAATTGTCTATTTTGGACTGCGACCAATTGTTGAATAAAAAGATTTTCCTTCAGATTTTGATCATCTGGAGTTCAAAGCAGACATATTTGACACAGATCAAGAACAAGGCATTCTCAGAGCTATTCTGATCATGGAGGAATGTCTGCAAAGTCCTATGTTGTTATTCTTTGAGTAAGCTGACATTTGTGGCAGTACATTAGTGAGTCAGAGTTTTGTATATGTTTGTTTTTATAATAATCGATCATATTCCTGCTTGTGATCCCATCCTAACTTGATTTCTAAGGAATGAGGATGTTTCATGGGAAGATTATAAATAATTCCAACACTGTTGACTTCTAAGTTTATCCAACTGCTTTTTCTCAAACCAATGAAAGCAATAAACCAAAGAAGGGTAGGGATAAGAAAGGTGATGAAATAAAAAGTAATAAATATGAAGGTCTTAATACTGTCTCAGTTAAAGTTTGGTGTACATTTAATGCGGGTTAACAACATGTAAAGAAACCAACACAACATAAAACAACTTAATGTCTAGATTTACTTTTTTAACATTTGTAATTTTTGGCCAACTGGTATTTTGTTCTTTTAGAAACATCTGTGTGTTTGAAGAAGAAATTATTGGATTCAATTTTAAATTTAGATTTAAAAATAAATTAGACTTTAAATCCCAAGCAATAGACATAATAAACGCATTAAAATATTGATGTCGCCACATTTTTGCAGGACCGTGGTGTAGGCCCATCCTCAGTTCCAGAAGCCTAATGGAGGTATTGTAAGGTATTAGCTGACATCTTCTGGTCAAATCTGGGAATTGCTAGTTCACTGAATTTGAGCGGTGGAAGTAACATTTGTTAGATACCAGCGGAAGTTAACAACTTTCACTCGAAAGAAGAGAAGTAAAACATATATTTCAATTCAACCATGAGTTTAAATTTTTCCAAGAGATGGACCCATAAAAAGATAATGAAACCTAGGAAACAATTAAACACACAGACGAACAAACTTGTGGGGACTTTTCATTGACATCTATTCATTACTACAGCCTAACCCCGACCCTAAACCAAACCTAACCTAACCTATTTCTACCCATAAACGGACTTTGTATTGACTTCCATTAATTTAAATAACTGCTTTTATGCCTAATCTGAACATTTACCCTAACCCTACCCATCAGCAATGTATTTATAACCCTGGCCTAACCAAAGTTAAATTCACACCACACCTCTAAAACTTACCTTTAACCCTAAAAGAGGGGGTCATTAGGGACATTAGGATCAAAGGAAACACAGAACAACTTTTGACGGTGAGTCAAAATGCTGGTTACATCTCACTGAAACAAAACCTTGGACTTTTCTCTTGCTACTTTTATCTCATACTGCAAACCTCTCATGAAGATACATGAGTCATCAATTAATGCGGAGCACATTTGGTTATTTAAGGCTGATGAGCAACATTTCATCCTTGCTGCTATTTGTAAAATAGCCACTGAAGTTCTGAGTTGATATAAAGATTGTGGCAAACCAAACATTGCTGGTTTATGTATTCCAGTGTCCAGCCACCCAGCTGGATGCAGCTCCATCATATCAGTGACCAGACAGCTCTTTTGATTCTGAAATGGAAAGCCTGGCTGTGATGATTCTCTCTGCCCGTCATCTTAATCTTCAAAGTTGTTCAGAGAAAAGGAGCCTCCTTAGTAAATGCTGCCGGACAATCTCAATGACCCCCACTTTTACACACACTTACAGACGTACACATTCCTCCTGGCATTGCCATCTATAATTTGGATCAAAAAAAGCAACAAATCTGTTTGATGGCATTTTGCTGATAATCCTACTCAATCTTGTTTTTTTTGTTTTGTTTGGTGCCACAAATTGAAATCAAACAGCTGTGTAATGTTCCACTTCCAGTTCACTCACAGATGAAAAGGACCACACAGACTGAGCACTTCCAAGATGCGAGTTTCCTGTCAAACTTTATATTTAAACTAGTTCTTAAAAGTTTAATTAGCTTGTTACATCTTAGAACATTTTACAATGGAAAAGCACAAAGCATTGAAGTTATCAGAGAGTCCTTCTATCTGGAATGTTTTAGTGCCAAAGGACACTGCTAAATCTTACTTGGAGCAAGTCTGCAAAACAAAGAGAAGACTAATGTTGCCATCTTCTGGTCAGTTGCACTCACATATCAGTCTTCAGAAAACCATTTGAAAACCACGCAACTTTACAAAAGAGACCATATGTGTTATCAATAGTAAATCAATACAATGCTTCAAAACTAAAAAGATTTATTCAAACCAAAGAATTTCTGAGATCAACATGTTTTTTTAATTTTAGGTATTAATTATAAAAAAAAAAAAAAAAAAGGTAAATCTATAATTTATGCCATCATGGTTGTGGCATTTTAAAGGAATGCATTTAAAAAAAATCTATTCCGGTTACTTTATTCATTAGAGAACCCGAAACATTTCCACTTTAAATGCAAATATGTTGCGTATTAAACATTTACAAAGCATAAGCGGACTTTATCTCTAATGGAAATAACCATAATCTAGAAATGTTCAAAAATATTTTTTTACTCTTCATCTTATTTTTTACCACTATCCTTAAAAAGTACTCACAGACTTATTGTACATATTTTATTGCCTTAAAACATTACAAAAAAGCAAGTAACCAGTGCAATGTCACTTAAGATGTCACTTGCACTCATTGCTGCTACGTCCGAAGTCCCATATTGTAGATTCTGTGTCCATACTGTAGATTCTGTGGAGTCAAATCCTATTTCTCGCATAGTTCTTTATATTTTATTATATTATTTAAAATTGCTATCAGGGTGTAAACTGGACCGGGGGATTAGAATTTCGTCCCACCTCATGTACCACATGTAATGTGATGACAAATAAAAATTCCTTGATTCCTTGATTCCTTGATTCCTTGAAGTACTCAGGAAGGTGTGTTTGGAAGGTGTGTTGACGACTCTGTGAGTCACACCTTTATTTTTAGCTCTTAAACAGAAAAATAAAATAAAATAAGTTACATTTGTTGTACTGGCTTTTCACTTTTAGCACGTATAACCACTAGAAAATGTATGTAATGTTCAATAAAAAACTAAAATACATTTTGCACACATGAAAAGACTTTGGCTACACTATTGTAACACTAGAACTAAATTTGATAGTAGCTTGTATCTAAAACAATTTACGTTTTTTTAAATTCATGTCTTTTTAAAGTTATACAACAATTCTATTGACCCTAAAGCGTTTCAAGATGTAATAACCATGAGATAATCTCCATTAACATACAGCATTGAAAACTATATGGAAAAAATGTTAAATGAAAAAGGAAGAACGCCTTTAGTTTATTCTCACTTCTTACAGTACCCCTTTGTGAACATAATGACCCTTTATCACCCTTTTCTTGTAACAACCACACTGTGATTGCACCTTTCCATCACATTCCAACAATGGCCTGATAGAGAACAAATAGTTGTTATTCAGGATTCAGACAGCAGGACATGTGTCCTTGTCCTGGGTAAAGTCTGGGGCGACAAGTGTCCCCTAAGCAACGGCCCGATTAAGGCAAACACAGCGTTACCATGGAGGCAAAGACACAAATCAGTTTAAACACTCACCAGGGCCCACCCGGTGCAACAGAACAACCTGTCGACATGGAGGAGTCACCAGCTGCTGAGGACAAAAGAATGGATTTCATAGCAGACTGCGTGCTGAGAACTCTTAAACTGAAGCCAGATATATGGGAAAAATGCATGTCCGATGAGGACAACATGCAGGCGTTGCAGGACTTCCTGGACACAACAGAGCAGAGGACTCTGATGCTGACCGTGACCGCAGCCGGAAAGCTGGAGCTCACAGCCTCATTCACTACCAGCCGTAAAAACAAGACAGTGTACTTTATGAAGAAAGACAAAGCAGTGCTGAGTCCAGAGTCCATCAAAGAGAGCTTGGTTTACGGAGATTTGTCTTACGCTCCACTGGACAACTTTTCTGCTGTAGTTGGGGAGGTAAGCAGCAGAGCATGATACGGTAATGATTACATGTTTCTCAGTATGAAGTGAGCAGATAGATTTGTCTCATCCACTCTAAACCCAAATCTGTTATCAAAAAGGTGTCGAACACACAGATGATTCTCAGGTATATTTACTCAACATTTATCAGCTTCACATCCCAGAAAGTGGAAAGCAGAGGTAATAATTTCACTTAAACAAGATGAAAAGTATTACATGTTTCAGGAAAAGAACTACTTCTGCAGCTACATTACCTCATATGCTGAAAAAAGCGCTTACACCTTAACTTATTATTCAAATACTATTGAATTTTGTTTTGGAGATCATCAAGTGTCATCAGCAAATCTGTTAATGAATGACTGAAATGTCCTCAACTCTACCTAGCTGAAGTATAATATCAATTCAATTTGGAGATTTTAAGGATTTATTCGCATACATGCTTTTCCAGGTTCAAATGATTAGGCAACGCACAACCGAAATAAGATTTAACAACAATTGGATGCACATGTTTGAATTTGGTGTGAGTTTTGTCAAGTTACTATATATTGAGGATTCCAACAATCCTAAACATCTAACTCTTAAAGACTTCTGATCCCTAAAACTTCTATAGGTTTTGGCTCCACTACTCTCCAACGCGAACAACCACATTAAATGGCCCCAAGTTGTGTCCAAAGACATTAGGCACCACGTCCACTCCCTCAAGACTAGCGTGTTAGTTGTGTCAGGGCAAGTCCAAGGCAAAACTTTGCTTCCTCTCCCTGAAGACTCTAACAAAATGGAACAAATTGCCCTGGAGGAAGAAAAAAGGTAAGCAGGGACCAGTGACTCACAGAATCATATTAAAGCATTGTTTGTCCTTCATGTACATTGTGAAATGGTTTACCTGTATAACATCACAGTGGGGTAACAGTGGATAAGGGTATTATCCACTCTCTGGAGTCCACTGTGATCGATTGGAGTCATCAGATCCGCTCTGTTCTCAAGAAAGACTCATCTGAGGCTTTGCTGGCAGGAAAAAATCCAACACCTCGCTCTGAGCTGCTCTTCTGGAAGAACAGGTCAGCACCTCTATCATTTCGGAACTTCAGTAGCCACCGGCTGCTTTTGAAAAGTGCCATTTTGTACGTAGAACGCTCGACTCATATCTACAGAGTTATTACAGAAGTATATTGTCAATTCTTGCCATTGCTGCTAAATTATCAGGTTTCAGAACATCTGTGTGGTGGAGTGCAAAATAGAATATTTGGCCCATTGCTTCGTTTATTTCTTCTATTGTAGAAAATATGCTTTCGGAGCAGAATTATCACTAAATTACAGCAAACATCCCTGCAGGTATTAGATCTTGCAGCAATGAGCTGCTGCTAACTGTTGAGATACTTGGAAAAAATACACAGTAACTATTAAACATAGACATGCAGTAGCAGGTTTTCATCTTCTTCCTGACAGATACTGATCAAGTTCACCTACTTTTGCTCTGATGCAGCAAAACAATCTTTTTGATTCTTAGTTAAAAACATCTATATACACATTCAGAGATAGAATAATCCAATCAGCCAACATGGTATCATTTAGCTGGATTGTGAGTGGTAAACAACATGGCTGTGCATGACGAACATGCAAGATGGACCCTTTACTTCAGAGCCTTGCAAAAGTATTGAAACGTTTTTGACACTCAATATTCTATGATACTCTACATGTGATTTGTAAATGAAAGAACAAGAGCATAATGTAAAGATATTGTTGGTGTTTTCACTCATTTTGTGGATGCCTAAAAGAACTTCAACTAAAGATACTAAAGCATGAATTTAAGAATAAGTGATGTCCTAAAAATCGAAGTGCTCAGAATAATGGACTTCCAGTGTGCCTCAGAATTTTAAGAAAATGTGATTGAAACTTTTCTCCATTTTTTGTAAGATATGCAGATTTGAAGTGCATCCACTCCCAGTTGAACTCCTGTAAAGTGAAGAAGATGGAGGGATTGTTGGAGTCTGTGGAAAGCAGCTATTACTCTGCATTTATTAACATGCAGCGAGATGTCCTTGCAGGTAAAATCATTGCTTTTTTTATAATAATAATACGTTTACTTTTCCATGCAGAATATAGAATTAATGTATCATTATTTTTGGCAGCTTTGGAAGAAGCGCAAGACATTTGCATCTATCTGACACCCCTACAGCGTCTGTTTGAGGAAATGGAAAATGTGGAGTTCCCTGAGGTCAAAGGTCAAATTAAAGCTTTTATGCACACAATGTGCCTGGTGTGGGCCAACTCCAGATACTACAACACCCCGGGACGCCTCATTGTCCTCCTGCAGGAGACATGCAACCTTCTCATACAGCAGGTTAACTCAGTTTCTACCTTTTTTTTTGTTCTGAGTGAATATTCCCCTCATGTTTTAGAAAGATTATTTATTCCCCAGCCTCCTAAACTGAGTTCCCAGTGATGTTCAGTATTTTCTTAGATTTATTAATTTACTATTTTCTTTCTTTGAGTGCCGTTTTTTCTTTTCTTATTGTTTCATTTGATACAAATCTTTATGTTTTTGTAATTTGTCTGTATAAAAAAAAAATGTCTCCCCAAATATTAACATTTGTACCAATCCTCTACAAGGAAGGTACTGTCAGTCACTAGGGACTTAGAAAAGATCTTAGCAGGCCCAGGGCTGAACTTAGCAGCAGGTCAATTTATTTCCCATGGCAAAAAGGGCCTTAACACAAACGTTTGAGTTAAGAAAACAGCCGGTGTCCTGATGTGTAAAGACCTCTCTTTTGACTGTCTCAGTTTGCAATATTTGCATTATTCATCCCAGAGGCTATGTTTACCCCATGAGTGGAATATCAGCTAAACTGATAAATGCATTACACCTACGTTTGACATGGAGCTGCTGAACAACACAGTCCAATGATCACAATAAAAAAATGCAGTAAAACCTAAAAGATCAACTGGGGATAGACTTACTGTGTCTTACAAAATTATTCATACTTGACATTTTTTCACATTTTCTCACATTGCAACCCTAAAGCCCAATGAATTTTACAGGGATTTTATTTAATACAGCATTAATAAAACTGGTATGCATAAACTTTGCTGCAGAGATCAACTCAGCTGCATAGATATGTCCAGGTATGATAAACCTGCTGACATGACAACTATTAAACATAAACAGACACATTTTGGCTCAAAGGAAAAGAGATTAGAAGGAAAGATATTTTCCTAAGAAAGTCTTTAGAAATCCTGGTTTTAATGCTATTTAACACACAATTTATTGGCTGCCTTTTACAAAGCAGTTGATTCAGGAATTGCATTAATTTCCCTTGTTGGAGATTAGCTGCAGCCCAAAGAGCTGAGATGTGGAAGAATGTATAGTTTAGCTAGTGATTGTGCTAAGACTGAGTCCACTGTTTGAGATGATGAGTATTTGGTGCTTGAACTATTAAAAAAATGCAATTATAAAGATTTCACAGAGGGTCTCAAATTTTATACATTTTGTCTACTGCCTGAAGAATACTGGCAATGTGCTATACTTCTAAAATGCATCGAGATAAAAAAACACTTCAAATCATCAAATATATAAATCATAAGGCAAGGATTTTTTTTCTTTGGCAAAAACAGGGTTGTTGGTCAGATCTTAATAGGAAGATAGACATTTTTTAATAAAGAACAATACTGGAAGAAAACCTTCTGGTGGGAGTAAGCAACTTTTGCACCAGAGTTTCACCCGCCAGCTCTCTAATCTGATATAAAGGGGCACAGTCACATACAAAGTGTTGATGCATTGCATTGTTTTAGATATAGGTTCATTTATTTGTTGGTCTATTATAGACCTAAGCACTACTTAGTTTGCTGTGAAATAAATTTTATGTATGATTTTCAATTCAGCTTATAATTATTCACCAATTTGTGATGGTGAGTATAATACCGTCTTATAAAGTAAACTGTGCATCGGTTACCACTACCAAGATTTATCAGTAGAGCGATGCCACAGAAAACTCATGAAAAAACAAACACCTTTCTTGCTTTCTTTGCAGAAAATTCAGCAGTTGGATTTGGGTATTTCATCTTCGATCTATAATCTTTCCAATTGATAAGATTAGAAGGTTCACACAGTCTGTTGTGGCACTGCACTGCTCAGACAGCAGAAGATTTGTTTCAACTCTGAAATGCTTTGCTCTCCAAATGCAAAAGTCCCCCGGAGAATGTCGTCACAGGAGTTCTGAGCTCAGTCTCAGTGCTGACATAGTATTTACATGTGGGTCTGTGGCCTGTGAAGAAGAGTGTTTGAAGCATTACAGTTTCTTGGGAGATCAACTCATCTAAATTCTGAATTTAGGTTCTGAGATTTAACACATTCAGATGCAGTTTCACCATGGCTGTGCTTTTACAAAAATGTCTTTTTCTTTCTAAATGTAAAAATATTATGAATCCTCCATGACTGTAGTTGAGTGGTTTCACATTAGAAACAATGTCCCTTCATTATAGATGCACTCAGATATAATTGGTTTTACTTATAATACCATGCTGCTACTTACATGGCAACGTTGTGCCTATATAGTGTATACTTTGTAGCTTGCAAAAGCCCAGCTAACATGTAATTGCTCCCCTAAAACCAGGCAAGAGTGTATCTAGTTCCAGAGGAGGTTCTAAATGGAGAAAGTGGGGAGAGTCTTCTAAGGGTCCAGAAAAGCATAGAGGTCCTACATCTTTTCAGGAGCACCTATGAGGACCACAGAGCAAATCTGAGAAAGTACCAGAAGAACGGAACTGTGGTTAGGCCTTGGGACTTTTCTCCAATGCTAGTTTACTCAAAGTTGGATCAATTCATCAACACATTGAATAACATTATGGTAAGTAAGGGAGAGCCTTTAAACATGAAAACACAACAAAATCAATTTTTGGAGCTTGTTCTTTAAACAGAGTCATATTTTTCAGATTGATTAATTGCTTCATTTTATTGTTCTCTCACAGGAGATTCTTTCAACGTATTTGGACCTTATGAGGCTTGAGAAACTGGAGACTGGAGGCATTCGAGGAAAAACCCTTAGCCTTCAGATCCAGGCACTTCATCAGGAGTTCTTGGACTCTTACAAGGTCTTCACAGAGAAGCCATATGACTGCTTGGATATCACCAACAAGGTATGTAGACCAGCTTTGGGTTGCAGAGAAGTCTGCCGGTAAATTAGTGTGTTCATCCGTGTGTTCACCTTTTTCTTGTAAGAAGAAGTCAGTCCTGGCTTAATAACTTGGGGCTGATGAGATTTAAAAAGCAATATGCTATGCTGCCTTTGGGTTACTTTCCCCTGCAGTATTTTGTTTTGGCTATCGTTCCTGCTGAGCAGTTTGCCTTGCAGGAATTTGAAGGAGATGTGAGGGACTTCAAGCGGAAGATGGATGACACGGATCGGTGTTTAGGGGCAATCTTCTGTCAGGCATTTGATGATACCTCAGGACTGGAACACACCTTTAAGGTCTTGTAGCATAATCACTTTCTTTCATGAATAAGTCAGTGTACACAAAATTATATATATGAAATTTCGGCATATGTTTTCAGGTCTTGGAAATGTTTGACAGCCTCATAGAGCGTCCATTGATTGCTGTAGATGTCATGGGAAAAGTTCCCTGCCTTTTGTCCATGTTTGACAAAGAGTTAGACTCCTGTAAGCACCTCTACAACCAACAGATTGAAGCTGTAAAGGAGCTAGGTGAGACTCAATTGAATAAATAGATTTTGGACTTTTTTACATTTATTAATGTAAAAGTAAACATTCTTTGGAAACTTGGTGACCATACAAGTCCTAAATCCACAACACACTTGTTGCCCAACTGTTTTACTCTGTGAGTTGAAAATAAATGTTTCTTATTTAACATATTTAGGTTGTTCTGCTTGCTTCCCACAAAGAACAGTTACTTACTGAAGGTTTTCTGGAAATCTAATCAGTCAGATCTTGGGAAAAGGAAGTCAGAGTGTAAAGACACTTGTCAAATATGACACCTCTACAAACATTTGAAACAGATTTATGTGTATTTAACATTTTCTTTAACAAGAAAGATTGTTTGCCAAAGTAAAATTTTTTAGAACCGAGATAGGTTCCTCTGTTAGTGGGTGCTCTATTTCACAAACGCAAAACAGTCGTATCTTGAGAGGTGTATGTGGTCTATGTTTTAGGGTGTGTGTTTTTTGTCAGTTGTTTTAATTTCAAACTGCTTTAAAAATGTGTTTACATCCTTTGACATTCATAAATTTAGCTGTTTTACAGACACAACATTTATTGTTCATTGCTGTTAAAGAGTATTTTTTGGCAAAACCCTATGACCTGTTAAAGAGTAATTTTTGGCAAAACCCTATGACCTCCTATGCATTCACAATGAAATATCCTGGCACATTTAAGGGAGGTTAACAGGGGTCTGGTACTCTGGGTAAGGGGTGTTTCACTTCTGGGCAAATTTTGACAATTAGAGAAAAAACTATTGAAACATTGACATTTTCTTTGTTCAAGTCAAGTTCATTTGTATAGCCCATTTCTGCAATAGGAAAATACAATGCAGTGGTGAAAACACAAATCAGAAGGCAACTTTACATTGCCTAGGAAAAATAATTGAAAGTGATGAATAGTTCAATTTTGCCAACCAAATCCTAGATGTGACTAATGTAAACCCTGTTGAATCAGTAAATACTTAAATTGAACAACAACCAGGATGTTAAAATAAAAGAAAATGTATATGCAAATGAGAAATATAGTCATTGGCATCTCTACAAAGCCATTTCTAAGGCCTTGGGACTTCAGCAAGCCACACTGTTTGTTTTGTCGGGGATAGGCTCTACTTGAGTTACATGTCTACATGGTTGGGGTGGTCTTACACTGGCCTCTTTATCTTATCCATAGATTAAGAAGCAAAGTGAACCTACTATACCAACATTTCTAAATTGATCACTAACTTCTCAAGGAGGTTACACAACAAGAAAAAAAAACAGAACAACAACAAAAGAAACTGAAAAAAGCAACAAAAATACAAGCTCATATTTTCTCAAAAATATCTGGATGATCCATCAGCATTAAACTACGTAATATTGGATTTAAAATTTGTAATTAAACCCCAGTTATTGATTAAATGATTGCAAATGTTAAACAAAATGTATCCAGCAGAGCGGAAGAACCAGTTAAAACATTTAGGAAATAATTACTTTCACTTTTGGCCAAGTTGGTTTCAAGTTGGTTGTTTTTCCTGTCTGGCAACCAATACTTACCCTTCAAACGGGATAAGGAAGGTGTCATGATTTGTAGCCTTCTGACCCTCATAAACAGATGACTCTCAGAGGTTTAACAGAGTTTATTGAGTAATTTGAATAGTGGTCTGGAAACAGAAGTGACAGGAACAACGCAGGAGACAGGGAGCTTCTGGTGAAGGAGGACATAGATGGTGAGTAGATGAGTACTTCTAGACTTAGAGAGCTGATGGAAACCGCCAGGGAGAGGCAAGCAGGTAGAGGGTTTACTTGCTTGCAGTCGGAGCAGAGGTTGTCCAGGGGATCACTGTGGTTGTGCTGTGGATGCTGGAGTGGACAAATCGAGCTGAGCAAGCGAGTAGTGGTGACAAGAGTAGCTGAAGAAATCCAAAATGTTCACAGAGAAGTTTGAGCAAGGAAGGAGTCTTGAGGAAACCTGGGTGGAGCACACAAGAAAAATCACTGAGGGCTTCAACAAGGGAAAACACCAGAGAAAACCAAGGAAATACTTGAATTGACAACGAGAAAAACATGCAACCAAGCTGACTGAGCAATCACACATGCAACCAAGCTGACTTTATTCCTCATACAAGTAATCTATGCTTTCACCGCTGCTCAAGAAACCTTCCCTCCCACCACTAAGGGGAAGAACTATTGGCCCATTTCTGAGTAAAACCATTAAAAATACTGTCTTTAAGCAGGTAACAGAATACCTTTCATTAAATGACTTCCTTGATTTAAGCAAGTCACGTGACCGATACAGCAACTGTTTCAAAATGACACTGAAGCACCAAACTGTGTTTATAAGGAAGCGAATCTGTCAACAGGATGCATTTGCCAAAACAATTCTTGACCTTTTTTCGGTATAGCGTCAACTATGGAGCAGCATCAAGGCAAACGAAAGATTTCCACAGTATGGGACTATTTTGATCTTATATCGTAAAATATGGGAATTGTTTTCATTTTGTTCTTTCATCCGGTTCTTTTCAGCTTCTACTTGATCTATCTGAATCCAAATTCAGCTGACATCGACTCTTAGCCAAAAAAGCGTAACAGACTAAATGTTTTATTTTTTTTGAATAAAAAATTGTAAAGAAAATCCTCAGTCCACAAACATCCTCATTTCAAACACATTCACTTAAATTGACACTTTATGATACATGTTAACATTATTGACTGCATCTAAGAATATCACATATTTTCAATTTAACTTAACATATAAAGTAAAACAATATGTAATACGCAATAAATTACAATGAGTTAAATGTTATTGTTTACACTGGTTCATCAAATCAGTCTATCTACATTGCCTGTAGGGATTTTTAATGTCCAGCAGGTGTCAGTATTCAGCGACACAGTATCGACACAGTATCTATACAAATTTGCTCTGTGTCAAAACGCTTCATGACGCCTCATCTACCAATCACTAATTTAAACCAATCTGGGTTTAAAAGTAACCACTCCACTTAAACGGCTCTGCTGGGTGTGACAGAAGCTTTAAAAGAAGCCAGAGCAACAGCTTGGTCCTCAGTATTTATCCAGAAGGAAATGTCAGCTGCATTTGACATGGTCAACCATCACATCCTTCTGTCTATACTTTCATGCTTGTCATTACAGGGAGAGCACACTACTGGTGTGAATTGTACCTCACTGGTCAATCATTCGAATTATCCTGGCTTGGTCACACTTCTGCAATGCACCACATTGCCACAGTGGTCCCCAAGTTCAGTACTGGAACCTTTTCTTCGTATCACATGGCTTCTTATACAATTTCTATGCTGATGATATCCAGATATATAACTGTTGTTCCCACCTGACGACAAGACAACCTGGTTTCAGCACATTTCTCAGAAATGTCTTAATGCCGATTACCTCCAACTAAACTTTTCTAAAACTGACCAGCTTGTCTTTTAAACCTAACCAACAATATACTGAGGTATCCACATCCAAATCAAATCTCTGTCTCTAGTTTCATCAAAACTAGAAATTTATGTCTCATGATCAATGACCAAACGACCTTTAAAAATAATCATGTAGCCTCCGTTGCTTGATCGTGTCACTTAACATTACTGAATATAAGAAAGATCCGACAGTATCTAACCAAATAGACCACACAGCTCTTTGTTCAGTAAATAGGTTTTCTGCCGTCGTGACTATTGCAATGCTCTTCTGACCCTAACCCTAGCTTGTATGGTAAAACCTCTCAAAATAAATCCAGAACTCTGTGGAACCTCTGGTATCACTTCTGTTTTAATGTGCTCCACCGGCTACTGTCTGCATCAAATTTGCATCACTGGTTATTGCCTTAAAACATTACACTTTGAACACTGTTTTGGTTACAGAATACCTATATGTTAATATTTTGCATAAAACTTAATATCTGAGTAATTATTTTAACAATAATTCATATTTTGTCCTCCTTAGGCTCAGGACCAACAAATAAGAACATGCCGGTGGTAGCTGGAGGGCTGAGGTGGGCCCATGAGCTACAACAACGTATACAGTCCCCATTCTCCAAACTAAGGCATCTCATCCCCCAGTGAGTTACTCATCATGCTTTCATCAAAGAGGAGGACTAATCCTCCAAAAACTTGATTTATCACTTATTTCTAAGAAGTCTCAGAACTGAATCACTTAATATCCTGCTTGAAAGGCCTCGTAAAAAAACATTAGAATGAAATGACATAAAAATTATATGGGTTGTAAACTTACATCTTTTCCAAAGGTTCCTGGAGTCTGCAGAAGGAGCCAGGGTTATCCAGAAATATGAAGAGATGATGCAACTACTGGACAGGTATGTGGATTATACTGTATCTCATCTTGCAGTGTATGTCATCATATATGTATTATAAATAAAATAACAGTGCATAGTTGACTGAATGACTTCCCTTTATTGCACCATTAATTACCTGCTAAAAAAAAGAAGAAAAATAAACAAAAAGGAAGCACATTTGTTGAAAAAAAGGTGGTGGTGACATTTCTTCCCTGGGATGTTGTTTTTAAAGTGAGCATTTGTAATTTTGTTAGTTTACTGCCCAGCATTCGTGAAGTGGTCTCTTGTGGATCAGCATGTCGGTATGCAGTTCTGGGTGTGATTTATGTTCTCATTACCACGGTGCTGCTCTGCAGATCATTCCGCAGGACTCCCATAATCCCATATGCACTGACGCTGCTCACTGATGCCAAGTGAGCAATGGACTCATAGACCACATGCAAAAGAATTGTTTTTGTGGTCAATAAAAAAGTGTTGCTCGTTTAGAATGACATGTTTTGTGTTAGTAAACATCTGGGGGAATATTACAACACATTCTATGAATAAATTTAGCATAGAAGCATACGGATAAATCTAATTCAGGGTTAGCTGCGACAGAGAATGTTTTTTTATCTTTAACATTGCCAAACAGGCAAAGAGGGAAGTCCAAGGTTCTATTTTAGCTTTCTAAACAAGAATCAAGAATCAGTTTACTTATATAGCGCCAATTCACAACAGATGTCGTCTCAAGGCACTTCACAGAAAATCAATTAAAATCAAAGATACATCATAAACAAATCGATTTAAAAAGTTTCCAATCTATGGAACCCCAGCAGATTGCGTCGAGTCATTGACTTGCAGCATTCACTCCTCTGGAATCAGCAGACCAAAACAATGGCTTGTGTTGTCGTTGACTTTACAGCAATCCCTCATACTGAGCATGCATGTAGCGACAGTGGAGAGGAAAAACTCACCTTTAACAGGAAGAAACCTCCAGCAGAACCAGGCTCAGTACAAGCAGCCATCTGCCACGACCGACTGGGGGTTTGAAAAGATAGAAAGCTAAATTACAAGCACAGGAGACTGAAATAATAGAGTTTATAGCAGCAGTTGCAGAACGTCACTGGAAGCATCTCAGCCCATGTTCTCATCCAAGAAGCTGTCTGTAAGTGGTCAGATTGTCCTCCAGCAGTCTAAGCCTATAGCAGCATAACTATAGAAAAACTTAAATAACTTAACCCTATAGAGTGAGACATGAAGAAGGTAGAGCAAAGGAGAACCGTCTGTCAAGACTGAGTTCCTCCCCAACCGGATTAGGCTGTCTTCTCTAAAACTTCCTAACTATAAACTTTATCAAACAGGAAGGTTTTAAGCCTAGATTTGAAACTAGACAGGGTGTCTGCCTCACGGACTAAAGCTGGAAGCGGGTTCCACAGGAGAGGAGCCTGATAACTGAAAGATCTACCTCCCAATGTGCTTTTAGAGATTCTAGGAACCACCAGTAAACCTGCAGTCTGAGAGCGAAGTGCTCTGTTAGGGACATAAGAAGTAATCAGATCTCTGATATACGATGGAGCTTTATTAGTGACGGCTTTATATGTCAAAAAAAGAATCTTAAAATCTATTCTAAGTTTGACAGGTAGCCAATGAAGGGAAGCTAAAATAGGGGAGATATGATCTCTCTTTTTACGTTTCATCAGAACTCTTGCTGCAGCATTTTGGACCAACTGTAGACTTTTAATTGCATTTTGTGAACTTCCTGCTAATAAAGAGTTACAATAGTCCAGCCTTGAAGTAACAAATGCATGGACTAGCTTTTCAGCATCTGCCCTAGATAGAATATTTCTAATTTTTGCTATATTCCTAAAATGAAAGAAGGAAATCTTACA
>JAVLVB010000001.1:13546249-13656626 GCA_032876305.1 Orestias chungarensis
GAACTCTTGCTGCAGCATTTTGGACCAACTGTAGACTTTTAATTGCATTTTGTGAACTTCCTGCTAATAAAGAGTTACAATAGTCCAGCCTTGAAGTAACAAATGCATGGACTAGCTTTTCAGCATCTGCCCTAGATAGAATATTTCTAATTTTTGCTATATTCCTAAAATGAAAGAAGGAAATCTTACAGACCTGTTTTATATGAGACTTGAAAGACATTTCCTGATCAAAAATAACACCAAGGTTCTTTACATGGTCACCAGATGCCAACCTGATTCTATCCAGGTCAAGCGGCTCACTAAGCAATTTTAGAGGTTCTGGTCCAAAGATAACAACTTCTGTCTTTTCAGAGTTCAAGAGCAAAAGTTTAAAGTCATCCACATTTTTATGTTATCTAGACATGCCTGTAATCTACCAAACTGACTGGATTCATCAGGATTTATAGATAAATACAGTTGTGTATCATCAGCATAACAGTGGAAATTAACACCATGCTGTCTGATGATTTTACCAATAGGGAGCATGTATATAGCAAATAGAATTGGGCCAAGTACAGAACCCTGTGGAACTCCACAAGTAACCTTACAATGCGGAGAAGATTTGTCATTTAGATGAACAAACTGGGATCTATCAGACAAATACGATTTAAACCAGCCAAGTGCTGTTCCCTTGATCCCCACAGTGTGTTCGAGCCTTTCAATGAGGATATTGTGACGGACTGTGTCAAAAGCAGCACTGAGATCTAACAGAACTAGAATAGACACGAGCCCATTGTCTGAGGCCATGAGAATATCATTAGTAACTTTAAGGAGAGCTGTCTCAGTGCTATGATGAGCTCTGAAACCTGACTGAAATTCTTCAAATAGGTCATTCTTCATCAAATGCTCTCTCAGTTGATTAGCAACAATTTTTTCAAGGATTTTAGATAAAAAAGGAAGATTATATATTGGTCTGTAATTTATTAGGTCTTCTTGATCAAGAAAAGGTTTCTTAAGTAGGGGTTTTATTACAGCTACCGTAAGAGCCTCTGGTACATAACCATTCACTAATGACAAATTAATCATTTCCAAAATGGGGGTAATAATAATAGGAAATACTTCTTTAAACAATTTTGTCGGGATTGGATCCAACATACAAGATGAAGAAAATATTTTTGAAAGCTCAGAAGGCTCAACTGGAACTAAACACTTCAAACAGAGATCAGGCTCCATAGCCACATTCAGTACTTCATTGCTTATTGAGGTAGTAGTTATGTTTGGTAGGATGCCATCAATTTTAGTTTTAATAGATTCAATTTTATCAATAAAGAATTCCATAAAGTCATTACAGCTAAGAGTTGGAGGAATAGATGATATAATAGAGTTTTCATTTCTCGTACGTTTAGCAACTGTATTTAAAAGAAACCTAGGATTGTTCTTATTCTCCTCTATTTGGAAAGTAAAATATGCAGATCTAGCTTGGCGCAAGGTCCTTTTATATAGAAGCACGCTGTTTTTCCAGGAGAAATAGGACTCTTCTAAAAGCCAAAACCACCATTTCTTCTCCAATTTCCTGGTTTCTCCCTTCAATGTATGAAGTTCTGAATTAAACCAGGGTGCCAACCTCCTATGAGTAATCACTTTCCTTTTTATGAGGGCTACGTTGTCTAATGTTGTACGCAATGAGGACGAAATACTATGAACAACAGCATCAATCTGTGTAGGGCATGAAATTAATTGGTTGTCCTCCACTGCGTTTCTCTGAAATATTGAAGAAATTAGAGGTGGAATGGATTCTTTGAAGGCTGTAACAGCAGTGTCCGATAGACACCTACTATAAAGACATTTTCTTTCAGATTTTAAGTACTCGGTGAAACAGAACTCAAAAGTTATCAAAAAATGGTCAGAAAGGAGAGGGTTATGAGGCAGCACTATAACTTTTTCACACTCAATGCCATAAGTCAGCACAAGGTCTAAAGTGTGACCAAGAGAGTGAGTAGGTGTTTGGATTTTTTGAGTGAAGCCCATTGAGTCTAAAATGGCAGTAAAGGCTACATTTAGACTGTCATTTTTTGTGTCAACAGGAATGTTAAAATCTCCCACTATAATGATTTTATCAGTGTTTAACACTATTTCAGATAAAAAATCTGAGATCTGATCTATAAATTCAGAGTAAGGACCTGGTGGACGATACAAGATAACAAACAGAAGTGGTTTAATTCTTTTAGAGGTTGGATGAGGAAGGCTAAGGGTTAAATGTTCAAAAGAACTATAACTATTAGTTGGCCTGGGATTCATTAATAAATCTGATTGAAAAATGCTTCCTACTCCTCCACCTCTCCCAGTACTTCGAGGAATGTGAAAGTTTGAATAATTAGAGGGAGTTGATTCGTTTATACTAACATAGTCCTCATGCTGCAGCCAGGTTTCTGTGAGACAAAGCAAATCAATTTGATTATCAAGAATTAAATCGTTAACTAATAAGGACTTTGAGGATAGAGATCTGATGTTCAATAAGCCACACTTAATAGTTGTACATTTTTGTTTCATCTGAGTTGTTTTTATCTTTATGAGATTTTCCAGATTAGCTCTTTTTAGATTGATCTTGAATCTTTTTGGTTTTGGCCGTGGTTAAGACACCGTCTTAATGGGATGATGGGTAGGTAACTGTAGAGAAGCCGCAGAGAGAAGTTCTAAACTACAACTCTGCTTCCTGGTCTGGACCCTGGTTTGTCAGTAATTTTGGGAGTTAATAAGTTTGGCCATATTTCTAGAAAGAAGAGAGGCTCAGTCCAAAGTTGGATGGATGCCGTCTCTCCGGATCAGACCAGGTTTTCCCCAAAAGGTTTTCCAATTATCAATGTAACCCACACCGTTTTCTGGACACCACCCAGATAACCAACGGTTGAATGACAACATGCGACTAAACATGCCGTCACTGGTCCGATCAGGCAGGGGACCAGAGAAAACTACAGAGTCCGACATTGTTTTTGCAAACTCACACACCGAAGCAACACTAATTTTAGTGACCTCCGATTGGCGTAACCGGGTGTCATTACCGCCAGCGTGAATAACAATCTTACTGTATTTACGATTATCTTTAGCCAGCAGTTTGAGGTATGATTTGATGTCGCCTGTTCTGGCCCCTGGCAAACATTTGACTATGGTTGCTGGTTTCTCTAAAGCAACATTTCTGACTATGGAGCTGCCAATTACCAGAATCTGTTTCTCAGCGGGTGTATCGCTGAGTGGGGAAAATCGGTTTGAAACGTTAACAGGTTGGTGGTGAGCCAAAGGCTGGGTTCTGGGACTATGCTTTCTGCGTACAGTCACCCAGCCAGGCTGATTTCCCAGCTGCGTGGGAACTGTTGGAGGATCACTAGGGGAGCCTGTTCTTGTACTTATAAGAAAGAACTGATTGCAACAGAAATAATTCCCACAGAAGAATCTTACTGGCAGCCTTGATAAGAGATTAAAAACAATTTAAAAGTTCCATAATTCTTTCTAGATTTATCTTCTTAAACATAAGTTTTTTTGGTATTATTTAGCATTTTTTGAAAAACTAACTGGGAGCAGCTGAGTCCAAGCTTTTTAAATTTCTTATAACACCTAAAAATTAAACTAACTAATTTTCCTAAATGCATTTTGTTTCAGATTAAAAGTGATAGAAACATTTTGGATTCCTAGAATCTGATAGAGCATATATGGAGAAGATTAGGTTAATAGCAACAATTGCTATTCCTTAATTTAAAAAAAATCACTAGGATTTCCACCAAAACTTGCAAAAAGCTAAATACTTATACGAAATAACTGATTGCTACATGTTTTCTAACAAGATCCATTAGGAAATGTTCAGATATTTCATGATATGCTGTTTTTTGGGGGTATTTGAACAAAAATAGATTCACACATTGTGTAATGTGTTATTATTTGAGAGATGTATGTTTAATTTCATATATATTCATATTCAAATTTTATAAACTAGAAACAGGAGAAAAGCATAGGAGCATTATTTGTTTTTTGCTTTTGCTTTATCTTTATACATTTAAATTTAAACTCAATTTTCACACTGACATTTTTTATTATTATTTTGAATTATTTTTTTGTTATGAAAAGACCAAATTTTATGTCTCATTATTGATCAGGAGGAAAATAATCCCAGGAGGTGAATGCTTTTTTTTTTTGTAGGCGCTGGTTTATTACAGAATCCTTTTAGCATGTGTACTGTGGCCAAGAGCACCACTGGGGCAATCTTTATTTCCTGAATGTTTTATTTTTTCGGGATCTCTGGGTTAACTGCTTCAGATTCCCAACACAGCCCAATGTGAGCGTTAGATAGATATTGTAATCTAAACAAATTCCTGTTGATTTCTTTGAAGGAAAAAAACCTATTGGCAGTGTAAAGAACTGTAATTAACCTTTCTGCTGAATTAAGTACACTTTAAATTAATAAATGAAGTTCAGCGGCAGTAATCCTCAGGGCTCACTCTCCTGGACGTTTTATATGTGTGTCTCTGCTTGAGGACTGAATAATAAAATTACCTCATTACCTCCTTAGCATGCCATCAATGCCTGTAGGATCCTGTATTTACTATTTATTTAATTTAGGTGTGTTACAGCAGGGAGTCTCAGATTTCAAGAGAATAACACTCAGCCTCACTTTGTTGTTTGTTGTTGGAGGATGCCACTACGTTAACTTCTCAGATCCTAGCTGGTTCAATGGGCTCTAAATCTATTTTTTTTTTGAGTTTTTTGTTATAAATGATGTAAAGCCAGTGCAGAGACCTAAGCACTAGACTGAAATGACCATTTTTATATTATAGCATAATATATATATATATATATATATTTATTTATCTAAACAAGGTTTTGAATTACGAGTTAGATTGGGGACTGCATCAAAAAGCAAAGTAGTTTCTTTTTATGACACACAACTATGAATATTTTTACTTTTGTAAGATGTTTTCAACAATAATGAACAATTAGCGTCAGTAATACTTTCTGCACTTCTACTGCAAACCACTCTAATTTAATTACAGCCCCTTCTTACTTGATAAGGGAGGCATTAAAAAGATGTTGGATGTTAGTCACCAGAATACTGCAATAGAAAAATGTAAAAAGGTGGACTAAAACCATAAATATATTTAGTTTAACTTAAAATTGTGGGGCAATCTTATTTACAAATTTCTAGATCTAATGTATACACTCATTTGCATCTACAATCACTTACTGAGGTTGCCTTACTGGTGCTTTACAAGCTTACTATTACTCCTTCACCTCATGTCCCCAGAACGGACTAATGGGATGATGAACAAGACTAGATCTTTACCCACAGTTTACTCCCATCAGAAATTAGAGCCCTTCTTCCTCAGTAATAATCATCTTAGCTGTCTCAGATGAATGCCACTATTATTATACATATTCCATTCAGGAACAGGACTGGCATCCTCACTCATTACCCCCACAGACGAAATGGAGTGTGATTTATGGCCATGGCCGAGGCATTTGATTGCCTCTGTGTCTGCGGTACCAATACCAGGAAATGAAGCTCACAGCAGAGATTCAATAAGAAGGACGCAGCGCACACTAAAGTTCTCATCATAAATGTGGCTATTTACAGACTGATATAAACGTACAGAACCCTGACGTCTTGTCTGTTTGCCACCGCTCGCAGATTTATCAGCATTTATCCTCATATTACACCCTCCCCCACACGCGCCTGCACCCAATGCTTCTTCACTCGGCTCCCCCACTACTTATTGTTTGCTAGACATGGACATGCGGATCACGCCTCTCATTCTATTTACAACCTTAGAGGGTTGACGAAATTGCTCAATCATACGCCTTTTAGCTGCTTGTTGTTGGTTATGTTAATTTCCATGGTGCCTGCATATTCATCTATAAACGCAGGGCTATTTCATTTGGGAATTTAAAATGATGGGGGATGGGAAAGATGCAAATTATTTTGCTGTCTACAATAACTTGTACTTGATTGTGATCAGCTTGTCTGCTTTGTGTTTGGCGTTCCAGATACTCAGCCAGCTTGTGTACTAGTTGGACGGAGGCCGTGGGCGAGAGCTCGCAGTACAACCTCAATTTGCCATTGATCAGCAGAGACTGGGACACTCATCTGATCTCTGTCAATTTCAGCCCACAGGTTTTTATATTAATCGTCCTCTCTAAAAATGACCATCAGCCATTATGACACTTTATATTACCTTGAGTACAAATTCCAAGGTTTCACTTTATGTATGAAATAAATAAAGTATCCTAAATGTATCATACCTGAAATATCATAAAATGTATGGTGGGATATGTATGATATGATGTCAGTGGTTTTATTTAACAAAACGTAAGTAAATTAACCACAAAAAGCTATTTAAATAAACTGTAAAAAGACACATAACAGTTTTTCCTATAACGTTATATTAAGCCATATGAAACCTTTACTGTTGTAGGCAAATATATCAGACGGAAAACTATGAACCTTAATGAGTGTTTATCATTCCTTACAATTTTAGAAGCCCAAAAGCATCAGCTCCTCTGTAAAAAAGTAATTTTGTAGTATTTATCCACTTTACTGGCATGTGCCAAAAAGGCCATATTAGCAATAGCAAGCCATTACCCCAAAAGCAACACATAGTTTGTTCATAATAATCAGCATTACTTTTAGGAGGCGAAAAACATTATTTGGATACATAAGATTTATAAATAATTCGATTATTTTGTGGGTCAATTTGAATCCACTTTGTCCCTGATCTAAAAAATCACTTTTACGCAAAATGGATTCGTTGTTGAGGATTGACCTCGACTGTTTTACGCTTTGACTTCTTCCTAGTTGGCAGCTGTGCTCAGAGAAGTGAAGTACCTTGTGGGTCAACCCAATGAGGCCATACCAGAAGCTGCCATTCAGATCTACACAGCCAGGGAGCAGCTGTGGAAATATGTGGCCAACCTGGAACTCACTACAGTCCGATACAACAAGGTTAGAAAAGATTAGAGTGAAAGTTTGTCAAATAATTGTGCTACTGTGGAAGCTGGTGTAAAAGTAAGACTAACTGACATGCTCTGGAAACAGTTTTTGTTGCTGTTCTGAAAGAAATACAACAAGAATAAACTGAAAAATTTGTGTTTACTATTGAAATGACATTTTGAATGTATGGAAGAATTTGTCTTGTCTTGTCTTGTCCTCAAAACCAAATACTTTGGTGGTCACTGCCAAAAAGCAACCTAATGGGCTTTAGCATTTGCAATTCCTCTCTGCCTTTTTGGTCCAGTAGAACCGTGGAGGAGGTGAATAACTAACTGTGAGGCTATTTGAACGCAGGCTTTATCTACTCTCCTTCAGAGAAATGAAATGTTAATCTACAAATGGGTACATTTTTATCCACATTGTATTTACATCCCGCTTTGTAATCCAATCTTTGTGATTTTATTGCAATGAGGAAACAGACAGGAATGAACTAGGACTGTTTACTACTCTTGCCTGTAGGATGAAGCTGCTGCAGAAAGATTGTGTGTTTCACATGTTTTTTTGGCCAAATTCTCCAATTGAGAAGGTCTTCATTGTATTCTGCCCACAGATCCATGATATCCTAAGCTGAAGTCAACAACATACCAAACACAACTTGGACTGTCTCAAAGTTTTACTGAACTTATACCACACCAGAGTTTTTGGTTTGGTGACCAAACATTCCCTTTATAAACTCGCTTGTTGGATTTATACTCTGTGAGTGAAGGGAGTCAATGACAATTTATTTTCCACACATAGTGCTTTCAAATGGAAATTAAATGAATGGAATAAAAAAAAGATTGGCCCCATCAATAATTATATTTAGAAAAACTCTGACCACATCCACGTTGATAAGATGTCCTAAGTGAAGGATGGATGTTCATACATAAGATAAATGCTTCAGGATATAAACCCTTTGCTCTCCTAAATGAGCTTCTGATAACTAATGCATTTGTGACCCATGTAAATGTAATTGTGCGTTTTACAGAAAGAGATGAGCTCAGTTTTTTTTTTTTTTTGCTTTGCTGAAAAATGAATTTTTACAAATAATACGCCTGTCTTTATCCAAGACACCATCCTATCTTAATGGGAACTGGACAGAGGGGAATAGCGGTGTCAATAATGAATAATAGAACAGAACGCAAAAAAAAAAAAAAGTCACTGATGTAATTAACTGAGCAGCACAGCAAACTGCTCCCATTATCTTCAGCTACATTAATCATACCTTCTTCAATTAAAACAGTTTACAGTGTGAACATACAGCAGTGCACAGTTTTCAAATAGACAATTGACCCTTTATGCTAGAGATAGCCAGAATGTGTAAGTTGGTAAAGTCAGTATCCTGTATTGGCAAATTTTACCAGCACAGTTAATAATGTTTCTGTTTCATCAATGATGTTTGTAGGTTGTTTTTTAATATCGCTTTTCTTCTGTTGGAATGCAGGTGATGCTGTCTGTGCTGGATGCGGAGCGTCCTCTGATTCAGGATCAGCTGAGAGACATTGATGCTCAGCTCAGAAACGCAGAGGAGAGTCTGAACTGGAGCAGCCAAGGTAAACTGATAAGTAACAAACACAGTAGCACTTCTAAAAAGCTCCCCTTTTAATACCTAATTTTTGCTGTCTCATGTGATAAGTTCAGCTTATTTCACACCTAAGTACAAAGGCATGGAGTCGTGCTGATAGATTTGTTCCTCATCCGTCTACACCATAATACAAAAGAGAAATATGTAGGAGCTGTGCCTGCAAAATGTAAAAATTTCATTTGCAAAACAAAACATCTTCAAAATAATGCGTCCTGCTGAATAATTTACAGACTTGGCCGGATCAATAATTAATAGAAAACAACGACTAAAAACAAAGCTCCCATCATTAAAGGTAAAAAAATTATTGGCTCTCTTTAATGTTTCTTTAGTTTTACTTCATTTCAAATGAACTAAATTTACCTATAAAGACTCCCACATACTCGGACACACTGTATATTCTGTATGCGGTAAAATCTCTGAGTGAATGGACATCTGAGAATTTTTAGTCGAGCGTACGGATTACCTACGTCTTTTGCAACAATAATGTCAATCCTTACATTCCATTAATGCACTAAAAATGTTTCTTTATCCTCCAATGTCTTCTATAAGGTGCTGCAATCTTGAGTCTAAAGTAACAAGTAGTACTGCAGATGGCAGAGCTCTGGTTAAGATGGAATTTTCTCATTTTATTAAAGCTTTAGTGTAACAAAAAAGGGAAAAAAGTGGGAAATCATTAAAGTGCAAATACCTTTTCACACCCCAATAAAAAATGTGCAATCACTGTATTATATCACAATACAAGATTACAAGCACAAAATTACAAAACAGTTCCTGCTGCACTCGTTCCTCCTGTTTTCCTCCATCATTGTCAGTTCGAGGGTAAGTAAATTTGCTTCAAAATCTAACACAAACTGAAAGGCCTTCCTTATGAAATAAGAATAAACAAGCTGTTTAATGATTGATAAGCGTTGATTGGCACACAGCAGGAGGATATGTTGTTCATTCTTCCAACTCTGGGATTCCTGCTGGCACAGAACAGAAATAAGACGAGGGTTTATGGTACAAGCCAGTGCACTCAGCTGTCTTTGGGGACAATCTTACTGTTTCTCTGCAGGAACACACAGCACCTACCCACTTATGTGCTGCATGTTGAGCAGGGCTGCCTATATCAGAGAATGTTATATGATTTCCAAATGCACAGGTTGAAGATTTTAGAGAATGTAGTGTCAAGCTGGTAGCAATGAATATGTGTATAAATCTATACTTAAAGTAACACACTAACCCTAAAACATATGTGGACTGCTTTAAAACCCTATGGGTTCCTCAAACAACTTCCTGGCAAAACAAACTTCAACCTGATAAAATATAAATGACTTTATGGGATTATTAATAGTGTAATATATATACACGGTATATATACATATATATATATATATATATATATTTTTTTTTTTTTTTTTTTGCATGGCCATTTAACTAATTAGAAGGTAAACTGAGTCTCACACTGTCAAATACTACTACTAAAATGGACAAATGCCTTTTACCCCTCGTCTTCTAAACACATATCTTTTAGGCATATGGCAGTATATCCAAGACCTTCGAGACTCTGTCTGTGACTTGGAGAGCAGACTGCAAAAAGCCAAGGAGAACGTGGAGGAGATCCAGAGGTTCATGAAGTCCTGGGCTGTTCCCATGTTTGACAGAAGAGATGGCAGAAAGGATGCTATGCTTTGTCTTGAGGACAGAGCTGAAAGGGTGGAGCGGTTTAACAATTTGGTGCGGTCCTCTGGGGGGAAAATCCACTTCCTGCTTGAGGTACTTGAGACATATTCAATTCTCTTTGGGTTTCACTAAAGTTTCATCATTTTAAAAAAGACATTCTCAAGCAGGGATTTAGAATTCCCTTTGAACTACATTTTAATGCAATTTTCTAAATGATTTACTGAGATTGTCCTGCTTTTTTATGTCTAAGAGCAATCAGGCACTTTTCAGGGCAGAGTCTTCCTCTGAGGAGTGGAAGGCCTATGTGGAATACATTGATGACATGATTATAGATGGATTCTTCAGCTGTATTGAGTGCTCTCTCAAGTTCTTCCTGGACAACACTGGTAGGATAATGAGCACGAAACAATGCAATAAAGCTACAGTTCATACTAGAGGCACATATCCTGTTTTTTCCACTGCCTGACATCAAACTAAACTTCTTCTTTAGGCCAGTTGGGATTTCTAAGGTGCTTATATTCTCTAAATGATTTCTAAATGACTTTGTGTGTCAGACATTGTGTGTATCCTTCCATCTGTCATTAAAAATTATTCTTTGGATTTTTTCTTATTTCTACTAGAGAACAATTGTGAATGCTACCTTGTACACAGACACACCTTTTCAGTTTTGCATATTTTGTGTTCATGAATGTATAGTGTACCTTCAACAAAGTAAGTAATGCCTCTAAACTATCGAATTTGAAGACATTACAATAACATCTTTAAAAACATATATATGTCTCATATTTTTGCAATTAACCTAAAATAGGTGAAGTTTACTCTGATTTGATGTCAGATACATTCATGTAAAAATCTGGTTTCAACTGCGAATCCAAAAAGGGACGGCTGTAATTTTTCTTAAAAGTGCGACATTCATTTTGTGGCTGTTACTACTCCTGTGTCGCTGCCAACAGAATGAATGCTGCTGCCAACTCTAATATTAATAGAAGTAAATTCAGAGCTGCTCATTACTCTGATTCTGCAGGCTCCCTCAGCCAGCACTCAGTTGGAAAGCTCTTTCGCAACATGTCCTCCAGGATTTTGATGTCAGTCCGATGTCTGCCTTTATTGGCTGGATTAAGGACATGGAAAACTCGCGAATCTTTGCATAAGTTTTGTTAGTCAGTTTACATGGCTTGAGAACTGGTTCAAGATGAGCTGGACTGTTTACAAATTGCTACTGCTTTTTCCTTTTACTAAAGGAAAAAGAAGAAGTCTCTGTAGTACAGACAGAGACAGATTTGTTGGCACCCTTGTTGAATATGTGTAGAGACTCTTAAAAAAAGAATTCTGCTCTTATTAAACTGACATACTTTACAGCTGAAAAATATTGAAGTTTAGTACATTTATTCAGTTGGGAAAAGGCCCCATGTTTAAGAATAAATATTTTTACAAAATCTATAGCTTTACATTTAGTGGCATTCCTTCTACATTTTTGCAGTTCCCATGCAAATTTGACTGAAACATTGCAACATAGTGGAAGGTATTGAAAAGGGATCTTTGACCATCTCGTTTTGCACAAATTTTAGTTTTCCTCCTAAGAAAGAGACAATTTCTTAGTTTACTGGAAATGTTGATAGTCCTCAAATTATCATCCAATTTAAGATGATTTCCATGGAACTCTGGAAAAGAAACTGACAACACTGCATCAAAGATCCCACAACCTGCCAGATAATTATAATTGAGGATGTGTAGAAATAAAAAAAATTGAGGAAGGCGATGACTAAGTGCTGTTGCTTTAGAAATAGGTTGTACATGTTATTTACTACAGCATTGCCATAAATCTTGTCTCTTGTGATGTTTTCTTCTTTAGTATGTATGTGGTTGAATTGTAAAATATCCATTTCTTTTTAAAGTTTACAAGTCAAACTCTGTTTTCCTTTTTACCACAGATCAAAGAACAACAGTTGCCCCATTGCTCGAGGCTCAGCTGGATCTGCAGGCTCCTAACTTGGTCTTCATTCCCTCTCTGGAGCTGGGGGCCCCTGATAGTTTGTTTGAGATGGTGGAGAGTCTCATTAATGATATGTTTAAACTCTCTTCGTTGATGCCCCGGCTTGCTCAGCACAACCCCTCGCCCCACTACCAGGTAAAGCGGATTTGATGCAGCCCTAACAAACAACACGCTTATCTGTTACTGTACATTTAGCCTTCCTTTGGGTTTGTAACCTTCAGGATGATATTGAAATCATGACTGAACTGGCAGACATGCGACACCTCCTGATGGAACGTGTGAAGGCCACGATGATAGAGTGCTGCAACTTTCGCAACTCTCTAGAGCAATACAGCTACCTGTATGTGGATGACAGGAAAGAGTTTATGCGCCGGTTCCTTGAGGGCGGATGCAGTCCCACAAGCCCTGACATAGAGGTTTTCTCTGAGAGTGGGGTCCATGAGAGTACACCAACTATTGACAGCTTTAGGGAACAAATAGACAGGTAGGTGTGAGTGTTTTTCTTTTTAGTTCATTTTACTGTAATACTAGAATTTAAGTGCCAGTAAAATGCAATCTGTTTGTCTCTGTAGTTATGAGAAACTTTACGTGGAGGTTGAAGGCCTGGAGACAGTGCATGTAATCAGTGGATGGATTAGGGTAGATGGCAGTAGGCTGAAGAGTGCTCTTCTCAATGTCATCAAAAAGTGGAGCCTCATGTTCAAACAACACCTCATCGATCATGTAACAAACAGGTTTGTTTTTTTAGGTTTGTCTTTTTACTAAAACACCAATTTCCAAATCCAGCACGTTCCACTTAGAACTGTTTTTGAAGGTCAAAAGGATAAAACAGCAACCCGGCCTTAATCATTGTCACTCCCCTTTAGACAAGGGTTGTGGGGTTTGTAACCAAAGCAGAGAAGAAATGGCAATGTTGTAGTCATTTTTGTCCACAAAGCCTAAATGGTATGGAAATACTTACACAATATTGGTAATAACTGATTTCTGACTGTAACAGGAGGAAAACAAGAAAATGAAAACAGATTTTTTTTTTCAAAGTAACATGGGAATGATCAGTGACCAATTTTGCTTTAGTCATCAATTCCAAAAATAAATTTAAGTTACGCAACTATAGCTTTGTGTCCATTGTTTTTATTCAATTCCTTTTTTTTCCCTGTTAGTCTCTTTGATCTAGAAAAGTTTATTCGTGTAAGTGAGGCTGGCCTGAAACAGGGAGTCCAGGAGGGTGACTACAATGGTCTTGTTGAGGTTATGGGTCACTTGCTAGCGGTTAAAGAAAGACAAACTTCTACGGACAACATGTTTGAACCTCTTCAGCAAACCATTGCTCTGCTGAAAATTTACCAACAAGATCTCCCAGAAGTGGTTCACAAGCACTTAGCGGTAAGAACTGATGTTATGTTCCGATCCTTGACTTGGCTTTCTAGCAAAGATCTATTATTTTGCTTCATAAAATAACTTCTCTAATGTCTCATCTGATCTATTCCTCCCAACATTTGATCAAATATCACAACTGCTCTTCTCCACCTTTCTGATTTTCCGTCTTTCAACAGGAGTTGCCAGAACAGTGGACCAATCTAAAGAAGCAGACAATTTTAGTTAAGCAGCAGGTGGCGCCGCTGCAGGCCATAGAAGTCGCCAGCCTACGTAGAAAGTATGCTTCATTTGATGTTGAACAACATGCCTTCAGGGAACACTTTCGCAGAGATGGGCCTTTCAGGTAGAATGACTGATCAGAACTTGACAGAACAAACTTATTTTACATCCATAATGCAGGATCTTGGTACGCATCCTGTACGCAATGACTGTATAAAAATAAGAAGTTAGTGTGCAAGCCTTTATTTTAGGAATCTTATAAAAGGAGCTTATACATATGTCTGTTCTTTAAAAAAATTAGATCATTGCATCATTTGAAAACAAGTCCTGAAATGTTATCAACAGATAAACACAATTAAAAATACAAAAACAACACAGTCGATATCCATGCTAAAACCTCCCACTGACTATACAAGGCTCCAATACGACTTTCATTGGTTTAAAAAAAGGGCAGGAAAAAGTAAACTTTGCTTATTTCTTTTCCTTTGTTAAAAAACATGTCTTGGTTGTAGTTTAAAAATATATATTGATTTGATTTAAATGTATCAACCAAATGAACTATTTATTCATTATCCAGTTATACCCTTTAGACAATTTTACTCTGCTAGTCACTGAGATTGTGCTAATAACAGAAGAAGAAATTTAAATAAAAACCAACATGTGAAAGCTTGATTGACATTTCTAGCTTTCCACATTGACAAATTAACAAATCGCGTTAAGTAAAGAGTTAGGATGAGATCAAAGAAAGACTACGACCTTAAGGACAATATTATTGGTAAGCTGAGGATCCTTCTATAGGGGGGTTTTTGCTGCTAGTGTTACTGATGTATTTCAATAAGTTGGTAAAATATGTACAACATTTTAAACATTGTTTCAAATCAAGAGGGAGAGGGTTTCATTTTGGACACAAATATGTTTAACTTCATCTCAACACAACTGTAAAGTTGTGGGTAATGCTTCACATGTTCTTTGCAAGAAATACCAAAGTAAACTCTTTAGCCTACTAACTTAAGTTACAAAGAAAATAAATGCAATGGTTGTTTTACTGGTAAACAATATGAAAGAAGCAAGGAACAAAAGGTCATGGGTATAAAATGAAGGTATGAATTGGTGAAAGGGTGGAATAACAATGAGTCATATTTTGAAGACTCTTCTACTAAGAGATAGAAAAGGTTTTTTAATATATCATTATCCAAATATGTAATTTCAGTAAAAATGTTTAACTGCTGATGTCTCGAAAAGAAGATCCTAAAAATGATGCATGTGTGTTTATTTACCCCATTATGAACTATAATGTAACATTAAAACCCATAAAATTGTGACCTTAACAAACATGAATATGAAAAGGTATACTGTTAAACTTTCGCACGTGGTTTCACTTTTCCTTGGAAAACTTCCTTGCAACACTACATAGAAAGGATGAGTACCTTGGAAAGATAAGAATATCACCTGGGTTTCCCCCACTTGACATCACAGTACTGCTTTCTTGAAATTATCTTATTCAAGAGAGCTTAATTTAATCTTAACATGAGGTTTATTCATTAATAGGAAGAGATTCTTTGTCATAGCTTCTAATTGTCAGATTACTTATATGTGTAATAAGTCTCTTAATAACCTGGTGATTATTTTCCCATTAATGCAGCGAATGTCACGGGTAATTGTTGCAGCATGGCGTTAGTGCTGTAGTCTCCGGGACGGTTATTTCTGCAGCTAAATCCAGTTTGGCAAAACTGTAATCTGTCTTTACCCAAGCACTACCTGTTTAGTATGTGCTAATGTGTGAGTTTTGTCGTTCATGTGTTCTAATACATTTCCTCAGGTTAGACAGCCAGAAATCATACCAGGTGTTGAATGAGTTACAACAAAAGATATGGGGACATGAAAAGACTATGGCCTCCCTGATCGAGTCTGCAAGCCTGTTTGAGATCACCATCTCAGAGTTCAAACAGCTCCAACAGTGCAGGTAAAGCAGAGACATGAACAGTGGAATAAAGAGGAAAACTCAACCCCGAAATATGTTTTTAACTAACAACCGCTAATTGCAACCCCTTATTGTTCACCATTGTTTGCATTTTCCCCCAGGCGTGAGGTGGGCTTGTTGAAGGAGCTGTGGGACATGATTACATTGGTGGAATCCAGCATTGCAGCTTGGAGGATGACTCCCTGGAGAGAGATCAATGTGGAGGAGATGGAACAGGAATGCAAACGCTTCTCTAAAGATATACGAGGGTTAGATAAGGAGGTAAGAAGCTCACTTTTTAAAAACACAAAAACCTGGATGTTAAACATGTTGCCTAAAGCTTCCTCAACTGTATAAGCTCCTTTTATTAGTACAAGCTCTTGTACTGATCCCTGTCTTTGTGTCTTACCGTAGGTGAGAGCATGGGATGCCTTTACAGGTCTGGACAATAGGGTAAAGAACATCCTCACCTCCCTCAGGGCAGTAGGAGAGCTCCAAAACCCTGCAATACGAACACGACACTGGCACCAGCTGATGGCTGCTACTGGAGTTCGCTTCACAGTTGACCAGGTCTGTGATTTTTCAAAAACATTTAAACAATATACAATACATTCAATACAGTTAAAGCAATATGTTCATATGGAAAACGTAAAATTTCTGTCCTTCCATCAACGTATCTCCAAAATATCAGGAACAATGATCTTTTTCCATGAGTGCAAACTGTTATCTGGAATGTTCTGGAGTTTTAGTTTTATTACTACGAAGTTTCGCATTAGCTGATCTTCATACCAGACTTGTTTCTCTGTGAAGAATTAGTCCCTCTTACTAACCTTGGACATAATCTAAACAATGTCTTTGGCTTTTAGATTCCCATTTTGAACTAGTTAAATTATATCACACCTGACATCCCCATGGTTTTTATTCTTGCCAATTATTGTCTAAACTGAAGACTGTCAAACTAACAGGCATCTTGAAATGGTACCCTTTGATATTTAACAGATCGAAATAATGTTGCAAATCCTGACTCACCTAAATCAGGAAAAGATTAGGATGATATGATGTCAGACAGTAATAATAAAAGGTTACATCTTTTTAATTTCAACTATAATATAGCATCAACTAACATAAGCCACAACAATTTTAAACATAGTTTTTGTAAATCAGCTTCATTGCTGTGACAACAACAGGACTCAGATTTTGTGTTTTCATGAAAAAAGAATCAACCAAGAAGTTAAATGGGGACTGATGTTTGTGTAACATATATTCTACATTTTTGGGTATTTATAATTCATGCTGTTTGTTATAAAGTCAGCAAAGCTATGCTTAATGTAAATCGATGAAACACATCCTTAGGTTTTTGCTGTTGTGCTTAAGACAGCAATTTCCAAAGTTAAGTCAGCAGTTGTCTAGCATAATGAGAGCAAGCTGTGGAGTGCTGTTATCACTCTGTTCCGATAGAACTCTGAACACTTCAAGCTAATCGTCCTTGGATATTAATTTTTTCTCTGTGTGGCCTGGCAGTCTTTGAACCTCAAGCTGTTCCAGTTCTTCAGTATCAGCTGGTTCTCAGCCTCTTCCAGCACAGCTCACTTTTATCTGCTTTTATGTTAATATAACCAGATGAACTTCCCATAAGGTTAAAATTACTCCGACGTTTTCTCCAGGGACACTGACTAAACATGAGAGATTCATTATTTCCCATGACACCAGGGAACAGCAAAAATGGAGGTCTACAGAAGCAAATAATAAAAAATTGATTATTAGTTGATGTTATTGAGTGAGGAATTTGCATAGCTGTATTTGTTTTATGTAGGCATTCTTCAATTTTAGGTGCTATTCTGGGCATTAGAATAACAATAACACGCTTTTTGACCTTTATTCATATTTCAACTATAGACTTCAATCATTTTTATTGACATTTTATGTAAGAGACCACGTAAAGTAATGCATTTTGCATCTATACATTGTCTACAACAATTCATCATGAGGGTGCCCATCCCCAGTATACACCATTGGATGCTCACTACTCCATCACAGAGCAACACACTAACAAACAAAAAAAACTGATTTCATTGAGCTTGAGCTATTTATACGAAGATAAATGTAAAGAAAAGTCTGACTACCAATGTTCGAAGCTGGTAGAGTAACATAAAAACTTAAATGTACATTAGTATCTTAGCAGTGTGCTTCAAATATGGAGAGAACACTAAGATGTATGTTTTTGCCCGCAAGCAGGAAACAACATTGGCTGACCTACTGCAGATCAATCTTCACTGCTTTGAGGAAAAAGTCAGAGAAATTGTGGACAAGGCTGTTAAAGAAATGGCGATGGAAAAAGTCCTGTCTGAGCTCAACTCCATATGGACAGGTAGAATGAGAAGCCAATTTAGTTAAGCCATACTGTTCATATCAGCACTTTGGTATAATTATGCTTTCTAGATTCTGTTCATAAACGCATTTCTAAATTGTCCAGGTATGCGGTTCCAGTACGAGCTCCACCACAGGAACCAGGTGCCTCTGCTCCGCACAGATGAGGAGCTTATTGAAACCCTGGAAGATAATCAGGTTCAGCTTCAGAACCTCATGTCATCGAAGTATATAGCACACTTCCTGGATGAAGTCTCTTCCTGGCAGAGCAAACTTTCTGTAACAGACTCCGTCATCTCCATCTGGTTCGAGGTGCAGCGGACATGGACCCACCTAGAGAGCATCTTCAGTGGCTCTCAGGACATCTGTTCTCAGCTGCCTGAAGTAAGATTCTGAACATTTCTACGCACATGGAGAGATATTTGTCTTGTATACAGTGCCTTAGAATATTATTTAAAATCTTGGTACCTAATCATAATGAATACCGTAATTTAAAACTGTTAATTCATTATTTAATTCCATTGTTTTAAGTATTGAGGTAAGAAATTTTTCCATTTTTTTTATTTTGGCCACCTAAAGTATTTTCACCTTTTCCCCCATTTTATTACAGGGCAATCACAAACTGGTTGAATTAATAAAAAATATAGCATGTTTATGTTTACTTTTATGCATTAGGCAGAGGCTTTAGTCAAAAAGCGATTTACAAAATAGACAAAATTTAACACCTATTATCAATCTGATCATAAACTATCCAGAGAAAAATCCTATTTCAGAGTCAGTGTTGACAATGAAGAGATAGAGGGAAGTACAGAGAGAGTAGTAGAGGGGGTATAAAGGTGTGGGTAAGAGTAAGGATGGATGCTGTTTGAAGAGGTGGGTCTTCAAGAGTTTCTTGAAGATAGACAGGGACGCTGCTGTTCTGGCAGCGCTTGGTAGGTCATTTCATCATCTTGGAACAAGATGGTGAAATGGATTGTCTTAAGCATGGTGTAGGCACTGCTAGACGATAATTCATTGATGACCGAAGCGATCAAGCTGTGACTCAAGAGTATTCAGGTAGATGGGAGCCGTACCCTCAAGCACTTTGTAGGCTAATATCAGGGACATGAATTTGATGCGGGCAGCCAGGGCTAACCAGTGAAGCTCAATGAACAGAGGGGTGACATGAGAGTTTTTGGGGACCAGATGCGCCACCGCGTTCTGGATCATTTGTAAGGGTTTTACAGTACAAACTGGGAGATCAATCAGGAGTGTGTTGCAATGGTCAAGGTGGGAGATAACCATAGACTGAACCAGGAGCTGGGTATCATGTTGGGTAAAGTATGGTCATATCTTTCTTATGTTTAGTCATACGAAGCAAAAAGATCGGGAAACGGAGGCAACATGATCTTTAAAGTTTCTCTGTTCTTCAAGTATGGCACCCCAGTTTCTTGCTGCCTTTGATAGAATTAGAGACACAGATCCAGTCTGGATGTGAATATTGTGGTATATCGTTGGTTTGGCTGAAAAACCAAGCAGTTCAGTTTTTGAGAGATTCAGTTAGAGGTGATGGGTTTTCATCCATTGTAATAGGTCAGAAAGACAGTCTGAGATGTGTACTGAGACTGTGGGGTCATCAGGTGGATATGACGGATAGAGCTGGGTGGCGTCAGCGTAACAGTGGTACGAGAAGCCATGTGATTGAATGATCTGGCCCAGAGTGGAGGTGTATATGTCAAAGAGAAAAGGTTCTTTTACTGAACCTTGCATAATTGTGAACTCAAAGTTAGTTAATTAATGATTTTTCTTTTTAATGAAAAAAAGCGTAAAATGATTGGAATGTATTTCTGTTAACCCCACTTTTCTGGTACAAAGCTAAAAGACATGCAATGCGGCCAGGAGTATTAGGAAGCTCACTAATTAGTGAACACAGCCGATCATAACATAAATCTGTTCTATGAAATTAGGTATGTTAGGGAACATTAGTTTAATTTAAAAACTATCGATTGTTGGATTCCATGAACCAGTGTGAAGAAGGGAGCCATTGTTGAAAGAAAAAGACATGGCAGTCATGTGGCAAAAAGTGCTTTGGTCAGATAAGAGCAAAGATGAAGTTTTAGACCTCCATGGAATAGCTCTCTGTGACAGAAATTACTCATGTCTCAGAACACACCATCCATGTTTTTTTTAAATTCACAGAGGATAGGAAAATGGGGATAAATACAGGGTAAACCTGATAGAGAATGCAAGACCTAAAACTAGGATGGGGGTTAATCTGTTAGCAGGGCAAGGAACCTTACAAACACTCTCCATCCAACACAACCAAGCTTGAGGCATTTTGTAAATTCTAATGGGCAAAAGTTTTACTTCCTAGTCTGATATGTAGGTAAAATTCCCAAGAAAGGCTTTATACAAAAGCATATCATACTTTTTGGTCTTTTAATTATAAAAACCTTTGAAAACACTAAAAAAGTTCAAGTGGTATGAACACTTGAGCAACTTCTTTTTTCATTAGCTCCTATGCATGTGAATATTGGCTTGTTGTTTTACCATCAGAATGCAATGTAAATAAACCCCCATAATTTCTGCTTTCTACTTGGTGTATTATGAGCTGGGCTTACACACCTTTGTAGTTGTCATCTGTGCTGAGACTTTTCAGCCCAGATGTTTGCTTCTGAGGGTTTCTTGCTTTTGTTGGGTCTAAAATCTTAATTCCTCTGGCACAATCCTTTGAAGGACTCCAGGCGCTTTGAGGAGATTGATGCTGATTTCAAAGAGCTGGCATACTCCGTGCATAAGACTCCTAATGTGGTGGAGGCCACCAATCAGCCAGGCCTGTTTGGTAAACTGGAGGACATCCAGAGCAGGTGAGAGACAAGTGAATCATTGTGAAATGTGTTCGGCATGTAGACTCCTTACACACAAACATTAACTGTCTGAGTGCCTTGAATTATTATATTTTTCTTTTCAGGCTCTCTCTGTGTGAAAAAGCACTGGCGGAGTATCTGGACACCAAGAGACTGGCCTTTCCAAGATTTTACTTCATTTCTTCAGCGGATTTGTTAGACATCCTGTCTAACGGGACTAACCCTCAGCAGGTTGCTTGTTCAAATAGACAGATAACTGATGTCTTCATGCAGTTTTATCTCAAAAACATGTATGGCACTCTATTTCACTTGTGTCATCTCCAGCTGGTACATGTAATACCTTTAGTGTCCGCACAGGGGCAATGTTGATTACAGGTGTGCAGATTGCTTTCACCATCTACATCTGGACATTATGTTATGAATTTTCATCTCATAGGGAAAAAAACAGTCTTCAGGAATGTGACCGCAGTTTTCTCTTAGAGAAAACTAAGCAGGCATGGAGCCGAATACGAGTCATGCCCTTCTGTTACCAGCGCTGAACCAATGCATTTATACATGAGGCCGGATAGAAAATAAACAGAGTGTGAGTTGGGTGTAAATCAAGCAGTAGTTTATTGTATCTCTGTGTTTGCTCAGGTACAGAAGCATCTATCTAAGCTGTTTGACAACATGGCTAAGATGCAGTTTGAAGCAGATAAAGAGGAAAAGCCTTCTAAGAATGCTGTGGGCATGTATAGCAAAGAAGACGAGTACGTCCCTTTTAATCAGACCTGTGACTGCTCAGGACAGGTAAGCTAGTCCCAAAATCTTTTATTAATATTACTTCAATTATGGCATCATAACTTCTATATTTATCTGAAAACTGAATAAATGTATTGTCTTTCTTCATTACACTATGTGTTATGACATAGGAGTTGTCAAGGATAAATGTAATGAATGGAAAAATGCACTTCCCTGCCACTTCCTCTGAAGAGAACAAAGGAAATATACAGATATCAGAGCCAGATATTGCTGCACGTAATAAAGCAGACAAATGAAATAGATGTTGTGTTTGCCCCTGTAGTTTTGCATTTCAAAATACATGATTCCATTAATTGTACATTACATGTCAAGATAAGTTTACACACTGGTTTGTTTTTCTGTTCTGTCTTAGGTGGAGATATGGTTGAACCGGGTGCTGGACAGCATGCGATCAACCGTTTACCATGAATTGAAAGAGGCAGTGACGGCTTATGAGGATAAGCCCAGAGAGCAGTGGTTGTTTGACTATCCAGCTCAGGTGAACAGGCGCAGCAGACAGTTTTATACTTCCCAAAACTATTTCATTTCATCACATTACACGTTCAGCTTTGTAGCTAACGTTACATGTTCAGGGTGGTTGTCCTGCTAGAAGATGAATCTCCTCACCAGTCTCAGCTGTTTTACAACAATAGATTTTTCCCCAAAAGTTCTTTGTATTTAGCTCCATCCATCTTTGACTCAACTCTGACTCGGCTTCCCTGTCATTTCTGAAAGAAAATCATGTTCACTGCATGATTTTGCCACCACTATTACTTACCTCAGGAAAGTCTGGGGCTGTAGTGTTTGACTTGGGCCTTTCAGTTTGTACATTATCAACTGAATATCTAATGAGCTCTAAGACAATTCCCCTTTATTTCAGACATAAATATTCCTGACCACAGCAATTGTTAATGATTGTTTAGAATCAAAACCCTGAAACTGCTTATGTTGCACCATCAAAAAGAACTAAGAAGTTCATATAGATTTTCGCTATTGTGCAGCTTTATTAAACAAAATCCACGGTTCGAGAATACGGCGTGTGAAGTCTTTTCTTTTTGTATCTATACACAGGTCATGAACTTGTTACTCCCATCAAACTTGTGTCCTTCTTAAAGGGGTATTATCATGACAGAAATCTATGGAATAAAACAAAAATAATAAAGTAGTTTGAGCACATATTTAACCATAAACCAAATGAATTGTTCTAACTATATACTAAATCAGATAAATGCTTCCTCAATAAGATAATTATACCTACTAATTTAACATTATCACATATTTCCAGGGCTCTACACTTAGACACAGTATTTGGTGGGGACACATATGGTTTGACTTGATAAGTTTTTTTTTTTTTTCAATACATCTAACTTAGATCTTAGAAACAAGACCTCAAAGAATAGGAAGACATTTAGAAAATATTAAGAAATATAATATAGAAAAAATTAAGAAAATCTGTACTATTAACAGCTGACATGATCACAATATTATTGCCAATAATATTACAAAGTTAGCTCTTACTAATATTTTAAATCTCTTAAATCGACAGTAGTTAAGCTGATGTTGATGTATTCATGGATATCGTCAGCATGACCATGTGAATTAAAGAAACTGATAATGAATTTTACAGTTTGGGCATTACCATGGTTCCATGTCCATGGCTGTGACTTTCCCTCAACCTAAATGTGAACAGTGATTTAGCGCAGAGCAATTTCTCAATTAAAAAGTCAGATCCCAGGTGTTGGAACTGGCCTTAGAGATCATACATCATAATTGATGGATAAATTTACTTCCCAAAGTGCTTTGGGTTGCATTTAGACAAGTGTTTAAACAAATTGATACATGATGTCAGTGGTTGATGCTACCCAACTCATTACCTGTGTTCCCTGTGTTGTTGTTTTTTATTTGCAGTCTTGCCCCTCATAAAGAAACAGGTGTATATCTTAAAAAACACTGGTAGGAATAATTTTTCACATCATTGCAAGCCTGATGTTATCACCCCAGGCCTTCATGAAATGCACCTTTACATATCCAGCTGTCTTTGGTAGCTTACAACACCATTTTTAACTGGTTTCTGCACATTATGGGAAGTTTTGAAAAGTCTTTTAAATGTGTCTAAATTGCAAATGTATGTTTCAAGTATTTCTGTATTTTTTTGTTTATCCTCCTTCCCTGTTCTATGCGTCAGCCTAGTTCAGCCCTTACAATATATGTGTGAACCGTAACTGTTAAATATTTCTAGGATTGGGTCACTATAACATCTGTAATGTCCTCTTCTAAAATGTAACATCCAAACTTGTTTAAGTGAAGATTATAAAGTCTGTTGCATCTATGATAAATCCTCTGTGACTTTCAATTCATGTTTTGATCGAGTGTTGAAAGTCCAGATCACTCAAGCCCCTTTTGGCGAAGCTTTAAACATTCCAGGGTCTTGAAAACTAAGTAATAAACACATGTCATTGTATGTACCAAATTAACCCTAAATTATATATTTCCATAAACAAATAGATGGTGTGTTTGGGACATTCAGATGCACTTACTGACTCAGGTGAAATGTTCATATTGGGGATGCCATGAAGAATAGCAATAAAAAATATTGTTTTTTGTTTAGAAAATTTGTTTCCCAAATCCCAACAAAGCTATTTTTAAGGACAGCAGGAAATGACCTTCTAAAAATAAAATCTTACAGGCACACAAAATGATTCATACTAATGTTGGAATTTTACCATCAGGAAATGAAGGTATTTTAAACAGCTTATTGCCTGAATCATGTTTGTATTACTTGTAAATTACATAGCATACAGAAAGTTTGCATAAGAGTTTTACACATTGAGCAGCCCTAGAGCAGCAAACTGGGAAAACTAATGTTTTTATAGAAGTGCTAACAAGTCTGTAGGAAGTTCTGCAATCAACTCAAGTTTTTGTTTCCCAAGGATGTGGTTTTCTTCACTCAATAATCTATACCAGGTAAAGATCAGAGGATTTTTTATATGATGTGCTTTGTAACAACATTTCACTGTAACATTACCCAAGATTATCACTTTCTGTTACTATTTTGTCAATTACACAAATCAAACTCCTTTAAATTCCATTTACTTTTATCGTGAAAATACCAATAACAGTGTTGCACAATATAACGGAACACTTTTGACTAATTCTCCACTGCCGTAGCAGAACTACGAATGTACAAAAAAAATTGTCCAGGATAGGGTGTGTAGACAATACAATGCAATAAAGACAAAATGGGAAAATGCACACTATCCACTATATAAACTATATGGAATACGAATACTGTTAAGGTAGTAGAAGCAAGGCAAACCAGTCTGAGTGCAAATTTAAAGTACTGAACGGTCTAATACTCAGTGTGTAGCATCACGGGTTTGTAGTGCAAATCAGAATGCACAGGGTATAGTCAGCAACACAGGTGGTAAGGGGTTGGAGTGGTTGTTGGGATATGAATGTAAAGTAGTAAAAGCAATAGTGCATAATATCAAATGAGGTAATAAAGCTGACTAATATGAAATATGGACTATGCAGGTCCGGATGGTTGTAGATGAACCTGGTGGTGAGACCAGTCTGGTGGTCTGAGCCCTAATGTTCTTTAACCTCCTTCCAGGTGGCGGAGATTAAAAGAGCTAGGAGGTGGGAGTGTGTAGGGTCAGAGGAGATGTCCATGGCTTTCCTCAGACATTTCTTATTTTAAAGGTCCTTCATAGTTGGAAGAACAGCTGTAGTAGTGCACTGTAATATTCCGAGTTCTAAAAACGATTTCCTGCCTTTAATTAGATCAATAGAAGACAACTATCTGTTCTAGGAATTAGCAGCTGTTTGCTCCAAGTAGTTTTAACAGTTAATAATACTCACATCATTTCTCACCACAATTCAATATACAACTCTTCAACACCAGTGTATAATTATAACTCAGCAAGTAGCTGCAAAACATATTCTGTTTTCCTCTGCAAACAAAGCTTCAGCATTTCCATCCAAACATTATGTTACAATATATTTCTTTTAAAAGTTCTAAACCATTTTCAAATCAAACATGTAAATAAGTCTACAATTCTCCATTCAGGTCGCACTGACCTGCACTCAGATCTGGTGGACGTCAGACGTGAACATGGCTTTTGCCCGTCTTGAAGAGGGCTATGACAACTCCGTGAAGGAGTATCACAGGAAGCAGGTATCTCAGCTCAACACCCTTATCTCCATGCTGATTGGCCAGCTCACGCCAGGCGACAGACAGAAAATCATGACCATCTGCACCATTGACGTCCACGCCAGAGATGTGGTGGCCAAGATGATCAGTCAGAAGGTGAGATGATAACATGGCGAGTGCAAATCCTGTATGCTGCTCTACGTTTTTAAAAGGCGACTACTAGTAAGTAATGTATTCAAGATATTCAGACAAGCTATTAGCATAATTAGAGGGTGGAAACGCACAGAATAATTTTGGCTCATCTTAAGTCCTGGCAGCCTTTGGAAACTTTTTCTTCTTTTCTTCTTTTTGAAGGTGGAGAATGCTCAGGCCTTTGTGTGGCTCTCTCAGCTCAGACATCGCTGGGACGAGGCGGACAGGCACTGCTTTGTTAACATCTGTGACGCCCAGTTTCTCTACTCGTATGAATATCTGGGCAACACGCCACGACTGGTCATCACTCCTTTAACAGACAGGTAGACAAAACGTGTTCCCGGCAAACTATGATGGTCTGGTTTTGTGTACATTATTACCGGGTTGATGAGAAAAGTGTTAGATTTCGAATTGAACTGAGGATCTCAGCCTTGCTCCGAACTTTGGATGGATACATTGTTGAAAACCATATTGTTACAGAGACAAAGAAGAGCAGTTTTAAAAGCTTTTGATGATCAGACTACATATTTTATTGTGCGATCAAGTAGTTAATATGCACTGACACTGACAATGAATTTTAATTTTTTTTAAAGAAATGCAACAAATTTGACTTTTACTACTTGTAGTTTTCAAATTTATGTTACAAACAGGAAATTTTTGTTTGACCTCTATTGATTAGTGTATTTTATGTCTGCAATAATTTACTTGGGCAGACATGTAGAAAGCTGAAAGACAACAACAGGGAATTTTGTTCAGTAACCTTGCTGGGGACTACGTGCTACATTTTCTTCTAGTGTGAGTTATGGCCTAAAAAATCAAAAGTTGGCTTTAAAACAATTGTTTTAAAACATTATTGTGTAATATATCTATTGTCACATTTAACCTACTCTTCCTTCAATCAGTCCCTTAGACAGACTTCATTATTAACATCTTCAGTTGACTGAGCTGATTTGGGCTATACTACCATGGAAAACTTATATCATAAAAAAAAAATGTTTTACCTTTATTCAAAAAGTAAAATGTGTCAGTTTCTGAGCTGCTTATAACCATAATCTCTCAGCAAGCATCTTTGCTTGAGTGTACATTTGTATGCAGCGGCTCACTCATAACAACTAACAGTGGGCATGCAGCCAACAGCTTGTTTGTTCACATGCACATTTCTACAGGACGCCCAATGAACTACACATAGATGAATACCTGTCTCCCAAACTGCAGTGTTTGAATTTGTTTCCTGGCTGACCCGTTGTCCTTTTGAAGACTGAACAAAGCAGAGACAATAGGCTTTGATGGCCACTCCAGCAGACGTGTAGCAGGACTTCACCATATGGTGCATGACCTCACTGCACTCTGCCAGTGGGTTTTATTTTAACAATGTACCAGGAACAAGTAAGCTGGGTGTCAAATCCTTAAGTCTGTGATTTGAGAAAAAACAGATAAAGGAGGATTTGGTGGCTGATATTGTAATGTAAGTGTATTCATGCAGAGTCACTAAGAGAAGATTTCACAGACGTAACCCAAATTAAAATCTGGAAACATCACTTTTTGAGGTTATCTCTGCTTTATGCTTTGCTTGATTTGGAAACCTAAATAGTGCTATTATTGTAATAGTTTGTGATTCATCATTCATTAACCCTGTCATCCTATAATCAGACAATTTTGATTATCAAGGTTATTGAGTCAATGATTGTAAACATCTCCAGCCAAATTAACTAACTCAGTCTCTTTTTTAAACTATTTGCCCAGTTTGTGACTAGTTGCTATTTTAATTGTCCGAACTTTCTACAACTCTTAGAACTAGTTACATATTTATGTATCCACAATATAAGATCTAAATCCAAAGTGAGGCTAAATACCTCTTGCAAAACCCTTAGATGATTGCCATTTTTTCATGTCCAGCTCATGCAGCAAGACTGACAAACAGGAATGACAGAAGAATGAATCCAACCAGTATACTGATGTGTTGCTGTTACATTTAGAGGCACTGTAATAAAACAAGTCACCTTGTCACAACCCAGTTAAGTTTCACTGTCACGTATCCGATCTTGCTCCACTCACTCTGCACAGCGCCTCCTCATCTGGCCCTCCTGACGACTCATTGTGAGTTTTTTTTTTTTTTTTTTTTGGCAGATTTCAATGGATACCCAATAAAGCCTCTTGGCACTGGTATCTGGATGATACACTGTGTACAGATGTGATTATTTGTCTTCTCTGAGCTTCTGTCTCTTGTTATGCTTTTCAATATTTTCCTCACCATTGCATCATCCATTAATAGGGGATTAGTAAAAGCATGGCTCTATTGATATTAGAGGGAAACCATTGTGTTTATTGGCCTGATCAACAAAGGTCTTATTGTCCCCATCACCTTCCTGCTGCTTTTCAATAAGAGTGAATGGACACTCTGTTCACTTTCAGTTCTGACAGATACTGGAAGGGACTCTGTGTTTTCATCAATCACAGGATAATAAAAGCACTGGAGGAGATTTTATTATCACATAACGGTAATTGTGCTGACCTTAAGATGTTGTCAGAACTGATTATAAGGTGGTGTCAAACCTGTATCTGGCACTGCTCACTTAGCATCACTAAAAACGCAGACATCCTGTAAAGTCTTTCAAGTTTTGTAATAAGAGAATCTATTAATCTCCCAAATGCTTTCATTTAAATGGACACTGTTTAAAAGGGAAAGGCTGGTTTTTGGTCTTGTTCAATGTAATAATCTATTTAATTTGTATGGAACAAGACCAAAATTATATGAGAGTCTTTTAAATCTGCCCAGTTGTCAGATTTTATCATAATTAGTTTCCATATTTAAAGCACAGACATGCTGTATGTGTTAGTGTTGCTGTATGCAGTCTCCAGTTGCACAACTCTGCATTGAATGTAAGTGCAAAGTTATAAAATCTGTCAGACTGATGATTTTTTTATGGTACAGTAAGGTGTAACATGAATCTTCTTTAAAGGCATGGTAGTCCTGCATTGAAGAAGTTTAGATGGGATATCTATATTTGTAAAGTTGCACTAGAATGGCTGGAATAGTATAGCGCAAAGTGACATCCTGATCCAGTCTAAGGGAATTGTGATGTAATGATTTACGATATATGTGGCAGAGGCACAGGAGGTCAGACAGTAAAGGTTACTTCTAGTTATTTGTCGCCCATTAGTCAAACCAGTGTTCTATATATTTTAAGGATTGTCCAATAACCTTTAGGCGCAGAAAAAGGCAGAAGCTTATTAGTCAAATAAATAAAAGTTCAGGTCCTTTGGACAATAATCTAAAGGAATGACCAAATGGTGGGTGCAACTAGTATAATAATGTCATTAATTTATTCACAGTTTAGAATGTTTTCTTTATTTGTATCAATTAAATCAGAAGATTTTTTAATTGAATAAAAAATAGTAGTGCCATGTTGCACATGTGCTTGTTTGTACTGTTTGACATTAGAATTATAAAAAAAAAGAACAAAGTGAAGTGTGTTCTGCAGCCAACAGTTTAATTTTGGTCTCACATGATCAGAACACCTTTTAGCAGATTTGATGTTTCACCTAAAGAGCTTGTTCGAAACTATACATGTGACTTTATATGGCTTATAGAAAGACTCACAGACAATTATTTGTTGAAAAGTTTCAAAGCCCTTCATGCCTTTCTTTCGATGTAGCACTGTGTTCTGCTTTAAGTTGTTCAAGGACATCAAACTTCATAAAAGTACATTTAAAAATGTTCGATTATATGACAAAATGTGGAAAGTTCCACAGAGTGAGGTTACTAGCTAACTTCTAAACCAATCTCCAAAGAGTGAGTAACATTTTAAATATTCTGCGTGAGCTTCTGATGACTCACTTATCAGTCATGGATTTGCATGTATCTCCTCTAAATTTAGATGTTACATCACTTTGACTCAGTCCCTCCACCTGACCATGAGCGGAGCACCAGCTGGGCCTGCAGGCACAGGGAAGACTGAGACCACCAAGGATTTGGGACGGGCCCTCGGCGTCATGGTGTACGTGTTCAACTGCTCCGAGCAGATGGACTACAAGGTTAGCAAACACAAACCATGGATTTGCCCTCCTGTCTGTGCACATACTTCAGCTACTGTGTCTTCAGTGTGGCACGCAATGCGCATGTTGCTTTTCTCACCGGCTTTTGTCACCAAAGCGCTATGCTGGATAAAGTTATCTACTAACCTTTACATACTGTTCTTTTGATCCATTGTTAAACTTCAGTTTGCTTACTTCTCAGAGGAGGACCTCATTAATTTGCATCATATTGTGATTTTTTTGACAAAATCCACCAAAAAGCTCCATGTGTGCAGAGCCTACTCTGGCTTTGATCGTGTCTGTAATGTGTTGTAACTCACTTACTGAACAGTTAAAGAAGATATGTATGCTCCGGGCTCCTTTAGATGGGGGTATCATAACAGTGTACAGGCATACAACCCAGAGCTGTACAATGTAGAAGAGGTTGTCGCATGAGAAAAGCGTTAATGTACTCCAGGAACACCACATGCATTAGAAGCTGTACTCCTTGTTCACTCACTTCTCATGTTAAATCCAGAGGAAAGATAAGATGTGAGCTTCAGACGCTTGTTGTATTATTTTTGCCTGGTTTTATTAATGACAGCTTGTTTTTATTGATCAGAATTGCTGTTATTGTGCAGTGTAGCTTCTTTGATACACATCCTTAGTCAAATTATAAATGTACCTCTGTCCAGTTCACCAAACATCTGGCTGAAAATGCTGAAAATGAGGGAAATTACCTAATATATTGATGTGGCTGCTATGAAAAAAAGAAATCCAAATGCAACATAATAATCCTTTAGTCTGTTAAAAAAACAAATTTATAACACATTTTCTGTAATTTTAGTAAAATTCTACTTGCAAAATTACAAAGAACACATCCATTTTACAAATGTTTCCGTGTTTATTTTGCTTAAAAAAAAACAAAAAAACAATAAAAACAAACCAAGTCAAATTAATAAGGAAGTATTTTTGGTGCAAAATTATTAATGTAAAATCTAAGTAAATCTTTTTATTTAACAGTGTTTTCTTAGTATCCTTTAATTAAACATTTATTAGGTATTTGCAACAAATTTAAACCAGTCTAAAAATGTATCATTTAATAAAAATATATTGTTTCATCATATCATATTTTACATAGTCAAAATAAAGAAGATTATTGGTGTCTGTTTTATCAATAACTGGATCTAAGAATACTAGAAACACTTTAGTACACAAATAAGTAACTGTCTTAACATCAGAGATCAAAATAGTTCAACTGCTGAACAGAATCCCCCATTTGCTCCCAACATGACAGTTGATTGCTCTGGGCATGGTGTCGCAAACATTTTCCGACTTACACCCCTGATAAAAATGTTAACACCAGTTGAAAAAATTTCCAGCTGACATTTCTATTTTGCACTGTTGGATATAAGGAGGTTTCAAAGTACAGCTTTAAAATGCCAAAATAAGCAATATGAGACAAAACATAACATATCTAAGTAAGTTTTTAAATTTAAAAAGTACTGAACTCAATAAGCTGTTCATGGGCTGATCCAGACAATACAAAAATAATCAGAAAAGACCTCTGTAATCAGTAGCTGCAACATTATTGTTAATTGCCTTTATTATTCTTCTAAGCATGCTCAATACAAGTGTTTCCAGGAGTCACAAGGAAATGTTTTGCTCCACTGTGTTGAACTAGTGTGCATTATTGTAAACCTCCCTTGCCATCCAACCCCAAATGTTCTCAACTGGACTTAGATCAGAGGCTCAAAACAGAAATGTTATTACTCCGGAAGAAGAGAATAAATAGAACAAATATGGCACATGTGTAAGTCTGCTTAGATCATGTTGTTCTTACACACTGGGTGATTGTGCAAGCAGGAGACTAGTGAAAGACGCCACCAGGACACCTGTGACTATGTTGGAGTAACAGACCTCAGCAGCTGAGATGGGACTCACCTGCCATGTCCATCTTACTAATGCCTCTGTTTGTCCACCAGTCCTGTGGGAACATCTACAAAGGCTTGGCTCAGACGGGGGCATGGGGATGTTTTGACGAGTTTAACAGGATATCTGTGGAGGTCCTCTCTGTTGTAGCCGTGCAGGTAAGAGCAACACTACTTCATTTACCTTTGATTACTTTTAAATGAGACGTGGATAAGTATTAGTCTGTAGAAGTACAAAGAAAAATAGTCCCATATGCCTACCTCTCATACAGCACAACTACACCTTTCAAATGTTGAAATCATGTTTGTTTACCTCTAAAAGCAAACACTACTTTGCATTGGTCTGTCAAATCAAGATCCAATGAAAACACTGATGTCCGCAATTGTAATGGGGCAAAAAATAAAAACATATGTTGATGTTGTTTATGCATTTAGCAGACACTTTTGTCCAAAGCGACTTACAAAGTAGACACAATGTTACAAGTATTATTAGGACCCATCTCTTAGATTAAAGGTTTTTCATTTCAATTATGGTTTAATGGCAAAAATGACAAACTAGCAGACTTACAATTTCAAAGTGCAGTACAACTATTATTACCATTGGTTTCATTAAATGTAACAAAAACAAAAGGCCTCGAGTTACTTGTAAAATAAAGGCTCTCTGCCAGTATGCTGGAGTTGGTAACTTCTGAGAGCTCGACACTTTTTCTGTAAAATCAGCCGTATTGTGCATGTTTCTGCTGAAGTTAGCTTTACTAATATCTTGCATTTCATCAACCAGATTGTCCCTGTGGCTTTATAAATATCTCTGGTGTTTTCAATTCCACTATGCAGTTGCCTCTGACACTATCTATAGATACGTTCAGCACTGTCATAGTAAACAACGTACAGTTGATAATGATTGCAATCGTTATAAAACTGGAGATAATAGAGATAGCTTCTCAAGGTATTGCTATTCATCACCAGACCCAACAGTCACTTCTATGCCCTTCTCTTCATCTCTCTTAAGCAGAGATGAAAGTCGAGCAGTCTTTCTCCGCAAGCTGGGGAAGTCCACGGTACTTAGAGAATTTTAAAGTGCCAGAAGAATGAATAGGTGTTGCAGGGTGCAATAAATAATAAATCACGTTGGCTTAGACGTCGAAGAGCACACCTTGAGAACAGAAGAGCATCAAATTCATGCTGTGACAGCTGGTGGCTTGCTCGAGCACTCAGCTTTCCTCAATGGAGCAACGTAGAGTCATTTCTACTCTGACATCGCACACCTAATCCACTGCATGAAAACGAGGGCAGCTAGCATCGCAATGGGCCAAACTCAGCTGCTGTTCAGGATGGTTGAAACAGGTGGTAGGACCGCTTCAACATGAACCTAAAGAGGCAAACAGAAGGGAGTTAGAGAAAACTACATGAAGAATAAATCAGAGAGGTTCTGCTTCTGTAACAATTTACACAAACCTGGACTGCTGATGTTGACTTACACAAAATGTACATAAAACTTGTGTTCTGATCGGTGACTGATCATAAAAAATAGATGGTAGGATAGAGTATGAGGATAGATGGTGCATTCTCAGGAGGTGGTGCAGACATTTAAATCCGATATGTTGGACCAGGGACACATTAAAAAGTTGCAGGACATCAGATATCAGGCCAGGGTTTAAAGACTCGTCCTGAAAGCGTATTTGGAATTTATATTTTTGTTTTTTCTAAATCTCAGAAAGGTTCATGTGCTGTCACTTGACATTAAAGGACCAAACTTTTTGTTCGTGTAAGTACGTGTGCCACAGCTGCCTGGTTAGATTTTGCATCTCCCCTCCCTCTGTTGTGTTGGTATGACTGAACGATCTGTAATCAACTACTCATCTATGAAGAGATGTTCCTTTAGTTTACAGCTGTCGACTTGCTATGCTCTTTCAACATTCCCATGTTAAATTGATGAGAGAAAAAACAAAGTTTATCGTTATAACTCATTTAGTCATGATTTAGAGGTGCATAGAGCATTGGAAGGTCATCCATCCAGTAAACCCTGCTTGATAGGATGCTCTTATTTGTGATAAAATCATGTCCATTAAAAATAAAATGGTGCATGCAGCATAACAGTTTGACAGGCTGTACCAGACTAACTGTGGGATGTGCCAATCATACTGTAATGCCAATAAGTGGGTACTAATAGTAGACATTTGCAGTATTAATTAATAGTTCATTACAATGAGTCTGGAACTTGCTTCCATAATGAATCAGTAGTGTCAGATGAGTCACACCATAAAATATATCCACAGAAAAGTCTCCTAACATATCGTAAAATACATTTTCCAGTGCTTTGTGCACCAGTTTTGATTCCTCTTTAGTTTTCTGTGAAGGTTTTGTTTGTGCTTTTAATTTAGGGCCAGAGAGGACAGCTAATATTACTGGGGGAGACGGGTATTAGAGATGGCTAGTCTGTCTGTCTAAAAGTGGTCGTGCAGCAAAAGCAATCATACCACTTGAAAATTATTCACATGTTGTCATGTTATAACCACAGGCGTTATGATTGGATTAGTGAATGACTTCATTTGAATTTTTTGTGATAGATCAATATGATTATGAAGTTTACACCTCATAACTGTGAGGAATGAGGAGAATTATGAGTGTATTTCCTTTTATAAAAAAATAAAAAAATAACTGTGAACCTACCTTTTATTCTGGATCACTTTGCTCAGATGCATCTAAATTAAATTCAGTTCACCAAATAGCTTCAGGAGTCACTGAATCTGCAAAATAAGAAGTTATCTACATGTCAGTACACTTGTTCAATGCAATGAAAGTATTAATCTGATAAGCAGCCAGGAGGGCCTTGATAACTTTGGATGAGCTGTAGAAATCCATGCAAATCTCCTCGGCTATGATATTGTCTAGAGGACAACTTTTTATTTTATACTCTACAAATCAGGGCCTTATTGAAGAATGACAAGAAAAGGTGCAGAGTAGCTGGTTAGTGTGGATGCATCCCTTCATCCTGACAGGTTAACCTGTTACACCTGCACATTAACTGAATGGGGCAGAATACAAGAAATGTGATCACTAATCATGGAACTTAGATCGAAGTCACAGTTTATTGACAAATCTAATGACTTTAGACTCAACCTAATAAAATCACAAAAGACGTAAGAACTGACTAGGAACTTCTACACAAATTACCTTTGACTTCCCTTGGACTTTAATAGTTTGTTTTGAAAATGCAACGGAACTTTATCTGCGGTTGCCAATTTCCAAAAACGATACATTGAAAATATGGCTTCTTTCTTTTTCATTGTTTGATACAAAAACATATATGTGTAGAACAAATATGGCACATGTGTAAGTCTGTGGAAAGTGGTGATGTCAAGAGGCTTGACTTGCTGCAAAACTGTTAAAGGAAGGCTTACATTGACTAAGCTGAAAGTTTATTTTTATAGGAATGATAGATAGTAATGCCATGAAATCCAGGATGGTTTTTGTCCCAATTTAAATAGGACTGTTGGTGATGAACCTCTTGAATGTGTCAGCATAAATTTGGCAGTTTTACAGCTGACAATACTATTACATTTGTCATTAGTAAAAATCAATCCGAACTACCCATATGGGTATATACCCATACATAATAATTGATTAGGGTATGTTTTTATATTTATTTAGAGTTTTTTTATTTATTTGAAATATACTAAACTTCTTAAGTGTTACTGATTTGGTTTGTACGCAGGTTAAAAGCATCCAAGATGCCATTCGCAATAAGAAGCAACGATTCAACTTCATGGGAGAGGAGGTGAATCTTTGCCCGTCTGTGGGGATCTTCATCACAATGAATCCTGGTTACGCTGGAAGAACAGAGCTTCCAGAGAACCTTAAGGCTCTTTTCAGGTACCGCTAACCCAATCCTAATTCCTACCAATCTTTATGGATATAATCTGTGAGTTACTGTATGATTGTTCATGCCAACTGGTTAGAGAGGGCCTAAACACTGTTTTTTATAAACTGAAAAAATAGGACTAAAACTGTGTGAAAAAAGTGAAAATCTTGTGTTACATTTGTTTACAGACCTTGTGCCATGGTGGTGCCTGACTTTGAGCTCATCTGTGAGATCATGTTGGTGGCTGAGGGGTTCGTCAATGCCCGGGTCTTAGCCAGAAAGTTTATCACCCTCTACACACTGTGCAAAGAGCTGTTGTCCAAGCAGGTAGTACTCTTTCTCCTCAATGTTTGGCTGGAAGACATCAAAACCTTTTAACGTTGTTATTGCAACCATCAAATCTTCAATTTATTCAGATTTCATGTGAATACCTAAATAGCATCTACAAAGCTTCTCAAATTCTCTTTACCAAATTATGTAGAAACAAGTTGGTAAAAAGTTTAACTTGCAAAAACTGCGTTAATCCTAAATCGAAAATAATCTACAGCGTTACATATATGTCACAATGTTGTGCAGCACATTTTCTAGAAACTGAACATCCACAATTTTTTTCAGCTCAGCTTCACATTGGGCCTATTTCATTTTGGAAATAGGATTTTTTGTATCGTGTTCAGTGCAAATGCATCTTAAGCAAAGTCCTTAGAGGTCAGGTTGTCTTGTTAGATGTGCTCCAAATTCTCCTCTCACAACTACTTTTCAGAAACAGAACATCGCTTTTGACAAAGTTTTTATTGGAGGTGGGGTAAAAATGAGATAGCAGTGGGGAGAAAGTTGTGTCAAATTTCCTTAGGATCCAAAACTGAGAATGATAGGATTTTTTCTATACCTAAACTCAATAGGAAACTGGGAGTTCTACTTTAACATGTTTCAAACTTACTAGCCAGTCAAATGAGAAAAAAATAAGATAACAACTTGAAATGTTATAAGTTAATATTTGTGCAGGAGCCAATCCTCTCCGATTGATGTAATGTTTAGGCAAGGTTTATGTTACCTAGTGGCCAAGTCCAGTTTCTCTTTCTGTGACAAAATGAGTATTTCTGCATGAATTGGACATTAAAGCTGCAACATTTTTGAATAGATAATAAAGTCAAATAAGCTGGTTAATGATTAACACTAGCTGATTGGGTAAAGCATGGGGGTGTTTCAGTTGAAGAATCAAGAATCACCGGTAATTTTCAGTACAAGTCGTCTCAAGGCACTTCACAAGAAAATAATTTCATTCAAGTCATATATACATCATAAAAAAATCTGTTAAAAAAAGTTGAGTTGCAACTTTCACTCCTCTGGAATCAGCAAAATGAAGCAATGGCTTCTGTTGCCGTTGACTTTAAAGCAATCCCTCACACTGAAGAGGAAAAACTCCCCTTTAACAGGAAAAAACCTCCAGCAGAACCAGGCTCAATACAAGCAGTCATCTGCCACGACCGACTGGAGGTTTGAAGAGACGGAAAACTAAAATATTTGCAGAGGAAACAAAAAAAAAGAGAGTTTATCACAGCAGTTGTAGAACGTCGCTGGCACCATCTCAGCCCAAGAAGCTGTCTCAGCTAACAGAACGTCAGACCAGGTGTAGGTACTATGGAGAGAAGAACACTAAGAGAAAAAATAACATTAACAAGGTTGAAATAATACCAACTAAAGCAGATTGGACAAAAGTAGAACAAAGCAGCAGGTCATATTGTTTTCCAGCAGCCTCAGCATATAGCAGCATAACTATAGTTTAAAGAAATTGCTTAAATTAACACACCACAAAGTTGGATGTGTGTTTTTTTCCAAAACCTTTAAAATCTTTTAGCCTTCTAGAATTTGAGTGGCACTTCCCAGTGCTGGAGGGTGAATGTTTTTTTACAATATACCTGGTCTCTCAGACACTTTTGCATTAAAATGATTTTAAAGGTAGGAATTATATTACTGAAAACTGTATTAGTGTGGAAAGATATACATTTTTAAAACACTATTTCATCTTGTAGCAGTAATTGACCTATGGGTACATCTAACCCATTTATCGACTTACAACTTTTCCACAGGATCACTATGACTGGGGCCTCAGAGCCATCAAGTCAGTATTGGTGGTGGCTGGCTCTTTGAAAAGGGGAGACCCTGGACGAGCTGAGGACCAAATACTCATGCGAGCTCTGAGAGATTTCAACATTCCAAAGATCATAACTGAGGACATGCCGGTTTTCATGGGCCTGATTGGAGATCTTTTTCCATCTCTGGAAGTCCCCAGGAAGCAAGACCTGGACTTTGAAAAAGATGTGAAGAAGTCAATTCTGGACCTGAAGTTGCAGCCTGAGGAAAATTTCATTCTCAAGGTACCCTGTTGAAACATTTATGACGCTATATGCTCTGTTTGGTTTATTTTTAACTATGGCTTAGAGAAAATGTTGGGTTTTAGGAACTTTGACATTAAATCATATCTGAAAGAAAATGTAATTAGACGGTGTCTAAGATCCGCGAAAAGAATTCCCAAATGTGAGTTTCATATTTAACAATTTGACACATATTACAGTTGCAATGCTTTCATTTAGATTTATCCTGGTTCTCTCCAAAAGCTATTTTCCTTGTGTCATAATGTTCCACTGAGAAATACACATTAGTGTCAAACAAGACTGCAGCATCTGGATGAATTGGGCAAATATTGCCGAAAGCCGGTTTTTAGTCTCAAAGAGAGTTCAGGTGCCGGAGATGAAGACCTAATTCCAGTCATTATGTCACACACAGATCCAAGTACACACACACACGCACAATAGACGGAGCTATGTGTCTGATACAGGAGTATGCCGGACCAAGGGAAATAAGCACAATCTGCCTCAGGTCAAATAGACACGGGAATCACATAATAACACTATCAATGGTGGCTGGCGCTGCACCATGCCACTTAACCCTGACTCTGTGAGAGACAGCACAGAAATAAACAAAAATGAGGAGAAATAGAGCGAGGAGAGGGGGGGGGGGGGAGAGAGTGAGAGGATGGCAGAGTGGTCAATAACAAGCTTCCACCCACAGAGCTTGAACTTTTCTCATCTTTGTTTGGATGCCGAGCCTTTTGATTTCGGTCGAAGCAGGAGAAACCCAACGACTTTACCATTAGCCTGGGCTAGCATTAGTCCTTCCCCGATCAAATCTCTATAATCAGGCCAGGCTTTTGAGAGTGCAGTTTCAGTTGAAAGAATGGGGAGAAGGAACCGGGTCTATGGCATTGATACTTTATAGCTATTGGTGTGAATGAAAGAACGTTTAGATGAAACCTTCCTTTCTTTCATTTTCTGTCCTGTAGTCATTGTTGCTTCCCTGTGGTGTAACAAAAATGAGTTGCATAGATAACATTAAATACATAAACTAAAAAGAAAGACTTACACGTCTCGGATGGATGAATGGATGGATGATTTTTGACTAAAAATATCTTATTTTACCACAGAATAATGTTTACTACCCAACTAATTATAGTGAGGTATTTTTTAGAGTCTTGTGATCAATAACTGCAAGAGAAGTGAAAGGAACTCCGATCTTTGATGTAACACGTTCTTTTAATATTAAATTACTCTGCAATGTAGAATTCTGTAAAAGTATGAGGAAAACGATTGAAAGATGTTTAACAGTTTATTTACCAGGCTGATGAAAAATGTTCAAAATGGAGAGTCGAGGACAGCCACATAGAAGCAGGAAGACAGAATGAGGGGCATATTTGAGAAGATTTCACTAGCATCTGAGTGAGTTCGGATTTTTTCATCTGTATGGCGCTCCGATCTTGGGGGCATCGGAGGGTGGGCTGATTTGTTGGATAATAACATACAAGAAAGTTACCTGCATCAGACACAGGATAAGAGCCACTGTACAGGTTACCACTCAGGTGAAGAAGGATCAGCAGCCTGCTCGTTTTATTCTTGTAGGTAACCCTGCTCAGCTCTGCCACCTAGGAGGAACCTGTTTTTCTTTTGTTTTTTTACTGGCTTTTCAAGATCCACCACACAGACACTGGTTCAGTGTTATTGCCTGAGCTTCTTTTCTTTGTTTTATTGTTCAAGTCCTGGTCCTGTCTGGTACAGATCTGATGGCTTAGGCAAACAAGTATAATGGGTTTGGGTTCCTTTCTGTCTTATGGCATATTTTCTGGTGTAGTATCACATTGCAGATTTTATTCTATGCTGCTGTGAAAGACTCAATAGGCAAATAAGAGAATAAGGAATTGTAAGGAGTGTTATATTGTATAGACAAAAAAATCCAAGGTCAAATGGCAGCATGATGGCCAAATTATGACACCTGCGGATCTCAAAATTTTTCTGGTGATGCTATCAGCTACATCAAACAAGCATCCACCCAATGTTTTGACAACCACTCATGTTGTAAACTTGCTGTACCACTACATTTCACTGCTCTCATGGGCACTAAACATCATCGTCCTATAACATTTGTCTCTGATGTTTAACTTTTTTTGTTTGTGTATTTGAACTTGTTATAAGGTTTGAATATGTTTTTTTTATTTTTATTTGATGTGTAATGTAAATTATGACAATTTAGTTCTCACAATGTGTATTATTTAAATCCAGAAGGCCTGTTTATGTCAATGGCCTTTCAGCTGGTGGCTTTCCATGCAGCTTTTCTGATAAAAACATAATTAATTATACACTAACGTGAGTTTTGACATTCATTTTTAGAATACCCTGATGTCATTTATACTACTTTATGTCAAGAGGAAGAAGGCCGTTTACTAATTAGTGGATTTGCTGTATTACTTCTCATTGAATTATGAGATAATGCAGAACGAACACCACAGTCCTAATAAAAGGGTGGATTATTGTGGAAAATTGCCCCTGACAACAGGCATTGTAATCTCTCTTCTTTCTGTGTTAGGTAGTGCAGCTTGAGGAACTGCTGGCAGTCCGCCACTCGGTGTTTGTGATTGGGAACGCAGGCACTGGCAAAAGTCAGGTGATGAGATCGCTCCAGCGGACCTATCAGAACATGAAGCGTCGACCCGTGTGGGCAGACCTCAACCCAAAGGCCGTGACCAATGACGAGCTCTTTGGAATCATCAACCCAGCAACCAGAGAGTGGAGAGATGGTGATTACCATGTCCTTCAGAAAGAGAATTTGATTAGCACAAAGTGTTTAATGACGTGCCTTGAATAGCCTGAATGTGAACTCATATTCTCACAGGGCTCTTCTCCAACATAATGCGTGAACTGGCTAACATTAGTCACAGTGGGCCTAAGTGGATTGTTCTGGATGGAGACATCGATCCAATGTGGATTGAGTCACTCAACACAGTTATGGATGACAACAAGGTGCCAAAAAAAAGTGTTTGTATCTGTTTGTAAAGCCTGAATTTTCTCTTTTGTATCAAAACAAAAAAAGGGTGTTGACTCATCAGCAATGTAGACAACTACTTGTTTTGATGGGATCTAATAATAGGCAGATTTTCTTTCTGCTGTTTGAAATAAGCTCTTCTCTTCTTTTTAGGTGCTGACTCTGGCCAGTAATGAGCGCATTCCTCTGAACCCTACCATGAGGCTGGTGTTTGAGATTAGCCACCTTCGCACTGCTACTCCTGCTACTGTATCTAGGGCAGGTACATCAATTTATGAACACCTCTCCTTTTAGCCTTCTCTGTTGAATGTGCTATTGAGTCTAAAAGATGATTAGCTGAAAATACTGTGCCTTACAAAATTGTTATTATTCTTGAAACATTCCACATGTCACTATATGCCCTAGTTTGTGTTCGGACAGGAAATTGGCACAGAGTAAATTGGAAGCCTTGTCTACCACCACACTGCACTTTACCCTGACTATTCTATTTCATTTGGATAATTTACATTTTGATGATTATATTTGGAGGACTTGCAGGATGAGCCAACACAAGCAATTGTATTTCACAGTTGTACACCAAATGGTTTTCTGTCTTATAAAATCACACTAATAAATGTGATGATGTGTAAAAACAGAAGTCATACTCTTTCAAGGCACTGTATGTCTATCTGTATTCTTTAATCACAACATGGGGCAAAGTGGAATCTTGCTTCCTACTCCATCCAGGCATTCTGTACATAAATCCAGCAGACCTTGGTTGGAGCCCACAGGTGTCCAGCTGGATCGACAGGAGGGAGGTCCAATCCGAGAAGGCAAACCTGACCATCTTATTTGACAAATATCTTCCCTCCTGCTTGGATGCCCTCAAAACAAGGTAGGTTTTCGTGGCTGAGATGGGAAGTGCTTGCTGTCATGCTGTCTGTTGACACAGGAGATTCCTAGGAAGGGGGGGGGGCTGCCTCTTTGAGTGGGTGTGTGAAACAGAGGGGGGAAGCGGGAGATGACTCAGAAGAACTGGATGTGATCATGCATTATGTACCAGAACCATTTGAATCCTCTGACACCTCCATCATCATTGCTGCTGGAGAAACAACAGTAAGCAGGGGAGGGATTAATGCATTGTACTCACAACAATTTATAAATATGCAACACAGCTCATAAATTTATGATTTGGTGTGTTGGAAGTACATGATTAAAATTCTTGGGTTCACAGAGCTTTTGTTCGTTTTGTGTGATTAGTGTCTGTCTGTGATCAAATAAAGAAAAAAGATAACTTGATACAGATCTTCTCAAGTGTTCAAACTAAAGTTGTGTGTGACTTTTAGCAGAATCTAGGGATTTTCAATCATGTTTTAACATCCTGCTTTTGTGATATTGAAAATACAGGTACTGGATGCTTTTCAAAAAGCAATACTGGGTTTTAACTTGACAAGGCCTTTTCACTTTTGGTTTATGATCGGCAGTATAAACTAAACTTGTTGTTGGAGTTAGGCAGTAAACCAGCAATAAACATTACCAAAGTGCAAATTATTCAGCTGTAGTAGAAAATTAACTTTCACTTAATTTAAAAAGTAAAATGGTTCTAATTCTAGTAACTATCAAGGTTTAACCCTGACATGAGCTGAATTACCATGCTTGTCTCCAAAATAAAACAAAGCTTACTTCATCATTGACTGAGAAAGTGTCAGTTTGGAAGAAAACTCTTATACCTTAGAACACTGTAACCACTGGTTAGCATGGTGGATAGGTTTATGTTGGTGGGATGATTTTCTAATGGTAAACCAGTAGATAATGCTATGTTCTGGATGGAGAAGGTCCAGTCCAGTACCTTAAGCCTTCAGCTTTAACTAAAATTCTTTTTGGCATAGTTTTAAAAGTACTAAACAAGTGTTTTGGTGATTTTGACCAAAATTACACATAAAAAAAACACATTAAACCAATTCAGCAAACCTTTGAATCTTACTGAAAGTCAGTAATCAAATCGCTTGTCAAAATTTTCAAGGAACTTTTTGATTGCTTCCAAAAGTGTGTGTTATTGAAACTTTCCAAAGGGGCTTTTACCTAAACATCTATCAGCTTGTATGTAAGAAAATTGTAGCTGTTTGTTGTATCCCCACTTTACCCAGAAAACCTTAAAAGTAAAGGTCTTCCAAATTTGTTTGACTGCTATTGTACACATGAAAAATTAATGTTGAATGCATCTTTATTTGCTTTGTTTATTTGCAACGCTGTCTGAGGATCAGAGCAAGAGTTTTGATTTCATGACAACATGTCTCTGTCTTTGCTCAGGTTCAAGAAGATCATCCCAATTCCGGAGCAATGTTTAGTGCAAATGCTATGTTACCTGTTGGAGTGTCTTCTGACTCCAGAAAATACACCACCAGACTCAGCCAAAGATCTGTATGAGCTGTATTTTGTCTTTGCTGCAATCTGGGCCTTTGGGGGAGCCCTACTCTGTGATCAGGTACGTTAAAGACTTTCATAGGCTGAAAAAAACGAAAAAAGGTGTAGCATAAGGGTTAATTTTTTTCACTCACAACTCAAAAGAGTTTCTCATAATACTATGTAAGCCTCTTTGGCTTTTATTGTGCTCAACGATGTCTCTGTTTATGAAAAGTAATTTGAATGTTATTTTCCTTTGAAGGAGCAGTATTTTTTTTCCAATAAAGGCAGAGATCTCCATCTGAAAATGACATGGACTGCATTCCCACTCAGATAAAGACAGCCTGGCAGAATTTAAATCAGCAGGAGAGCCATAGCAGACAGTTGCTTAGCAATCCAGTTAGTTCAGTACAGTAAGCATGTCCATCTAAGTTATGGAATAAAACTGATTTCCCCTTGGTACAAATGTACTCCGCTTTATTTTCCCATCAAAGATGCATTTAAATGCTAAGTGGTTTTATTGCCTGGAGAGGCAGTGGTGAATGGAACAGACAGGTATCAAGGGTTGGGAAGAAAGAGAGGAAGGTGGGGAACTGCCAGCCATCAGGTGATGAGACTTCTTCACTGCCTAAATCACATGAATGGATAGGTCTGCCATCTCTCATTTTCTACCCTTCAGCTGCTGTAACTCGATTTACGTATTGGGCCCCTTATTTGTCCTTTGGCTTGTGTTCATACCAGTGTAAATCAAATGCACAGATCCATAGTTGCCATATGGAAAAGAAAAAGATGAGTGGAAGTCATTTTACAGTATTGACCACTTGCCTACCCTCTGTGTTTTCTCTGTGTGTGCTCTGTTTGTCTGCAGCTAGTCGACTACAGAGGGGAGTTCAGCAAATGGTGGGTTGCTGAGTTCAAAACTGTCAAGTTCCCATCCCACGATACTGTGTTCGATTACTACATCGAGGCAGGGAGCAAAAAATTCGAACCATGGTCCAAGATGGTCACCAAGTTTGAGCTGGATCGAGATATACCACTTCAGGTAAATTTCAAACCAGATGGTTTGGTTTACATTATATATACCTCACTGTTTCCACCAATAGCTAGACTGAGCCACCAAAACAGTAATTACATAAAAGTGGTCCTATGACAGTTCCTGAAAATAGTAGTAAAATTGATTGTGGTAAGTGACAAACTTGAATTAGTGCATACTTTGGAAGTGGAAGGAAAATATAAAAAGGTCTAAAAAATTGTAAATACTTGCTAATTAACTCTGATATTCTTATAGAATTCTGGTGCAGCACATTTCTTTCCAAACCCACGGAATTTGTTACAGTAACAGTAATCAAACTGATTTAACGAGGTACCAGGAGTAGATGAGTTTGGGTCCGCTTTCTCCTTCTACTTCAAGTAATCCTGTTCCTTATAGTGGTTTATCTTTTTTTTTACCATTCTCCTGTCCATTACTACTGTTAAATCTCTAAACAGCATTCAAATACCGGTAATTGTCGCCATACATTTGTCTGTGACTGGGTCTTTGAAAAGGCAGTCTTAGCAGAGACACAGTAGAGTAGATTACCTATTCACAGCTATCTACTGGGCCATCCACTGGGACTCAAGAGAAACATGCCCAAAATACTTTCTGAATAAAGGGGACATCCAGAAAAGCCAGCTGACCATTCTCAAGGTGAAGGGTAATGGCTGTGCTCTGAGCTCCTTGTGCATAGCTGTCCTCATCCTATTTCTAAGAGAATGTCCAGATATCCTGCACTTCCACTAGAGAAAGGAACTTTTGTCCAACCTGGAGAGAGTTGGCCAAAGGAATCCAGCACAGCTCTGTGATCTGCAAAAACAGAGATAACATTTCCTGATCCCCAAAACTTCAAAACCTCTCGTCACTGTTTTTGAGTACAATTAGAAATCCTGTCCATACAAGTAAGTAAGCCGACATTAACAAAGGGCAGCCCTTCTGAAGTCCACTTTGCACCACAATTAGGTCTGATTTGGTGTAGCAATGTGAAATCCTACTATTCTGGTATAGAGACGCCCCCCAATGAAGAGCTCTGGACACCATACTACTGTGGCAATGACAAAGGATTCCAACAAGGACACAGTGGGAAGCTTTAGGCTCACAAAACACATGTGGAATGGTAGAGCAAACTAGTCAAGTGTTCTGCTGCTGGGTCAAAAACCACAGTGTTCCCTTCTGAAGCCAGGGTTGACTCTTCTCTCCAGCACATTCATATTACTGGGGGGGCAAGGAGGGTGATCCCCCCATTGTTTAGAACACACTATTGCATCTCCTTTTTTATTAGGGAGAATCACCATCCCAGTGAGTCCAAGGACACTGTTCCAAAGTACCACAGAATGTTGAAGAGGCATGTTGGCCCTACAACATCCAGAGACCTGATACTCAGGTTGGATCTCCTCCACTCCTGAAGTGCCACCATTGAGTAGCTTTTTAAACACTTTGGTAACTTTAGCCTGAGTGATGGAGTAGTTCAACTTTAAGTCTTCAGTTCATTTGTTTATGCTGTGATATAAAGGCATTCTGTTTTTCTCTGTTTTCTCTTTTTTAGACGTTTATAAAAGTGTTTTAATGCTGTTCTCCATGTATTTTTTATTACTCCTGCATGCAGGCATCTCTGGTTCACACCACAGAGACTGTTCGAATACGTTACTTCATTGATCGCCTCCTGGAGCACCGCAGGCCAGTTATGGTGGTTGGGAATGCTGGCACTGGAAAGTCTGTTCTAATTGGGGATAAACTTGGATCACTGGATCCGGAGAAATACATGATCAGAAATGTCCCCTTCAACTATTACACAACGTCTGCAATGCTGCAAGGTAGGTGTAGGTGGAATATTTTATAAATCTGCGGTAAAACACATGATTTACAGTAACTTGAAAAAAGTATTTCAGACCTTTGGACATTTTAACATTTTGTTACATTAGAGTACAGACTTGTTTTTTTGTTTTTTTTTTCATCTAAGAATACTGTATATTCGATAAAGCATAGTGGAAGCAGTGTCATGGTGTGGATCTTTTTGTTCCCAGTTAATTGTACGTACCATATGGTTAGAGGTAACTGAAATATGCCAGGCCAACAGTTTGATGACCGTAACAAGAAAACACGCTACAATTGCGATCGTCAGCAAAGATAAGGCATCTTAAAATGCTTTCCCAAAGCTTTGCTATTAACTCTATTGTACATGTATGGTTTATCCTTACACAAATGTTTCAGACACCTGTTGATGGCTTTAATAACATGACTGAGGTGCAACTTGCTTAGGGACTATTAACTGAATAGTATTAAAGGTATAAGTGTATATTTGAGAGATTAAATTAAAGCCTCATTTAATTAAAATATGTGTTGTATGTGTGTGTAATCATTCCATACTGGATTAATGGTTAAACTAAGCACTTTAGAAGCAAATAAATAAATAAATAAAAATGCTCATGTCCCTGATGAGTTTATTTAAATCTCTGGATTTGTTTGCTGTAATGGTCGATCTGGAAATATACTAAATAAAAAAAATAAAAAAACGTCGGGAAACACAGTTTAACGTGCCATGAAAAACACTAACAAATGCAAACAAGCCAAAAATGAGCAAATGCAAGAAAGGACATGAGCAATCAGATGGTGAACAATATGCAGATATAACATAGGCAGGACTGCATGAAAAACCGGGGTGCAGAAAGAAAAGCAATAACCAAAAGGAAATGAAAGGATTAATGATTAAAGCACAACCTATTCCAAAATACACTATCAAACTAAAACCAGGAATCATAGAATTGTAAATCCCAATCTTTAAATATCATTGATTCCACATAATTTTTATTTAGCAGCAGTTAAAAGTGCTGTTTATTTTTAACAGGGTTAACTGTGACACCAAGTCTGTTTTACTGCCTTAGCTATTGTGTTGCCTCATAAAAATGTACACTCTCAGATTTAGCTGTTCAAACTAAAACATCTAAGATGAATTATATGTATAAAAGTACATTCAGTTTTGTCTACAAATGTGTTATTTATCTGAAGTGTCCAGGGTGTAGTTTAATGAATCATGTTTGAGAAGCTATGAAAGGTAAAGCCAAAAGACAAAAAGAGAAGGGCATTCTAAAAAGTCTTGATCTCCCACGCAGCTGTGCTGGAAAAGCCCCTGGAGAAAAAAGCAGGGCGCAACTACAGCCCTCCTGGCAGCAGAAGACTGATCTACTTCATAGACGACATGAATATGCCGGAGGTAGATGCATATGGCACGGTGCAACCTCACACACTCATCCGCCAACACATGGACTACAACCATTGGTAAGACCAAGTCATTTGCAATTCATAACATGCACATGCAAGCTCCAGTACGCACCAGTGCTTTACTTTTTATAAGGATATTTAAGCTAGTAAATGTCATAATAAAAACAAATTTTACCCTCTTTCATTTATAGGGCTTTATTTATCAAGGTACAGAGATTAACTGGTACTAATGAGCTTTTACATTAGGTCTAACCTAACCAAAACCCACCATACTTTTAATAAGCACAGATAAAAAAGTATATAAAATAAAGAGAACTAACTAAATACTCGTCTATATTCAGTATATTGTAGAGACACTTTTAGCAACTGAAATTTGAAATAGCTGATTTCATGCTTTCCCAATTTTTAAAACCAATCAAATTTAATATGCAGGTTCAGTTCATTAGGGTTGTTCAGAAAAAACTTTTTCAGCTTGACTTTCCCCTCAATTTTCCTCTAATTATCATGAGTCTGAGATTCTTAGGGGAGGCCTGCATAACCTCAGATGGAGCAGGAGGGGATATTGAAATTTTACTAAAAATTGCAGAGCTGGAACACGAGGTGATTTTTTACAGGATGTCAATCACTAAGGGGATTAGTAATAGTAAATCGTTCAGTAGTATGTGAAACGTTAAATATTTTAAATATTCTAAAAATATTGTAAATAATAGGCTCCAACCGGTAAACTCCCAAAAGTCCTTCTTGGTTATTTATATGATTATTTCTGGTCCTGTATGCATAAGCGGGTAAAGCTAATAGATTAATAATAATAGTATTAATTATAATAATGTTTATTTTATATTTATAACAAACAGCATATGTTAGACAAACATACTATATGAGAGTAGAATAATTTGTTTTTAGTCTAAGCCGCTAACAGACAGGAGTCTTAGTACTCTAGAAAACATCTTCCTTTCGGTATTCTGAGAGCTCCCGCATTAGAATCCATATGCTGCAACTTTTATGAGTATCAAAAGTTGTACGTAAAAGCAGGCCTGTGTGATTCCCTGTAAAAAGGATTTTGTTGCTCCTTCCTTTGACACAGTGAGGCCATTCTGAACACGGTTCCAGTGCGTCAGACACTAGCTGACTGGATTAGACACGGTCAGCCCATTAGAGATATGTTTGGAGGATTTCAGGTATGAAATTGAGAGGAAGGAGGTTGCTTCCAAGACACCCCAGCTTAAGTGGGAGCTGAGGCGTCCGTATCAGGAAGAAGCACAGGGGAGAAGTCTGTGTGTGTGATCGGGCGCCTGTTGGTGTTTATGTGCCTCCAAAGCAGTTGAATAATGATTTTTTTTCTCACGGTGTGTGTTCTGCAGGTATGACCGTAATAAGCTGCTTTTGAAAGAAATACACAACGTTCAATATGTTTCCTGCATGAATCCCATGGCTGGCAGCTTCACCATTAATCCCAGGCTGCAGGTAGACAAACACATTGAAGATTTTTTTTCCTAGAACATGATGTACCACTCATTACCCAATAAACTGACGGGGATACATTTGCTTTATTACTGCTTAAACACAAATTATAACCTACAAAATAAAGGAAGTGTTTCATGTTTTTGGTTGCAGAACAAGAGAACAACAGTTCTGTTGGCTAAACATTATTCTGAAAGATATTATCAAGGGCTAACTAATAAACTGATTGTATATCTATGAATTTTCAAATGTCAAAAGGGTATTAACTATTTTATACATGCTCTCTGATATATTTTGAGTCTGCCAGGTATCTATGCCTCAAGTGACTTCTTTAATGCTGAGTAGATGTTTTGAATCCTTGCCACAAAGATTTAAAGCACATCCAAAGACAAAATGGGGGACCCACCATGTATTAGCAAGACGCATCTAATAAACAAAATTGTATGTGTTAGTATGAACAATATTAGTTAGTATTTACAATATCTAATTGTAATTTAATATGTAATTTCTTTACGTCTAACAAAAAAAACAAAAAAAAAATTTGTATGTTGTTGGCCTCCTGTATGTTTAATCGTAAGAGATAAGTATCATTGTCATTATACTTGTGTACAGGGAAATGTTGTTTGGTCCTGTTCACAATATTTAAGAAAAGAAGATTAAATGTTTACATGAACATATAATTAAGAGAAGTGATACTGTAAGGAGAGGAATTTGTCTCAGATGTGAAGAAATTGTAGGAGATATTTAAAGGGAGATTTGCTTGATGTGATGCTGCAGGCATCCCAGTGAGCCTTGCATCTTACTGACGGTGTCACATATCAAAGCGACCAAAATAAAGTCGTTGCAATGGCGACAAAGCAGACAGCAAAGCACAGGCTACATTTGCAATGTTTAATGAAGAGACCATATGATCCTCTCAGAGTAACACTCTTGAGAATAAGAAAGAATAATGTATTTTACCCTTTGAAAGAACACAATGTTATCCTCAGCGGAATCAGGGAGGGAAAGAGCAGGCCGAAGCAATGGCTTGTGTTGTCGTTGACTTTACAGCGATCCCTCATACTGAGCAAGCATGTATAGTATTGACAGTGGAGGGGAACATGGTTCCAGAGAGACCGTGAACATTTTTGAAAACTCTTGGAGATTCTTAATTCGCAATCATGTTTTTATTTTCTCACTTGGGAGGGTGTGATGTACATCAGTAACAAAATGACCAACGTTACACATAATATATGTGTACAAAACAATATCTAGGTAGATGATGATTGGTAATGAGCTACAGGTTCATCTAAAAAAAAGTGAAATTCAAATATGGTGCAGATTTATTATCCATAGAGTGAAATATTTCAGACATATGTTTTGGTTTGTCTTAATTTAGATAAAAAACGCATATTTTAAACAGACATGTCAGCTTCTTTATATCTATGTTCTCTATTTGGAAAGAATTCCCTTTGGCATGAAATCGCCTATTGTTACAACATGGCATGGAAGTGACAATACTGAACTGATTCTTTATGGAGTTCAGTTCAAGACAGTTCTGTAGGTAATCAAGGACTGTAACACCATAGTCACTGAACCAACCTTTGTAGGGCCATGCAGAGACCTTTAGAGGGGCAGGTGTTCAAAGTTAAAAAGGGGCACATGTAGCACGGATTTGAAACAGGATACAGGAACGTACCCTTTCTGTACAGCCAGTTGAATTGTACAAACCCAAATAAAAATTGTATTAGCCTCACACAGCTACTCCTGTTTCTGAATTAACCGCCTCTCTTCACGAAGCGTAACACGATCCTTAAACTGAAGTCTGATGCACATAAAACACAAACACAAATTTACATTTTAAAGCTTTTCACCAAATTGTGCTGTATAGTCATAAAAGTTACAGAATTTGCATGCATATAAGCCTTTATAAGCCTATTTAATTTTTGTGTAAACAAATATGAATTTAAAAAAAAATGTTTTTATTGTTGTGCTTATACTGGAATAATCCGAAACTATGAATATGCATATTGCATAGTTCTAGTGAAACAAAATAGCTTGACAGTAAGATAACACACATCTCTTTAATGTACTTTGCTCATGGCAATAGAAACATACAGTACCAACAATTAAAAATAACCTGATGTACTTTTTCATTATAACGCGCTGTGTGTGTGGATAACTAACTTGTGGCAGGGATGCAACTACTTACTTTCTGACGCAGCTGAAATTTGCTTCTGATTCCAGCTTCTGCTTCGGTAATGACTAAAAGGGTGATTCCACTTAATTTCTCGTTACCTTAAGCACTTTTAATCTGCTTTAGATTTAAACAAAAAAAAAAAAATAGACACTTCCAGCATAGACTAGATTATTCCAAATAAGTATAAGATTGTACTTCTTTCTGTTTACTTTGTTGTATAAGCATTTGTGTTGTATAACAAAAGTCTTTGATTTAAAATATGCTGCTTGAGTTTTGAAAAATGACCACATATAGGCTTATGTAACCAGTTTGGCGATAGATGATGTTAAATATTTACGTGCAGGCGAATAGAACATGTTTTGGTCATGAAGGGATTTTTAAAGTGTACGCTTCAGTGAGGGGAGAAACACATGGGATCCTGTAGGGAATTTACAAAATGCAGCTGAAGTCACACACTTAGCATGTAGAAATTCATATCCTGTCTTATCTCATTCATTTTTACACAGGAGAAATAACTGTTTGGCAGAAGGAAAAATCATTGGACTGACTTTTCTGCTTTGTCATAATAAGCATGGAAGATCAAACTTATCCTGTATTGTTTATTGTCCACCTCTTTCCATAGCGACACTTCTGCATCTTTGCCCTGTGCTTTCCTGGAGCAGAAGCCCTAAGCACCATTTATAGCTCCATCCTGTCTCAGCACCTAAGCAGAGAGGACTTTAGCTCTGCCCTGCAGAGGAGCAGCTCCAGTCTGGTCCAGTTGGCCCTGGCTCTCCATCAACGAGTCTCCTCCACCTTCCTCCCCACAGCGGTCAAGTTCCACTACATGTTTAACCTGCGAGACCTCTCCAACATCTTTCAGGTGACACTTTCACGGACCAAATCCATCAGGGAAGACTGACCTCAGGTTAATCTCCCGTTGTGAATAAGTCAAATGTTTCCACCACCCACACTTCTATTTCAGACAAGGGCATACATACTTTTGACTTAATTCCTTCTTCTTTCACAGCTCTGCCTCGCTGGGCTTCTGTCACTAATTTCTCACTAAATGATTATTGATTTAAAAGGCAGCAGTGAACGCTGGAAATGAGTCTGAAATAAGTGGAACAGAGAATACAATGGATTTGCTTTTCCATGGGTGCATAAATGTATTTAAATGAATATAATATCAGAGTGTTAACGCTCTCAAGGGAAAGGCTTTCGGGGCAATATTTCTGTCAAAATCCTCCACGGTTTTAATGGAGGGCAGGCTCTTTCATTTAACACACTCTGTTGTATAATTAAGGCTTTGAGCCATTCAGCTATAGGAACTTAATTTTTCATTATTCTTTCCAGGATTCTACAGATGAAGCCAACAGTATTAAGTGTATAGGTGTACTGTTAATCTAGTAGGATTGTATATGCTTTCTCTTTGCTCATAAAAGTATAGCTTCTGTGAGTTTTTACCTACCTGGTAATACAGAACTTCTCCATAACTATATTAACGAAGATACAAAATTAGATTCTGTATTGATATTATCAATATTACCTAGTGGTGGACATAGTTGCATGAAAGGTCACCACATGATTTTTGAACGCCATGTTTCAGTTTGTAAAACTTCACATCGCTTTTTACTGTGACATTTTCTAACCGCCTAGTATTGCTGTTAAGTAGGCATAGGTGGGTTTTGCTAAAACAGTTCAAAAAATTAATATAGCTTTATGGGAAATTGCCCACTTATTTTAAACAATATTGGAAATGACTCATTGTCCGCAGAGTGAATGGCAGCCTTATTTCTTCATGCCAGACCGATGGCTACTGTCTATCTCATCCCCATCAACATGTGATTATGTGTATGTATGAACCATGATTGTAGTTTTAAGTGCTTAGCAGATTTCAGACTTGACAAAGCGCTAAAAAAAATGCCGCCCATCTAACACGGCATTTCTAAAAAGAACAGCATCGAAGTGTGATGGTGTGGGCTTGCTCTGCTGCTTTAGCTGTTGGGGAAATTAGCTTAAATAGGCTGACTTGTGAAAAAAAAGGAACCTTCAAAAATGTTATATTGAACACGAGACATAGGGTTTAAAAAGGAATTACTTTTTTCACATAGGACTTGGTTAATTTAAATTGGCCTTTTCCCGATAACAACTTAATTTACTAGCTTAAAAACTGATTTTTGTTTTCACAAAGGTTATTTTTGCTTGATATAAACTTGTATCTCAAAGTACTTAAGTGCAGCAAAAAACACAAAAGAAGAAGAAATCGTGAAGGCGGTAAATACTGTTTTATCATCCTGACATACAGTACTACTTAAAGTGATTGTTAAAGTCAGTTATCAGTCACTGAAAAGTTGTAAGACATCGTTAAACCCTCCAACAGCCTCTTCATATTAACCAATCGGAGGCATTTATTGCAGGTTTAAAGCCTCTGGACAGAAACTTGAAAGCCTTCTTACCATTCGGCAGCTCATGCCCTGAAGACCTCAAGGCTTAGCTTTCAGGGCCTTGATCACACACATCACTGGCTTCAAACAGCTGTGAATCTATGTGCAGACTTTGAAGCCAATGTTTGAAGACAACAGTCAGACCACTTTGACAGTCTTTCTTTGTGTTTTCTTTAATTGGCCCGAGCAGATATTTGGCAACCATGCCAAAAAAAACAGTGTCAAAACTGTCCAGTGGGTCCAGTCCACAAAATGTAGAGACAACTATAAAAAAAGCATCAGTAGCTGAAGTTTTTATTTGTAACTTTTCCGAGCCTTAGCTCCAACAAACAGTTGCAATGAGGCTTCATGAAGCTGCTTCATCAAATCGTTGGTCTTCACCGTCAGATGTGGGAATTTGTAACAAATGGTTGTGAGATGGTGTGTTTTAGGTGGATATTTCCGAAGTTTGTTTAAGCTGAAATAGTTTGGGATTTTTATGTGATATTCTGTTTATCGTGTTGTATTTTTTACTTTTGGAAGCCAACATGAAGTGTTTGTTTGTGATTTACGTTAATGAGGTAAAAAGCTGAGCTAAAAAGAACTCTATGAGGGTCCACTAGTCTTTGTAAAGGTGTTAGCAAATGTGATCCCGTTGAAAATCAGAGCTAAGTATTATTATAAAATTTATTTCGGGGTTTTATATGAAGTAATCATGAGCCCTCGTTTTGTATTTTTCTTATTTAACCTATAAGATTTTTTACTTATACGGCAAAATAAGAAACCCCAGTGTGCAGTAAAAGCTAAACAAATGTGTTTAAAAGAGATAATAGTATTTTTGGGCATTATTATAAAGAAGTTTAGAATTTAAATAGTTTAAAAAATGACCTTCTAATTGTTTACACTGATTCTTGAGTTCATATAGTAAAAAGCTAAAGCTTGACCAGAACTGGGTCATTTAAGCATTGAAGCAAGTTCTTAAAGAGCAGAGAACTGAAATTCCATCACAAAGATTTCAGTTGCTGTTCTCGCTGTAATTTGCACAAACAGCATTTTCAATTTTGGTTAAATAGAAAAGAATATTACACATTTCATTTTTTTATTTGATTTGTGGTTGTATTTGAACCATGTTAATACCTTATAATATTCAGAATATAGTGTTAGAATATATAGAATATTGTATTTGTATATAGAATCTAGAATATTATTCTAAAATCAATGTAAATTTTCTTTTTTTGTGAAGAAGGAAGCATGAGCCATTCTTAGCTACTTTTCTTATTTTACCTATAAGTTGTTTTTCTTTTCGTGCATCATCTTTTTTCTCCTGTTCTCTCTTGCTTTAAGCTTTCAGGGTGATCAGTTAGACCAGTTTATAAGTAGGCATGTTGTGAGTGAAAAGGAGCAAGACAAACAGTTTGGAAACCAACAGGGAATGTTGTCAAAGAACTCTGTTTGCCAATGTTCGTTAACTGCAAAGACCGACGGGCATATCCAACAGCCTGTCTTCTCCACGTCAACCTAAACGAGCTCCTTGATGAGAGTGGTGGGGGTTGCAAGCGAATGGGGAAGACGGAATCAGAATAGAATACACGAGGCTCTTGGTGCAATGAGACCGCAGCCAAACTGTACCGACTGCTCTATATGTCTGTATGATTTTCAGTGGATAGTCAGCTGGGTGCATTTTTCAGTTGTTTGGGCCTCAGAGCAGCTGTCAAGCATAGAGGAAAGCAAGCCCATGGAAACAGACAGCCCTGTACAGAAGATACATGTCGACGCCCACAGCTCTAATCCCTCTTCTCTGAGTTGACTCAGGAGAGAAGTTATCAGGGGAAGATTCTGTGAGATAGTTGACCAAAGTCAGCTGGACGGAAGGTGGAGCAAACTTACTTGTCCTCTTGATTTCTGATGCACTTTTCTATATCTTTACGTGGATAATAGCTAAGATTACATGTATCACAGCTTTACCAAAGCAATAACCTTCCTTGAACACAAAAACAAACTTATAATGCTGTTGATTTATGTAAGAAAACCCATCCAAGTCAAAAAAGTGATAAGATCTTTTTTGAATTGTTCGATGTTTAAACTTTAAAAAGTATGGCTTGCATTTGTGTTTAGCTGCTTTTACTCTTGATAACCCTAAATAAAATCCAGTACAAGTCTGGAATAGCGTCTCTTATGGTAGCTGCATGTTGCAATAGATTTTTCTTAATTGCAATTTCATGTTTTGTGTTTTAAGTTAGGTATCGCAGAACTATCCCCTCTGGTTTCTAAGGCTGTGTAGTTAGAAATATTTTTGACAGCTTATATGTTTCATAACCTTGGTAATAACATATTGTTGTCAGTAGAAATTGAGTTAACATTTTTGACAGTCATGCGATTGTCATACTACAACTACTAAAACCAGCAACCTTTAGTCGGAGGCCTTTTAAGATTCATTGCAGAGGTGAATCAAAAATACTAAAGATAATTTCAACCAACAGTGTCAAAATTCACAAGAACTTGTTAAATATTTGAAAAGATACTTGAACAATATGAGTTAAGACCACATTTAACTTGAGATGACAAAAGAGTTTCTAAGTCAAATAGAATACAGTTTCAGTCAATTTTATTGAATTGAACTGAATTCGCCTAATTTGTAGGTTAGGTCTGATCAGATGAAACCAAAATGTAAACTGAGCCAACATTTGAAACATGTGGCTGAAAAGCAAGCAGGAGAAATTACCTTGAGTATACCATCTTCATGGTAACTGCATCCTGCTGTGTGGGATGTTTGTCTTCTCAAGCGACAAAGGAACTGGTCAGTGTTGGTGGGAAGAAGAGCTCTTGAAGGCTACAAGACTTTAGTCTGGGGCAGATGTTTATCTTCCAGCAAGACAACAGCTCTAATAACCATAGGTGTTATTAAATACCTTAAATTAAATATATTTAAACGTTAAAATAGCGCAATCAAAAGTCAGAACTGAATTCTGAACATATTTGGCGCTCTACCTAATCTTGACTGAGCTGTTGGTATGAGTTATTAATGAACTGTTATTACAGCAAAAGGTTGATTATTTTTATTCCACTTTAATATTATGCTGTATGTTGCATTGGCCAGTTTCATAAAATCACATTGAAATACATAAGAGTTTAGAGAACATGAAAATTTGGCAAGTCTCCTTCAAGACCAGTAAGGTGTTTGCTTTTATTTTGCTCTGCTGTACATGTGCAGGATGTCATGACAGATACCAATAAACACCAAAAGAAAGTAAAAAAGAGCAGATCTATAAACAGTTCAGAGATATTTGACTTTCATAAGTCTCAAAAAGTGTTCATTTAAATCCACATCCATATGCCACATGCACAGCAGACCTCCCATATGCACAATTACACAGTGGATTTAGCAGCCAATTGTCACATTCAGCAGTATAAGAAGGCAGATCAGGTTCAGCTGGCTTACCCCCAAGAGATCTTTCTGTTGATGAGAATAGGTTCTGGTGTGGGAGACACAACACATCTGCTTGACTGTGTCTCATGAGTGAGTCTGGGTTCCTCACTGTTTCCTCTCTTATCCCACGCAGCACCTATTATAAAATGCATAGATAAATGTGTTGAGTTTTTTTCCTGAATACATCATCCATACCTCTGTGGGAAATCAACCACATCACACTGTCCTTGCTAAAGACACATTTGTCATTAATCACCCACTAAACACTTGTCTGTTGATCAACGTGACTTGATTTAAGTGGGAAGACGATGGAAAACAGGGTAGGATCAGGGCTCCAAAACCAAGCTGTTTTTATCAACACACATTGTCAAGTTCTTCAGTCTTCAGACAGTTGAATCCACATTTTAATTCACACTAAAAATTTACTGGATGGACTGAGCTCAAGTAGATTTGTGCTCCCCTGAGGAAAATATGCTCCCCTATGGCATTCCCATGACACTGCCTCATGGTTAAGTGTTTACTTTAATCAGTAGGAGAAATAAATATCTTTGACACCATCAAACACTGACGATGACCTAAGGAAAATGTGTCAGATTCTTTTAATGGCTTCTTGGAGGCAGAGTAAACAGTAAAACAGCTGAGCGTTAAATGTGAACTTTTGGACAATGACTTCAAACAGAGAAAAAGTTGATCCTAAACGAGCATTTTGACTTCATAGCTGCATTTCGATGCAATAATTTAGAGTTTTCAAGCACTTTTTTCCTCTTCACCAAATTACTGAGGCAGGTTTAAAAGAAATACAAGCTACAATGTTGTAGGAAAACATATGTCCAAATTTTTTAGAACAGTTTGTTTACCTTATGAAAGTATAAAGGTGATAAATATCATGTCACCTATGCACTGTATAGCTCATACCGTTGCTACCCACCTGGACAGGTGGACTACAAGTACTTCTCTGAACCTATGGGGACAAATTCCCATTTGAAAGAGGAGAGTGTACTAAGACATCCAGTGATATTCTGCCATTTTACCCTTACAACCTTGTTGCATTTATATTTTACCAGATTTATTTCTTTTCTCACTTTTACTGATATGAGTCTTTGTAAAGGTGTAAAGTTTTGTCTCTTTTTATACTGAGAAAGTTTCTGGTTATAACAAGATACTGCTCAAAGGATGAGTTTCCTAGCTCTACCAGTATGTTCACAGTTTCCTATAAGATTTCATGAAGTTACTGAACCCCACGGTCAGAGAGCCTGGTGAACAGCAGTCTGTTCGGTCTACCACAGGGAAGCTGCGGCTACATTTTAGCTTATCACTCAGTGAATTTGTGTGTGTTTGAATAGGTGAATGAATAATTGCAGTGTAAAGTGCTTTGGACTTGTTAGTAAAAAGCTATTTACCATCAAATTAAATGTGTGTAAAAACTATGTAAAAAGCCCCTTGACCTTTGAGTGTTTTCCTATCAAAAATGTAGGTGAAAATACAATGATCCTAGGTTGTCATGGTATCTGTTAACCCACGTAAAACTAAAATGTTTAATTTAAACAATGATTTATACAATGTCGTAAAAAATATTCCAGTTGTTAAAATGAAGCAGCAGTTCGGTCAGAACTCTCCTGACTAAATCTTTAAATACACTGAAACATAGAACCGGATTTGGTCTGGCATTCAGGCTATGTACAACCTCATCACTCCATGTCCATGTTGTTCAAAATGTCATTGAGTAATATTCTGTTTCTATCAGCCAGTTCACTGTCAGTGCACAGGAATATTTGGGAAATTATCCTATTTATACTCTCAGTTATAAGTTTCTTTAAAAATCCAAATGAACTGCAGAAGTTGGAGACATTAGATGAGGAGCTTTTCCTAGAGAGCTCAGAGTCAAAACTTATCCCGCTTTGGAAACATTTCTATTTAGGAGTCTTGCTGTTTCACGCAGATTCATTTAATTTAAATTAACTTTGTTTCCAATTCAACAGCTGCCCTCTAACCCTGGCCCACTTCACATCCAACAACACATCTCCAGCAGTTGGATGGCACAAAAGTGCTCCCATTATTTCTTTGAGTTTCCCTGTCACACCTCCTAACAACCAGCCCACTCAGAGTATCTAGTGCTTTACCCACAGTAGCATTTTCCTCCTTGTTCTGCTGTAAATGGACCAAATCAGCCTCTGAAATAAAACCCAAAGCCTTATTTCTTTCTGCCTTTTCCGCTCAGGGCATTCTCTTCTGTACCGGCAAGTGTATGAAAACCCCTGCGGACTTGCTGAAAATCTTCGTGCATGAGTCCAGCCGGGTCTACAGGGACAAGTTGGTAGAGGAGCAGGACATCCAGGCCTTTGATAAGCTACAGATGGACACAGTGAAAAAGTTCTATGAGGTGAGAATTTTTCAAAAGTTCAACAGGGGCAGACAAGAGCAAGAAGTGAATCATTAGCCTGCCTGTTCTGTATCTGGAGTTAGACATCAGTGGCTAACACAGAGCGGAGGGGGAAAAACCCGGGGAAAGAGAGAATAGAGTCTGACTCATTTATCCCCACGGACTTAAACAACTAGAAACGAAAAATGTCTTGCATGTTCTTTGGTTGCATTCATTTGTGTTTCTGACTCCATCCATAATCAAATTTTAGTCAAACTCAACAAACCGGTATCACATGTGTTTAGGTCATGTTTGTAGAACAAAGATAAGCTCTTGGGATCACTCCAGTTAAGGAATTACAATGAAGATATAGGGGGAAAATTGGTTGCAAATAAAAATAACATGCAGTGCTGTATATTTTTATCTAACAAAGACAGTTCTCACCTGCAGATCTCACTTTAAAACTCATAACGTGGATAGAGATGTAAATATAGGAGAGAATTTAATGGCAATGACAATTTTGTTTTTAAAGCTTGGATCTTCTTACACCTTTTTTTAAATCACATTTGGAAGTGTCCTTTGGATCTTGGTTGCAGGTTCCATTTGAATTGACCCTTGTGACATGTCAATGTGCCTGGGCACTTATCCCCAAGTTTCCTACCAATGCATATATCATTGGTGTGTGTGGTTTCAGTGTAACGCTCTTTAAGTGGTAACCTTAATTAGAAAGTGCTACACAAGTTAGGTCATGTACCATTCTATAATTAGTCTCCGTGTGTTTCAAAAAGATTTTGTTTCCTTATTTTAACTGCTGGGATTTTCAAAGCCTGCCACGTTTTGCAACTCCAGCTTGATTTATGACAGAGGTTGGAGGCTGAAAAGGGTCAAAGACTTTTTGCTATTGAATGTTCGGTCGTACTGTTGGATAAAAGTAGATTTTTTTAGGATATTAACCAGTTAAAAACTGATTAGTTCCTGTCTGCAGTTTCTCACTGCAGCCTATTTCTCACACATAAGCTTTTTTTCACGCAAAAATCTGTCCTTAAGAGAAAAAATATGTAGCAAAACATTACGTTTTTGGGGCTAGCATAGATGAAAATTAAATGGGTCACCCTCTGCACAGCAGAGACATTTACCTGTGTCCCTGTCCACACTGTTCAGGGCTAACAGCAATGTTCTGCTGGCAGAAGAACTGTGTTGCTCTGACTGTTTACCACCACTGTGTGTCTATGAATCTCCCTGAGGACATGGAGGAGGAGCTGCAGCAGACCCAAAAGATGAACCTGTACTGCCACTTTGCCCAAGGGCCGGGGGAGCCCAGGTACATGGGTGTGGAGTCCTGGAGCAGCCTCAGTAAAATTCTGCTGGATGTTTTGGATAGCTACAATGAGGTCAACGCCACCCTCAACCTGGTGCTGTTTGAAGACGCCATGGCTCATATGTGAGTTTTAAACAACTGAGGGAGTGGACATGATATTTTAATTATTAAATGTTAAAAACTGAAAACCTATGATATAAATAAACTCAGCATTTAGTATAAAACTGCTAAAATGAGTCTGAATCTGGGTGTCATATTAGCAATATTTCGGGTAGAAGTCAAATAATATTTCCACCTCAGCTAATTGATAGCATGCTGAAACTTTGAAGTGTTCTCTCTTAATATTTAAACAGAGCTGAGAAAGATGCAATTTATTTTCATAGAACGTTAGTTTTTATCATTCCCAAAATCACCTATTGGGAGCGAACAAAGTATGCCTCCACATCAGTACAGGTTATTCAAAAAACACTAATATCGTTTTAATTTGATTTTAAAGTTTATATAAAACTCACCTCTATTTTGAAAGTGAAATCTCATCCTTTTATATATTTTTTAAGACTGTTTTTCATCGTGTCTCAATCTACAGGGTTAGGTTATTTAAGTTATTTCTAGAGTCATGCCGCTATATGCTGAGGCTGCTGAAAGACAATCTGACCACTTCTCACTGCTATTTTCTTCCTTTGTCCAATCTACCTAGTTACCGTTATTTCAACCTTGTTAACTTTTTGTTTTCTCTTAGTGTTCTTCTCTCCATAGTAGCTACACCTGGTCTGGTACCTGAGACAGTTGAACATAACTGCCAGTTACAAACTCTCTTTTTTTCAATATCCTCTGGATCGTTTTTAATTTTCTGTCTCTTCAAACCCTCAGTCGGTCGTGGCAGACGGCTGCTTGTACTGAACCAGGTTCTGCTGGAGGTTTCTTCTTATTAAAGGGGAGTTTTTCCTTTCCACTGCCCTACATGTATGCTCGGTATGATTTCTGTAAGGTCAACGAGAACACAAGCTATCGTTTAAGTGGGCTGAGGAGTGAATGATGCAAGGCAATGACTTGATGCAATCTCCTGGGTTTCCTTAGATCACAATTTATTTTTTTTGAAACTCATTTGTTTATGATGTATATATGATTTGAATTAGTTAATTTTTTTGTAAAGTCCCTTGAGCAACATGTGTTGTAAATTGGCGCTGTGTAAAAAAACTGATTCTTAATGTGGTGACAGAATGCTCAAATGAATCATAAGACTTTAGACTTAACTTTAACAGTAAACAAAAACATCCACTCTTGATTTTACCCCGAGGCAAAAGATGTGACCACTGACTCGGTAGACTGGACTTTAGAACTGATTTAAATTTAGTACAAACGGCTTAAAACACTCCTTGAATCCTTAAAAGGGTGTAAAGGCTTAAAAACAGTCTGACCTTCACTTGTACGTAGAAACCAGTAATTTGTGAAACGCCTTCCATATTAGGCTAATTTTTTTTTTAGGTATCGGAAAAATACTAAAATATTAAACCAACTGAAATATAATGTAGTAATCTTTTAAAAGTACAGCAGTTTGAGTCAATACAATGTTCAACAATAATTTTGACTACCTTCAAAAAAATGAAGGTACTCAAAATGAGTCCAATTGTTAAGCTATGTTAGCAAGTTGGTGTGCAAGAAGTTTAAATGTCATCTTATGTATAATCACTGAAAGTAGTTGAAACATTATTTGAAATCCATGAAAATGCAAAACAGCAAAACTACTATCAGGGAAAGATGAAATTTAAATGTCAGCGCAACTGGAAGCATGGGAGCAACTCAGATTTGTAATTGTGTATGTAAAACATGGCAACAGTTAACACTGAGAGGTTTGTTTGTAGCTGCGATGGAATCTGGAGTAATAATGTGATCAGGGCATGTAATAACAATGAAGCGGCTCAAAAGCACTTCTGTTTTATGGGATTGCAATGTTATGGAGTCCAGCTGAGTCTGATCGTATGGTGAAACAAAACACAAAGCAAACCTTCCACTGTTTGCTTTTTTTGTGACTCAGGTGCTGTGTTCAGCCAGTATTCCCTTCCCTACCTTTTCTCTCACCCTTTCCAATCCGTTGATTCCTCCCACCTATAATATCTCCCTCCCCTGAATGTCTGCTCTCTACATGCAGCTGCCGAATAAACCGAATCCTGGAGTCTCCATGGGGCAATGCGCTTCTGGTCGGAGTGGGCGGTAGTGGCAAGCAGAGCCTTACCCGACTGGCTGCCTTCATCTCCAATTTGGAGGTTTTTCAGATCACCTTGAGAGAAAGCTACAGTCTCACAGACCTAAAGGTTAGAAAGGCGTGACTTTATTTATGCCGGAATGTGATCTATGCAATTCTAACACATGGATGTGCTTTGAACGAAAAAACATTGCATTGTAGCTTTAGGTATTAATTTAGGATTTCTGGCCTGCTGGATGGCGAGTCTCTATTTCAGTATTAAGTATTTTGCATCTCACCTGTATTCTCTCAGTAGTGCCCAGTAAGTCTATCATCAACTCTAAATAGCAACATACACAGAGAGAAATATGTTCTGGCAAATCATTTGAAATGCAAATAACGTCCTTAACACACATTAAGGCTATCTATTTATTCCAGCAGGGGGCAAAGCTTACCATAAGAAATATAAGTGCAATTCGTATTAGAATAAAATACTTTTTTATTATGCAATTGTTGTACAAATGTTCATTATGTGAATCTTTTGAACAACTGCAAAATGTTCGTTTTGCACATCTTGTTTTATATCAAATAAATCTTTTTTTTTTTGCTGGATAAAACTGTGCTACAATATAACTATAGTAGAACAACATACAGGGGTTGCTAAAATTTAGCTTTCTTAGAAAAGCAAAAAATATCAAAACAAAAAGTGGGATTTCCAGAATTAGCAGTTTTGCCAAGATCAAAATCCAAATTTATGGATGAAATTTGCTAGATTTATACTAAGATTAAGTCACTCAAAGGTGAACTGTATTTACTTGAGGCAGCTTATTGCAATACATGTTCTTTATGGGTTTTAAACTAAATATTATTATTTGATTGTCTGATAAAGTGCCTTGAGATGACATCTGTTGGAAATTTACGCTATATAAATAAACAGATTCTTGATTCTTAAGTAAACAACATTTTGAAGAATAAAACTTCAGAATTAGGCACTGTCTTTTTATCTCTTACAGTATAGTAAAAGAAAAGGTGTGAAAGGCTTTGGTTGTATAATGACAAAGTTCAAACAGCATGTCTGAATGCCAGATGCTTACGAGTGGAAGAAAAAGCTTTTAACATAAAGTCTGCAGTTCCCCTCTATAACAGCTTCAGTTTCTTATATTTGTTTCTCTTCTGATTCCCCTTCTTTCCCCTTCCCACTCAGACTGACCTGGCATCCCTCTACATTAAAGCTGGTGTTAAGAATGTTGGCACAGTGTTTCTAATGACTGACAGCCAAGTGGCAGATGAGAAGTTCCTTGTTCTGGTCAATGATCTTTTAGCATCTGGTAAGAGTAAGTTTCTCTCTAAGTGCTGCCTCTCATTTAAAAAAATATATATATATTTTTTACATTTTTTTAGTGTAAGAAAAGGCCATAACTCATCTAGATAGAACCTTGTAAAAGAAAAGGCAATAATGCTAAACAATAAACTATGATGAATCAAGTGTTTGTAGTAATTCAGAATTGATTGTAAAAAATATGTTTTATTGTAATGATGTTGTCAGTAGGCTACACATTTCTGCCTGACTTTAAAGAAATACAAAATAACAAATATTTTTAGTCATATAAGGAATAACTTTATTTCATTTCAAGAAACCGTTATCATATGAATTTTTAAAAGCCTTTTTAGGTGTATTGACAGAGCTGGGACAGACAACTGCTCAAAAATAAATAGCAATATTTTACTGCAAATAAAAGATGAAAAATATGGCTGGAAAGCTGGAAACCAGGACCAAGAGAGATCTACACTGTATATCTCAGCAGAATGGCCATCTGCCAGGAAGATGCTTGCAGGCTGTGGTTTTTGGACACAAGCCTTTGCCTTGCAGGTCTTTGTTCTGTCTCTCAAGAATCTCCCTTTCATATACTCCTGTTACTTTTCCAGAAGATGATGTCTTTAACTTAGCTCTAACCTAGTCCTGATTATATTGGTAGACAGAACAGGTTGCAAAACAGGCTCAGCCTTTAGATTCTTGTGAAGTGATAGGCCAATTCTGTAGAGATCTAGATTTAAAGACGTGGTGCCTAATTGCTGCTAGACTTCTTTAGCTCAAATTCTGCAAGATGTGCTCACAGTTAATGCGTTCATCATAAAAACTGGCTAATCTGCTGTTCTGATGATATCTTTGGCTAAATTGCTCATAGACGGAATAAAACCAGAATAAAAAGAAAGGTCTTACTTTGGCTAAATGAAGCGAGAACTGAGAGCAGCTGGACTTATGTTGTGGAATTATGACTAAAACACCTGAGGCTTAATAGGAAGAAGTTTCTTTCACTCATTATATACACTCATATATCCATCTGCACATTCATTAGTCGCTAGGGTGGAGCTGTGACTTAAAGCAGATATCTGTATTAGCATAAGTTCTCTGCATGATCTCCAGCAGTATTCACCTCTATTACCACAGCTAGATTTGATTTAAGAGTCTCTGTGCTCAGTGTCAGCTCAGATCCTGACAAGATGAGAAACTTTTCCAGAGTTTTCAGACAACTAAAGCTCACATTAAGAGGAGGTCTGCAGGCACTGCAATAATGTGATTCATTTTATTCATTCCAGGAGAGATTCCCGACCTGTTCCCAGACGATGAGGTAGAGAACATCATTGGCAGCGTGAGGCCAGAGGTCCGCAGTTCGGGATTGATGGATACGAGAGAAAACTGCTGGAAGTTCTTCATCGACCGTGTTCGCAGGCAGCTCAAGGTGAAGCAGACAGATAGGACAAAAGTGTGGTTGTTTTTTGCTGCTGTGAATTTCTAAAGTAATCATGCAGAAACAAGCGTTCTCAGTGGCTCCCTTCCAGGGGAGAGTTTAGCATTATCTGTGTTGCAGAGCTTCGCCTATGTTTGATCTCCATCCTTTCTTAATATCTTAAAAGCTTGGCACCTCACACTCTAATTTACCATTACTTAATAAAAAAAACTCTCAAACTTAGATAAACATCTGGCTTTATGAAGGAGCTTCTCCCCAGACAATTTTCTTCTCCGACACTTTCAGATGAACTTGAATACATTGGGAGGCAGCGGACGTCATTATAAATCACCAGCATGAGCAGAAAAGCTGCCGTTTAGCTGCAGATAATTTCACCAACGTGTAGTCGCTTTGTTCCCCCTGGGGAGGGAGAGATTCCAGAGGGCTGCTTATCCTGTCATTATTATAGCCTACACCACCGCCTCCCACATCCCCCACTCCACCCCCAGCACAAATCTCTCTAGATTGGGGAGTGAATAAATAAAGAAGGCATTCCCATGGGCAATCTTCTAAAGAGTGGATTTCTGACTGTTTAGTTGTTTGTATTTAAACTTTCCCAGAAATGTTGGCAAGCTTCAATCATTCCATGAAATGTGCTGAGGGTGTGTTTCAGCATGTTTCTCTGTGTGTAGAGCATAAATTGTGAAACGAGGCCACAATTTAACATGCTTTTAGGGTTTTTGATGTATGGCTCCCAGTCTACGAGGACGGATTTGACGGGTCAACATGGGAAAGAATGTGGTAGCAGGAGCCTCAATACTAATTGTCGGCGAATCCCTGTCGCACACCGACAAACATACCCAGAAGAAATGATTCACGTCTTATTCGGACCTAATTTGGTAAACATGCAAACCAGCAATGGTTATGTAAATGATTCAATTGTGTGTGGGTGTGCTCACATACCTACTGGTTAGAACATAGGGCGACTGTGCCATCTGTACACTCCACATGCTGAATTGCACAACATGACCTCCCTTGCAATTCCACAAAATGGATGTGTATTAAACACTATAGTGTGTTGCTAATGTTGTCTAACTTTTCAAGAAAGCATTCTCTGTGATAATCTTTGTTCGAGAGTCTCACTGTCAGATGGTCTGTGAACTGACTGATAATGCCATGTTTCCTTTTGGGATGCCACTAAGTCCCTTACATGTCCATTCTAGTTGTATTGTAGTAGTTCAAAGGGTTCCTGGTAAAAGGGTGAGAAACTTCTGTTAAGAGAGGACAAATAATTTTGCTTGCCATTGCCTAAACTTCTGTTTTATAAACTTGTACCTGATCTTGCAGTTCCTTTTATGAATGGCTCTATAGATCGATTAAATTTTCAATGGAAATCTTCTCCTTATTTCTTCTTTTCCAGTCATATGAAAATAACATAAGGGACAAGAATGACATTTTGTTTGAAGGTTCTCAAAAGCCTTGAAATAAACTCCACATTTGCTACATGCCGCTTTTTTCCTCCTCTTAGCTGCATGATTAAAATCGGCCGTGTCTCTGGGTGTGCCTTCTGCCTGTTTGTTTCTTCAGTTTGAGTTTGTCGAGCATCTGCCTGAGTGTCTCAACAAGCCAGCTGTTAGTCTCCAGCAGTGAAAATCAGTCTGACATATCCCACAGCTCAACACTCCTCTTTAATCCACATACTTGATGGAAGCTTTACTTGCCTAATGATGGAGCTGCAGATAATTAATTCACAGTTCTCCATAACCCCTCTTGACCGTGAAGTCTTAGTGCACCTTTCCTCTCTAAGTCTTCTGTGAATCTCGATAGAGCCACCTGAACGATTCAATGACTGTGAGTGGTTTGTGTATCTGTGTTTGTGTATGAATGTTTTGTTGCTATCCCTCTTAGGTTGCCCTGTGCTTCTCACCAGTCGGCAGTAAACTGAGGGTTCGGAGCAGAAAGTTCCCTGCTTTGGTCACCTGTACAGCAATTGACTGGTTCCATGAGTGGCCACAGGAGGCGCTGGAGTCAGTCAGCTTGAGGTTTCTGCAGGAGGTGGAGAATATTGAAGTGAGACAAACTCCCAGTTTAATATACACATTACACTTAGGGAAAAAGTCACCCATAAAAAAGGAAGTTCTTAATCTAATCTGTGAAGCAGACAATGCTACATTACACGATGCCTTAGGCTAAGGAAATATTGTGCCTTACTGTAAGATACAAAGTCCTCTACTTTATTTTGAAGTAACTTGTGACTCTTACTTCATGTAGCCTCAGGTGAAAACGTCTGTGAGCAGATTCATGGCTTATGTCCACATGAGTGTCAATCAAACATCCAAGGAGTACCTGGCTAATGAGCGCCGTTACAACTACACCACACCAAAGTCCTTTTTGGAGCAGATCAAGCTGTATCGCAGTTTGCTGGGCCAGAGAAGCAAAGAGCTTACCGCCAAGATGGAAAGGTTGGAAAACGGCTTGCAGAAGCTAAGCAGCACATCTGCTCAGGTATGTTCACCTTCAAATTCAGTTGAAACATTAATTCCTACAAATAGATATAAAATTGCTCACAGAGAATGTTGAAATTCTTACAATATTTGACCTACATGCAGACCCTGTAAATTTGAGGGTTTTTCACCCCCAATCCGTCCCACAACCCTCGTGTCAGGGTTACAGAGGACTATGAATCCACTTGTTCCTCACCAATATGCGATACAGTGACAGTTCAATGTTTTGCACATCTGAGAATACAATATAGCCACTTTGGTTTGGACCTCATAACAACCGCTGCTTTTAATCCTCTTATAGGGGAACCGATGTCACAGAGTCGGATAAACTTTTTTCATAAGCATTGTTAGTTAAAATACAGTATTGTAGATTATTTGCTTATTCGATGTCCAGCCACGGCCTTCCTGGACACTACTGTTGCTCAGCTACACCAACACATTTCCAGCCAACGGACAATCTTTAATAGCAACAGAACGTTTTGTTTTAATATTGAAAGTTTTATGTCTGCCTTGGCTCTATTCTCGGTCTTAATTGTTTGTGTGCATCTCTTCTCTTTGCTGGTCCTGTTGGACTTTTCCTTTGTAAACATGGGTTTTACTTTTATTGCTCTTCAAATGAGTTTGGAATTCACCTGCTTGAACCTGCTAATAATCCAGGCTCCATCCCACACCTTTTAATTGCACTAATAATGTCAAGGATTGGAGCTTCAGTGGAAGCAAAACTGAAGTTATTTTATTCAGGCTAAATAATACTTCATCCGACCCACTAATTAGTTTCAGTTAACTGGAGCCATTTATCAAACAGCATGTCACAAATTTAGAGTTATTATGGACTCAAAGTTTGATTGTATTAACCAGATCAGCAGTGTGGTGAAATAAAGCTTCTGCCTGTTAAGGCAAATTGTATAACTGAAGTGAGTATTGGAAAAAACCTGCATTTATCTTACAATGTATTTTATGATGATGTCTCTAAAACATCAAAATCCTCTTGCATGTTCTTAAACAGTTCTGTCTGATTTAATTAATTTCCTGCATATCACAGAATTCATTTTAAAGTTCTTACATAGTCTTAATTGCCTAAACGGTCCACCTATATATTTCTGAGTTCTTCCTGCCTTATGTTTTCTTTTCTTTCTTCAGACCAACTGTTTTGACAAAAACCATGTTGGAGCCTGGTGGATTTTATTTCCTGTTGTGTCTCCCAAACTGAGAAATATGCTGGATTTAAATGTAGTATTAGACATCTTGGCCTTTTGTTTTTAAGTTCTCTTCTAAAATGCCTAGTGTATAAGAACCAACTTCCTGTTTCTTCAAAGCCAAACAAATTATTTTCTCACCACTTATATTAATACTTGTGCTGCTTTGTGCAGCGACAAAAAAAACTTCACAGACAACCAAGGTTGCCATACTACTTTGAATGTATTAAGAATGCCAGTTGTTGCAGTTCAGTGCTATAAATCTGTCTCTTTAATGTGATGTTTGTAAGAAAACTAAACGGTCAATCAACTAAGGAACGTTGCACAGGTGATACTGAAAAAAACAAACACCATTACTGATATACACATAAATATAGTGTATTCGTGTTAAATACAGGATTTCACCGGCTTGCGGGATGGTTGTTGTTTGACTGCCTTGGAATGCACTCAAGCACAATTACTGGAGACGCCATGCTGCACATCTCATGTGAGCATATGGCTTTCCAAAGTTCCAATTTAGTACTTGGCATCCAAGGTACTAGGACATTTCCTATTTAGCCATGCCAATTGCCTAATGGACCCCAGGCTATGACGATGTGGGCTTCTGAAAAAGAACAAAACCTTCCAAATGGAAGATAAATCATATAATTACATTTTTGTAAACTCGTTGTAATTATGACTGAATCATTACATCATCATTATCATTAACTGCCAAAGTTGTCTGTTTTTGCTAGCATAAAAATAGCTTTACTGCTATGCGTTGCAAAATAATCCCACAGCATCAACAGTTAATTTAAAAAATAAAAATAAAAATACAAAGACATGCATGATTCGGAAGTGAATGTAAGACAAAATTTAGTTTCACAATTATGTTGTGCTACCATAATCTTGTTTTACCATGGGGAGGTAGGTTAAGTGAGATGTGCAGAGTCCAAATGTTTTCACTAGTTATGCATTGCTGTCGGGTCGCCATAGTTACTGTGGACTTTTTGCGCCATGCTGAATAATGCTACGAGATGCTCAAAATGTAACATGTCTTAAACCGTAACATGACAGTAGGAAGCTGTTTCGACCAAAAAAAACAACAAAAATAACACTGCTTTAAACTTTTCCCTGGCCTGTCTGCTGTTTCTGCTAGCCCTGTTTAATTACTAATGTTCCAGAACAAGGAGAAAAGTGAGCTCGACAGAAAGGCCTGTTCCACCTGTCAAATTTATATTTGTAAAAAAAAAATAATTGAAAACCATGTATCATCTTCCTCCACAACCATCATGTGCTACTTTCGGTTGGTATATCACATAAACGATTAAAGAAAATAATGGACATTTCTTGTCGTAATTCAAGGGGTGTTAATACTTAATTAAGGGAAATCTTTGCCATCTTGCATCTATGTATACCTTGACAGCACATAGATATGGAAAGCAGTTTGCAACAGAGACAGAAAGATTAATTATGTGAAATTATAATTTGCATAAGGCAATGTTTCCATCTTTAATACCCACACCTGGATCCATTTGTTCTGATTTTTACCATCTCTACTGTTTGCCAGAAGAGATCTATATGAATAATGAAATGCATAGTCTGAGTGTGAAGTAGTCCTAATTATAGTGGGCCCACTATCCTCTGTGAGTTAATGTAGAACCTACACAAACACAGTTTCACTTTGGCATAACACGCATCTCTACTGCTTTGCATAAACAGGCCCACACATTCCCACCCGCACAAAATCACACATGTATAAACACCTTGTCCATAAGTGACGTTGGTGCTGAAATCCGAAGAGTGTCCTGTTTTCTGTTTCCCCATCTCCCATTTACTGCACAATTCATGCGCCACATATATTATATATATAGGGGTTATTATGCTAACCGGGGAGCTTTTTAATTAGAGAGCACACCCTTTACAGCAGAAGGCCAACATTAATGCAGCCTGTATCTGTTAGTGCGTCCACGCCAATATCTGCCCTACTTGAAGTATTGTTATTTAACATTCTGCACAAGAGGAGCCGTTGATCACCAGGGGCTGCCATGGTCATGGTAAACAAAGACCAAGAGGGTTAAGGCAAGCCCTCCATGTGTGTGTCTGTGTGTGTGTAGGGCACTGTGAGGCGTTCTGTATCTGTTTATGAGTCAGAGGCTCCCTTGGGAAGACTTTACTTTATTTATTTTTTCCTCCCCTTTGTGCAAATGCTGTCCTGCCTTTGGCTGCTTTAATTTTGATTTATGTTCCGACTTGCTACACTTACCCCATGCAGCCACAAAAGATGGAATATTCTAAGTTATCAACCGAAAATGAGTCGCAAGAAATTTAAGAAAGGATTAAAGGTACAGCCAGTATGCTTTATCCTTCGCAAGCACTCGTTCTAGCTTTAGATTACATCAACTAAAATTAAGTAATTCACATTCAAATTCAGTGCATAGTTCACACACCTTAAGTTAAAGTACTTCATGTTAATTTATGTAATCTATGCAATTGTGTTTAATGTTGGAAGATGTTATATTTTTTGGCCTATATTTTATGCTTTATTTTACAGTATTAGCAATACTTTTAGCCAACTTCTTTGGTTATTTTACCAATGAAGTTGTATGTCAAAATGTACATTTACTCTCATTAAAAATGGCTGAGTTTACAATAAAGATGCCTGCTTGTATTTATATACACGTACCCACCAGCCATGTAAACTTCATTCACTTTGTTCAATTGCTTGCTATCCAAAACTAGGAAACCACCAATCCAATACTAGCGTTTGATCACATTTGTTCATCTAAACAATATAAGAAAGCTTTGCTGAAGTTCAAAGCAACCATCAGAATATGGAACAAAAGGAATTTTAGTACATGGTTGTGGTTTTAGATGATGTCCTAAACTGCTGTTTATGCAAAAGACGACTCGGTAGACTGGTGTGACATGATGGAAGGGTAACACTTGCTTAAACCTCTGCTCATTCCAACCAAGTTGAAAAATGTCTTCTGTGAAATATTGAGCCTTAAAGATGAGTTTAAGTAGCAGATGACTAAATCCTGTTCGATGGGAACAAGAAACTGAGGCTTCAATTTATGAAGATTCACCAAAATAATTAATGTTGATCTCAATTTCATCTGTGACATTCAGATGGTAGTGTCAGTTTGGGTCAATGGTTAATAGCTCTTATGGTGGTGTAATGGTGTTCGAGATATATTGTTGACTTCACATGCCCTAGTACCAGATTAGCAGAGTCTAAACCACAAAGCGTCCCTGAATATAGTCATTGACATTGAACATTCCTTTATAGTCTATACACCTCACACTCCATCCTGTCCTTACTGGATAGGGTCTTCCATGGGCAATTTACCTGAGTGAGATAAAGAGAAATTTAAAACAGAGAAATCCCCTTTTCCAATACACATATGGTTAAATATTGCTAGTTATACTGTTTTAGTATTTTTATGTATTGTTGTTTTGACCTCTTTACACTTGTTGTTAAAAACAAAAAAGAACTTCTGTTCCCCTTAAGCAAAACAATAGTGGTCCATTCAATTCCCCATTACACTGCGTGGATGACAAAATTGTGGATATTAATTGATGCTGTAAAATTGAATTAACAAATTACTGACAGTAATAGAAAATAAAATAGTAATCCTTTAAGAAGTACTTCATTTACACTCCTAGAATGGTACCATCATTGGGGAACTTAAAAAATCCCATTATAAAAACCCTGGCTGTACTTTTTTCCAGTTGAGGATCCTTGCCAATATTACGTTTATTTCTCTTGATTCTTTTACTCTACTGTTTTAATATGATCCTACATGTACTATGAAACAGATAAAAACTGATAACTGCAAATAAACTCTGGAACGTCCTGTCCTCTCACATCAGAGTCTTTCCATTACTTGATGTTTCTGTTTGATTAAATAGCCACAGACATCCAAACCTCATATAACCTTCTCATTAACTCAAGACCATTGTAAAGAGTGTGACATGGAATTGGCTTCCATTCATGAAAAGCTGTTTCCAAGGCTTACATCACCAAGTGCAACGTGATGCAGTGAATGGTTACATTTTTGGAGATTTATGTTGAAATCTTAATATTAGGAGGTGATTTCAGCACAGTAAGACTCTAATTTGATTTCCCTGTGGTCTAGAATAGAATACAATAGAATATAATGCCTTTTATTGTCATTATGCACATTGTACAACGTTATTGGAGGACGACTACTTTCAGTGCCGTGGAAAATATCAAAAAAATATACATAAAATAAACAATGTATAACAATATAAAAATATATACAGAAAAATAAACACTATCTAGATAAGTAGACATTAATATAGTTAAATAACATGGGAATTCCCAAACCAGTTGCACAAAGCAAGATCTATAAAGAAATAATGGAGGGAGTTAGGAGTTCTAGAGTTTGACCTGTCTGCACAGAAAACCTGCACTTAACCAGACAAAAGACAGCAAAGTTGAAGTTGTTTCTTGGTTGGACTAACGTCATATTAAATTTAATAGATTAGGAATTGAATGCAATCAAATATAAAAGCAGATTTGGCCAAATACCTTTTATAGTTTCATGTACTCTGACAAAGAGATAATGAACATGAACTCATAAGCTCCAAAATAGTTGTTTGTGTGGTATTGTGGTCTCTATTTTGAAAATATGGAGGGAAATACAAAAAATAAAAAAACATTTTTTCTGTATATAGGTATGTGTAGCCGCTCTAATAAAGTGTTGCTGCAAAAGCAGTCGTGGCAGGTCTTTGAAGAGGGTAAGCTTTGGAGGGCTTTACCCTAATATGTTTCCTTGTTTCATGAATGCAGCTGTATATGCAGTTCGAGGCTCTTGGTGAAATCTCAAACTCTGCCGATGAGCTATCTCATGCATGAATGAATGCATATAGTCTGTTGCTGTGGTATCAAATATCTTGCTCTAAGAAACAGTTGTTCCAATTTTACATTTACAGCAGGAGGGACTAGGTGTGGGTTGTCTCATAAAGATGGTCAAGAGCAGTGAGACTTGATTATTTTTTTCTGTTTGGATTCCTGTCTGCAACAACATTGAACCAGCTCAGATGCGCTGAGTTCCACACGTGTCCTCCACCAATTAGTGTGTCCCTGTTTCCCCTGTCCTCCTCCTTCCTTTCACCCCCCGCCCCGACTGCCTATTCATAATGTCGATGGCTCACATGGTGATGGTCTAATATTCAACCGATTTTTTTACATGGAACAGTAGCGAGCCAAAATGGTTGTCTTCCCTCCGGTCTTATTTCCAGTTGGTTATTTAGCTGAAAGACAAGCTGGAAAAACTGTTTGTTTTTATTTCCCCAGTACAGCAATTTTTCAGACAGCGATGCCGAGCCTTATTTGTTTGGGAGTTATAAGGAATTTGTAACAGCTTTAATTTCTCATTATGACCGTCCTTGGTCTTTGTTAGTTTGTGTCAGTGTGAGTTCTTGATCCTAAAGCTCTTATTTTTTTCCCTTACAGAAATCCATGCCATTCATCTTTTCTGTCCTTTATCTGCTTCGACAGGGAAAGATTTTCTCTACAATGGATTAAAGGTCACATGGCACTATCCAGCACGACCCAAAATCTTGTCATCAAACGGTTTAGGGCACTTTATGGGGCTTATTTGTTGCCATTCTCAGTCACAAAATCCTATCCAGGGCTTTGAACAACTAAGATGTTTGGATTTCGGTTAAATGACTTCTGTGCTTTTTTGGCAAGACTATTCTTTACACAAACTAGTAATGATACAATCACAAATAATAAACGATTGGTCCCTCTAAAGCATACCAGACGCTAAATGAGAGAACAGATTCACTTGCTACAATGAGTTACAAGAAGATTGCTATAATACCAAGATAGATAGATCATCTTTTTCTATATTTTATTGATTACCCCCTTTTAATATGAGGTTATACTTAGTCTTCTTATATAAGTAGTGCAAACATTCTACCTGACAGTAGTTCTTTGTCTCCTTTTGACATTACCCCAGTGCTTTTTTTGTTGTTACATGTGTCTGTACCTATTAATCCTGTGTAAATGAAGTCTACGATTTATAACACTAAAGCTAAAGACTGTTTCTACTTTGTCAAGAGAATGTTTAAATCTTTGTTACTGTTACCTTCTTTTTCTACAATATTTCAGCCTAAGAAACCTCAGAAATTGTTCTCTGAGCATTGAGGTATTTAACACACATTTTACAACAGAATTCAGTACATTTCAGTCAAATATCAATAAAAGACAGGTGGTAAACACATATTAATGTTAAAAACTATGAAAACTATAGAACATTACTAAATAAACTAAGACCAATCATTAGCTGAAATGTCAGATATAAACTTGAACTTGTAGTGGGATACTTTTTGTCATGTACATTTAACCCACAATAGGCCCAGTATAGCTTAATAAAACCTAGTAAGACGTTGTCAGCTACCTAAATTGACAGGCTTAGAATAATCATGCTGCTGGTTTTCAGATAACGAGTTAGCTTTCTACTACTGATTTCTTTAATACTTTGAAGAGGTTTAACAAGATTTTGTAAAAGTATGTGATTGTTTTTCCGAGTGTTCTCTGTGTAGATCTTCGTTGGTTCTGTATATTCAGTTCTCATTCTGTTGATATTGTGTTCTCTGTATAATTAGTTTAATGTATTCCCTGTCGGTTTTCCTCCTGTGATCTCCATTTTCCCTGATCATTACCTGTCCGTGTCCCCGTTGTCATCCTCGGTCCTTCATCTTCCGTGTCAATCTCCGGTTAAGTTCCCCTGTTCTTTTCTCTACTGCTTGCCGGTTTCTGTCTGCTGTCTCTCCATGCCTCCTCCTCATCCACTTCTTGTGTTCCGAGATTCCAGTGTTCTACTTATGTAAATAAATGTTCACCGTCATCAGCTCCGTCTTCGTCTCTGCATTTGGGCCCATCGTCATGACAGATTTAAATGGTGCTGTAGCAGTTTAGGTAAAAATGGTCAATTCTCATGAATAGAAGGATGACAGCAGCTTGTATTCAAATCCTGGATGAATCAACACATTTGTTGAGACAGACTTAAAAGATAAGTGGCATTACAACATTGTTTTTTTGCCAACTCTGATAGGTGGATGATCTTAAGGCCAAGCTGGCTGCCCAGCAAGTGGAACTCAAGCAGAAGAATGAAGATGCTGACAAGCTGATTCAAGTAAGAGTGTATTGAATTATATTTCCACTTTTCAGGTTTCAGTGTCTTTTTTGCATTTATGGTTAATTGCATTGACTTGTTGCTTGGACTTTTCTAACAGATTATTTCATCGGTAGTCTGTACTCTTTTATGTTGTAGATTTATCTCCAAAACTGACTAATTATTTGACTTTTCCCCGTGTGCTTTTGTCAGGAGGTTGGGATAGAAACAGAGAAGGTTACAAAGGAGAAGGCTGTGGCTGATGAAGAAGAACAAAAGGTGGTTGCTATTGCTGCAGTGGTCAGTGGCAAGCAGAGAGACTGTGAAGAGGATTTAGCCAAGACTGAACCAGCTCTGCAAGCAGCTCAGGATGCTCTTAACACACTCAATAAAGTCAGTTCCACTGGTAATCTGTACTCTGCCTTGTTTTTCAATTACTCTGTATTTCGTCCCATCAATCTTTATGTAATTTGTCTTTGATTTTAAAACAGGTTTTGTTCTTTGCTCTGTCTGATTTTTAAAATGTTTTTGCAGCTTTAGTACCCTGAATGGTGAGCAAAGATTATTAAATCACAGGGTTTAGACAGGTCTTTACTGGAATAATGTTGTCTTTATGTTCCGTCTACATTTTACTTTATCTTTGCATCCCATGCAGGTTTAAGAGCTAGCTGGGGGATTTTCAGAAACACCCTCTGTGTTTAAAAGGTGCTCTCTGTTCAAACAAGCAGAACAGACAGTTCAATCACTGCTCAGAGCTCTCTCAAGAATCCTTAATTAGAATTCTCTGTTGCTGTCTCAAACTCAGCACAGGTTCTTCTTCCTTTATTCTAATCCCCTCATTTTTTTCTCCTCAGAAGACCAGAAAGATTGTGCAATTTTTTAAAACTCAATTAAACCAATGACTTCCTCATTTTACTTTGGATATTCCCTCTACCCTTTCTTCTTTAGAATAACTTAACTGAGCTGAAGTCGTTTGGTTCTCCAGTGGCCGCAGTGACCAATGTCACTGCAGCAGTCATGGTCCTGACAGCACGTGGAGGCAAAGTTCCAAAGGATCGCAGCTGGAAAGCAGCCAAGGTGATGATGGCCAAGGTTGACTCTTTTCTGGACTCTCTGATCAAATTTGACAAGCAAAACATCCCAGAGGCTTGCCTGAAAGCCATTCGGCCCTACCTGCAGGTGAGTATTCCTTGTTAGTGCCTACTACATGGTGGGTTGTCTGGCACTCTGCTTTAAATCCTACTAATAAATCCTAATTTTAGCAGGCTGTGATTAAAATGACAGTGGCACATTATGGCTGTCAAGAATTAAAATAACAGCCAGAAAAAAATCAAGGAGTAAATTAGGTGTTGCAAATTTTACAGCTGCCCTGATTATGAGGTTCAGTGAAGCAGACACAAGGCATGCCAGGGCAGCAGATAACACTCACATGTCTGTGTCTTCAAAATGTTCATACAAAGTTCTCCTTATCTTTTTCAAAGCACACTTTGTATCAATGCTATGCAAGCATACAGCCATGTAAAAAAAAAAAAACTTTGTACACCCAACAATTGCGTGTTTTTCAAACATATTTGGAAGTGGATATTTGAAATAAATGTGAGAAATACAGAGAAATTGGCTACTAGAGTGTTGGGCGCTTTACCTTTTTAGTATGTTTTGTTTAGTATTTAAAATAAGTTAAATATTTGTTTCTTACTGTAGGTTCTGTTAAATCTCTTTCATTGTATTTTAAAAAAAAACACTTTGACTTTCTAACTTTTCACCTTAACTAAGTATTTCATGTAGCGTCCCAATGTTAAAAAAGTCATGTGAAAAACATGACTTTTTCAATGCAAATGCAGTCTTCCATTGTGACTGTAGCTAATATTAACATTTTAAACAATTTTAATTGGCATATATCTATAGGATTATTGAATATTTTATATGCCATATTTCCTTGACATCTAAACCCCCTTTGGGACGTCCTTTCAATTAATCTGACAGCAGCAGAATGTGGTGAATAAAGTCTTAATGAGCACCTAGTCAGTCTTCCTCCAAATTCCCAGCAGAATTTTAACCAAGTCAGATCTTGTAACATTTAAATGTCACTTTTACCTTATCGCATTTTTGCCCTACATGTATTCATTCCCATTGATTACTTGCAGTGTTCAGGTTTGGCTCACATGTGACATTTTTTTTGCTCTTTACATTATACTTAAAGATATCCAGAGTGCCCAATTTCTGTGTCAGACACTGGAATTAAAGCTCAGCTTAACATTATTTTGTACACTTTGTGTATAGTCTAATCACCTTGTATTTTTTAGTTGTGTTGTAATCACAGAATAAATAAAAAAATTGTCTTACTCTAATTCTACATTTCCAGTTTATAAGGACATCTACTGTTACTTGTCAAACTTTGTATGGATATTACCAGCTTTTCTTTCTTAAATAAAATTTTTTTCTTAAAATGTCTTGTAAAGTGTTCCTTAGAAGGATTATGAATTTTATAACATATTTACAAGGTAAAATTCTTGTAATCGTTATCTGACAAGCAAGCCTTGATCTGAGTTGTTGTGTACATGATAAATTCATTCCCTTTCATGATTTTTCAACCTTTTTGTGCACGTTTTGCCCACTTTTAATTTGTAGTTAGCCAATAAAAAAAATAACCTTTAAAGAACAGTAGGGTAAAGTAAGCAAGGTATTTAATTGTAAACAGTAAGCATTTATATGTGTTGTTCTTAACTCCCACAAGAGAAAATACAAAGCCCATAATTGCAAAAGATTTTTATAAATATCACATAACTCATACAGTATTTAAAATTAAGCATGCATTTTGGGATTTGATTTTTCAAATGGGTTCTTTTTCAAGTTTAAGGCTTGTAATGGTGGTTCCCCTTCTAATCTACCTTGCTAATTGTTCCTTGACAAGACAATGACCTCAGTTTCCTGCTTATGTCCTCATCATAAGCTTGGCTAAACTGTGCAGGCGTTAGTATGCAGGTTGACAAGTTTGAGGGTGCAAGGAGTGTGATAGTCCAATGCCAGATAATCTGCTGTAGGTGAGGAAAAAAGGATGTTGCAGCTTAAGGGAACAATCGAGTGGGGGATAAGTGTTTCTCAAAGCAGATCTTCATTTTTGTGTTAACCCTGAGAGCAGAGAAGCAACAGCAACTGATGCAATATCTAGACAACAATAGCAAAGTTGTTAATCCAGCGAAAATCAAGGTTCTCCTTTAAGCTTTAGTACAGTGATGAGGGTGATGAAGTTCAGCTGCTCAGCAACAGAAGCACATCACCAACAAAGGCTCTCTAGGAATCAAACCTCACAGATAGAGAAAATGAAAAACACACATCAAAAAGCTGAGGCAAACCAGAAGGACAGAAAGAATTAATCAACCTGGGAAGATTTTACAGAAAAAACACAAACAAAACTTTATGTTAAATATGTATCCCCCAGTTTTTTGATATCTCACTGTAGGGTACACATAGTGTAATATATAGTACTCACTGTGATTTTACCAGAACAACCTCTTTATCACTGCCTGCAAGGATGGTAAACTGGTGAGATACCTCACTCATGCAATCAAATAACTACGGGTAGACTGCAGCTCAATCAAGAGAAGGGGTTCTATTGTGGGTAGCTACACTCAAAACTGCATGACCATGTTGGTGGAGTAAGATTCTAAATGTAAAAGGCTACAGTTTTTTGGTGAAGGCCAGCTTGCAGCTCAACAGATCTCTTGGGTGAAATGTAGAGTGAGCATGAGGACCATATGGTGTCTGCAAACCCCTCCTTTAGAGGCCACTGTAATGACCTTCACCAGCTAGTGGGAGGGACACTGTTCGAATGTGGATTAGCCAGTATGTGGTCTAGTCCACCAAACTCTTTGTTGATGTAAATGTGAAGTGTGCAATGTAACCTGACATAACATATGAAGCCATTTGTCCTTAAAAATGCCTGTGTTAAAAATGGTGTGGGATAAAACAACTGCAGTTCAATAGGTGAACTTAGAAGTGTTGGATTCTGGCAAATTAATTCAGCAAACTGGGTACAATCCAGACAAATTGAAAGTGGATTGGTATCCATGCTAAACTGTATTTTTTAAGTTGGAGTTCACACATTGTATACACTTGGTCATGCAGGATAATTTTGAATGGGATAATACCCTTCCAACAATATTGTGTGTTTGACACCAGCAGATGGTGAATAACTAAACTTTTCTAATGTGCTTTACAACTGCTTTAAAAAAGTTGGTCATTTTAATGTCAAATAAACAAGAATCAATGTTGATCCTTGAACCCTTAATTTACAATAAATTCAACACAAATATAAATGCAGAATACAATTAAGATGATGGTTGAATCAATATTCATATACTTTTAGTAATATTTGAAAACCTAACATCGATGTAACATTTAAGTTACCACCCACATTTTTTAAATGTTAGGATTGAACATGGACTCTATATTTCTGCCCAAGCATATGTTTTTGTTTATTGACTCATATTTCGCTATCTGGTAAGTGATAGAGTCTTAAGATCAGCTTGATACAAAGGTTCAAAAGATGCCTGTCATAAGGCATTTAAAATAGTTGAGAGATTCCAAAGAGGTTATATCTATTTAGACACTGGTCTGTGAGCACCCTTTTTAAAACGACAGGCAAGGGGATCCTGTCCCACTAGTGTATTGCTAAATCCAGCATGATAGGCAGAAATTACCACCAGATAAACTTTTACAGTAGAAAAAGCCTTTCCTTTGTGCTCTACTTCCTGAAGAAATATCTGGATGACTCGCATGGAACATGTGAATAGCAGAGTGTGAGTTTGATAACACTGTTCCTCAAACACCGCCCATTTGCATCGATCTACAAACCTTGTTAATGGTACCGTAGAGCTTTGAACTGTCAAACTAACATTAGAGGTCAGCTCAACTGCATCTGAGTTCAGCCGTCTAAGGACCATGCCCAAAGAGCCTGATGATATGGTTGAGGATGAAAAATCTACCCATGTGCCTGTGAAATCCGATCTTTGTGCATTGGTAGCTGTAGCAGTTAAAATTAAACAACTAAAGAATCTTAATCAGTCTATATTTGCTGGCTCAGTAAGAAGCCAAAACAATTGATGACAGTCCGATATCCTTTAGTCTGTTCCAGTTGGGCTAATAAGTACTATTTGAGGATTTGAGGCCACTCATGTCTGAGTCCACTTACCCTGGCACAATGTATAGTGGGGCAGCGTGCATCAATGTTTTCAACTTGTAACTTGTGAGATGTTTGTTTAAAACATCTCTCACAGGTCCCTATGGGTGCCTTGTGCTCCATGACAGGCCTGTGCTCCACGGTTCTTTCTGCCAAGGCCTGACCTGGATTTTGCCTTCCATGCCTGTGGTTAGAGCTATGGTTGTGTCATTTTCATTTCTCCAATTTTTTGTTTTTGACAGTGCCCTTGGCAAGCTGATGTGTGCTTATGAGACTACTAATGTGTGAGCAAGAATGGATAGTTCTTCTTCTTGCCCTGCTGAGCAAAAGTAAAGGGCATCTGATCATCCTGCACTACTGCAAGGTTGAAAAGCTTGCAGTGTTGTAAAGCCTTGAAAGGCTGTGTCTAATGTAGTTGGCAATTTAAGAGCTGGGTTTCTCACTTTTGGATCCGGGCCAGTGGATGGGAGTGACACTGTTTGTGATAGGGTCCTCAAAGGACCTCAAAATTAGTTCTCCTGGACAGACATAATATGAGAACTTATCCATTTTTATTTTTATTTTTGCACCTCAGGCATAGAAACCACATATGAGCAAAATATACATTCAGGGTTGATCGTATATTCATCAATTATGTTTTTTTTTGAGAGGCTTTCCTGGGTGACCATGATTGCTGTCCTCTCCCTGCTGCCTGAACAGCACACATGGTAAGCTGCAGGCATTAGTGACTGACAATGCCAAACTTTTCCTATGTCTCCCCAGGGGTTGTGCCCTCCTTATCCTCCAAGCCCGGTATGGCTGCAGGAATAAGGTGGCTTTAGTGTGATAATAGTATTTGCAACTGTGTTGTAAGTTGAAGTTCAAATTTAAGATTTAGATTTATGACATTCTTTATTTGCTACTCGTCAAGTATGCCAAATAGAAACATAAGAAAAACAATATACGATAAAAAATAAAATAAACATACATAGCAGAATAATATAGCAACTAAATATATAGATTTGACCTGTCCATAAATGTGATTTTTTTTTTGAAAGTGTCATGTTATTATTGCAGTAAAGTGAACATTTGCCTTAGAGAATATTGGTAAGATGTAAACTTGTTGAGAATTATGTGCAAGGTTAACACTGAGGGAGATTGAGGACTCTGATGGAAGTGAGGAAAAATTTGTTCTTTAACCTGGTAGTTTTGCATTTTACACTTCTATACCTTTGGCCTGAAGGCAGAAGTGTAAACAGTCTGTGCTGGGGGTGGGTCGAGTTGACACTGATGTGGACTCCCAGGTATTTAAAGTCGTTCACCCTCTCCACTTCAAGGCCCCTGATGAACAGCGGCTGATGAGGTCTCCTATCCTTCCTCATATCCACCAAGACTTTTCTGTCAGAGGTGATGAATGGAGGTCCTATCTTGAGGGCAGAGTTTGACCTAAGTAAGTCATGGTGATTTTCCGGGTAGCGTACAGGTGGGACGCAATCAGGGACTCTACAGGCAGCAAGAATTAGACACCCTTAATCTTCATGTCCTCAAAATCAAATGCAGAACATCTCTGAACTTGCTTATCACCTGGAAACAGTCTCTCCCAACAGCATGTATCTTCCTCTAAATACTCTGAAAAGAAGAAAATGAGCTGATTTTTGCTCTTTTTTGCCTTAGGTAGACTTTCCCCTGTGGGGCGGTGTTGGTTCAGCCTGTATTGCATAGGTCTTGCAGTTGTATGATATGAGTGTCACATGTCTGGTCTCTTGGCCCGAGAAAAAAAGTTGAGAAAAGTTCTCATCATCTCCCTCAGAGAAAGGTCTGTGGAAAGCTTTTGCTGACCCATCAGAAACTTCCTCTACCCCCTAATGTGGTAATTAGACACTCTAGCGATAAAACTAGCCCCCAGTTTTGTCAGTAGTGGTTCCTTTGCATCCATTTATGTTTTCTGTCTCTTCAAACCCCCAGTCGGTGGAGGCAGATGGTGGGTCGTACTGAGCCAGTGTTCTGCTGGAGGTTTCTTCCAGTTAAGAGACAGTTTTTTCACTCAATTGTCGCTACATGCATGCTCAGTATTATGGATTGCTGTATAGTCAACGACAACACAAGCTATCATTATGGTGTGCTGATTCTGGAGGAGTGAATAATGCAAGGCAATGACTCAATGCAATCTGCTGGGATTCCTTAGATTGAAAAACTTTTTGAACTGATATGTGTATGAGAAATTTATGATTTGAATGGAATGATTTTCTTGTAAAGTGCCTTGAGACAACTTGTGTCTTAAATTGGAACAATATAAATAAACACGTTCTTGATTCTTAACTACAACTCTGGCTGACTGGGAAATTATGGGTAGGGACAAATTGGGCTTTACTTTAATCGTAGCTGGCTGAATGTGTTAGTAGAGGTCGTTGGTTGTAATAATGTACATGCTTGGTAAATTCTACAAAGCAGCCTGCCGTCTGCTGTCATGGGAAATGGCTTGCTTGTACTAAGCCAGGTTGTGCTGGAGGTTTCTACCTGTTAAAGGGGAGTTTTTCCTCTCCACTGTCGCTACATGCATGTTAAGTATGAAGGATTGCTGTAAAGTCAACAACAACTAGTCGTTATCAACTTTGTGTCTTGGCAGTGGAGTCATAGGTTTATAGCATGGTGCTAAAATATTGGTTAAACTGACTCTGTGACACAGTGCCCTGATTAGAATGAGGACATCCTTTCTGTAGGCATCAGCATCACAGCACCAGCCAGTAAAGAAATGGTAGTTTCTGAGGGGAACGTACCTTATACCACTGAGCAAATGCTTCACAAGAAGTTTATTTTTCACAAATTTTAATAATTTTTTCTTTCTAATAAGAGTTGTTCCAACCTTTTTTTAAAACTCTAACCACTTTACTAGCATAGAACTGAAGATCCTCTGATTTACTTTATATTTTAATAAAGTTTAACTTATTGTATCTTTGTACCTAATAGTAAATTTGATTGATGTCTAACAATGACGTTTAAAATATAATTGGCAATGTAAAATTCTAATCTTCTTTAAGATAACGTTTAAATAAATAAAATATCAGTTTCAAAGATGTTTAAACTTTGTGATTCCAATAGTTACACAACTATTATGTTCTACCAACACATGATTCCACATGCGATAAGGTTAATCTTAAATGTCTCCTTAACAGGTCCAATTCTGAGGTATAATTTCAACCTGTAAAGCTGATTTGGCTCTTGTTCCTGGAGTGTAGTTAAATAGGGGACCCATAAAGCTATTTTTGTTCATGCAGATAGTTCTTATTGTGAAAACGCAATTTAAGTCAGATTTACCCATTCACCAATTTCAATAAAATGTACCTTTATGCATTATAAATAAATGTACCTTGTATGTGATAATCCTAATAAATAACTGTTATCCATCCATTTTGGTGCTCTACAGGATCCAGAGTTCCAGCCAGACCTGGTGGCCTCAAAATCTTATGCAGCAGCTGGTTTGTGTTCCTGGGTTCTAAACATTGTAAAGTTCTATGAGGTGTACTGTGAGGTGGAGCCAAAGCGCCAAGCTCTACGCAAGGCCAACTCTGAACTGTCTGCTGCACAGGAGAAGCTAACCGCCATCAAGAGCAAGATCAATGTAAGTTGGATCTTCCTTCTATAAAAAAAATATTAAATAGTAAACCCCAATAATTTCAGTCTCGAAAGTTTTTTTCTGAACGTGACTTCAAACAAAAGAATGCTTTAATATTAACATTTGTGAATCGGTGGTGTGATCCTTGAAGGTATTCTTGTGCAGTTCATATAATAATTCCTATGAATAAATATTTAGAGAGAGCTCTTAAAATTCCTTTAAACTTTAGTTTTGGGCTGTGAGAATTGAATAATCATTCCTGAAAGGTTGGCATCGCTCCCTGATTTGCAAGACATCAGTGAGGATCAACAACTCCATCAAATCATGCAGATATGCAGTATATTAGGAAATCGATGGCACCAGAATAGAATAAAAACAGCCACAGCCTGTGTGAGCTGTAGCAGAAAGTCAGGATATGAATTTTTTTTATCAGTCTTTGAATGACAGTTGACACAAATGTTTCTTCACTAATTATATACCACCAGCTTTCATCAGTACAAAGCTGGTGTGAGTGCTTTAAATGGCTTTTCCTGTTCATTAATCTAAAACCAAATCCATCACTCCCTCCACAACCCCAGCATATAAAAGTGTCTGTAAATATTTGTTGCTCAGTGGTATTTGACATTCAGCCCTTTGGAGGTCCAGAGACCCTTGGTGGAAAGTAAGAGCTATGACAGTGTGGGAGCCGCTTACTTCGAAACCTACAGAGTGCAGAGCATTTGCTGTTAATAAGATCCAGCATGACTTCTGCCTGTCAGTTTTTCAGTTTTTACACAGATTGCTTGAGCAGAGAGTACCTCTCGGCGCCAAGGGGAATTAGCAATCCTTACACTAATCTACTGAATCTTTGTGCTTTTCCACTGATTAATCCAGTTAGTCCTTATTATAATGGCTTCCATATACCAAATTAATCCATAAAAGAGAAGGTTTACCCAAATTTTAACTCCACTTAAAGTTACTTTCATAACCTCTACTTATTTGTGTTTTACTTGTCTTCATCAATAAAGTAACAATTGCCTGATATGTTTTTTTCCTCCTAATCTCCGTATGCATGTATTTTGTCTTTTAAGCTCCTTAATCAGAACCTGGCTAAGCTCACGGCAAGGTTTGAGAAAGCCACTTCGGAAAAAGTCAAGTGCCAACAGGAAGCAGAATCCACGGCTCGCACCATTTCATTGGCCAACCGCCTGGTAAGGAGGAACACTGCATGACATAGCAGGGCACAATCTAACCTTTATCACACTTTACAGACTATTTTTCCTATCTGCTTTACAAATATTGTATGTAGTTCTTTGCAAAGGTATTCACACTCCATTGGTATTGGATTTTGTCATTTTTGAACCACATATACCAACAGTGTACTATATTATTAAAAAATAATAATAAATGAAAAAGATTGGTTTACAATTCACTCAGAAATTAAACTCTGACAGTTTGTCATGCATTTGAATTTATAGCTTATACTAGACATTTTTAATATTGTTTTGAAGATTCCTTTATTAAGGACACAAAAAGGCCCATATGAAAAGTCACTAATTTAAAAACAAGGCTACATGTAGACGTCAACCTGACTGAGATTCATTTGCAGGATGAGCTAATTTACAGATACATGTATAAATAATATGATGTAATACACAGCTACTAAAGCATTACTGAGTAATATGACTTGTACCTGTCCTCATTCCATTTTTATATACCATTATCAGTTTCTGCATATTTCTTTGCTTCCACCAGCTTCACAAGTGAGCAGTTGGTAAAGGAGTTTTAAAAACTGCCACTTTTACTTAGACAGAATCCACTCTGAACTTGCATGCAAGCCTCTCAGCATGTGCATTGTCTATCAATACCCATGTCATCAGCCTTTAAAAAACATGTAAGCTCTTTGATCTAAACTGTTTCATAACAATGTTTTCTGTATATTTAGGTGCACTGTCAATCAATCAACCAACCAATCAATCAGTCAAAATCTTCTTTTGTAGGACTCTACAGAACCAAAGTGGTCTCCATTAGTGCTAATACATTGAACAAGCACAGCTCAGAAAAAATGTCTATCTATTATTAGCTTTAATATTGATGTTTATGACTTACGGATAATTAAAATGAATATTATAAAATAAGCCATTACAAATTTACACAAGGTTCAGTAAAAAGAAAAGTGTGGAATCACAAGGTGCACCAGCAGTCGACGTAACTGCAGCAATAAGAGGATTGTCGAATAAAATACAATTTGGGGGAAATTTAACGAAGAGTGTAAAGAGATAGAAACATCATCTAATGTCACATTCATCATGTCAAGCCCCACCTGAACCAAAGACAACATCAGCAACTCTTGATCTTAGAAGAAAAGGAGCTGCACTTCTAAGTGATAATTTATTTACTATTTTGGTTTTGTCAGAATTCAAAATAAATCCAGACTTTAAATAATTCAGTTTTACTTTCTGAAATTACTGGAAAGGATAATTACATTATTTGACTGAAAATGTTTCCATTTTTTGACTCTAGTTATTGCATAGACCTTACTGCCCATGAAATGCAGTTTCGTGCAGTATTCCTTCCATACAGTGTCATTATGTTTTCCACATTCTTTAAGACAGGACCTTCCCTTAACACAAAGTCACAATTATTAACAATGTTGCTTTGCAGCAGAAAGGTTTGATTCCTTCCTTGAGTCATACAGCACAGTTTGAATATTCCTCTCCTGTTTGGGGGCGCCTGCTATTTTTTTAAACCCCGGCACTTCTTCTATATTATTAAGTAGAAAAGAAAAAGAAAATGGGACAGTCTATTTTACCCATGATGCATCCAATTCATATGAAAGAACTCTCTACTTAAAGCTAGATGATGGAAAATCTCACTTCATTGTGACGCTTAGCCTTGCAACTTCAGGAAGGAAGTTGTTTTTTCACATATATCCAGGATCTTGTTCTTTCAGTCAGGACCAATATCATATGACTATGACCTATATCATATGACTATGAATGACTTATAGCAGACCAACTTGTAGCCTTAACGGCAGTCACTCTAAACACTTTTCAGGTATTGGAGATAGAAACAAAGGCATAATCATTTATGCCGATGACACAAGAGTGATTGCAACAGAACAGAATTAGTTTGTTATAACTAGTCTTATACCTCATGTTCAACCTAATGGGCTCTTGATAAACGTAATCAACGATGATGATCACTTTTAGATATTGAACAAGTCTTGATCTGTTGTTAATATACTTACAAATAAATTGTTTACCATGATAAAAGTTTACTTTAAGACTTAAACTAAAATAGAGAGTTTTGAGTTAACTTTTAACAGATTCATTCATAATGTCAGGTGTCGGTCTAAGTAGCTATAGGGTAAGTACCTATATATATTTAACTTATGTAGTGTCTAGATATGTCAATATGTGATTCCAGATATTTGATAGTGTCGAAATGTCATTGTCTGAGAAGCATTAGTGGGTAAGTCTGAAATCATAATCATTTACACTGAACTACTTTTAAAGTTGTCAACTAAGAGGACTTTTTCTCTTCACGTCTACAGCATATACATTGCACACAATACAGTATTTACCTAAATCCTGCCGCCCTCTAGCTCAGCGTAGAGCCACTGCTGACTACAGCTAAACAAAAAAATGAGTGTTGACAGTGTTAGCATGATAATGTAAATTATTCAGAGAAAGCTTTCAAAAGGCCTGACAGGAGCAACAAAAGAAGGAGAGGTTGTGCTAATATGCTCGTCAGTCCTGAATATCAATGCAAATGCTGCCAGCGTTCCGAAATACACATTGTTTCCGCAGTGGTTGCTGAGCTTACAGTAAACGTGCAAAGGCATCCAGCTTCTAAAGTTTGGGAGATAAGATATTAGCATGAGCTGTATTCATCAGTGGAGGGAAATTGGATCATCGCAGCGGTAAAAAGTGGAGGTGTTAGAACATGAGCTGAGATGTTATAAAGGAGATGAAAATCTAATAAAAAAAGGACTTGGAGGTTGCAAATCATTGCTGTGGTTGGATATCTGTGGGTTGGTGCATCAGCAGCGGCATCCATAGATTAATTTAGGTTTGATTTTCCCAGAATCTCTTTAGGGGGATATGCTGAACAGGGTGAAGTTGCAGTAGGAGAAAAAGACATTTCTTCATTTTCTTCTTTGTGCTTGTATTTCAGGTAGGGGGTCTTGCAGCTGAAAATGTACGATGGGCAGAGGCAATAGAAAACTTTAAGAGACAGGAGAGGACATTGTGTGGGGATATCCTCCTCATCACTGCCTTCATCTCCTACCTGGGCTACTTCACTAAACCCTACAGGCAACATCTGATGGAGAACTGCTGGAGGCCTTACCTGAGTCAGCTGAAGGTGTGTGGATCCCATACATAGATAGTATACAGAACCTGTATTATAAGATCACATCAGCATCAGCAAATACAGACTAATTTTTATTGGGATATTATATTATTAAAAGGAGCAAAGCTAAATTTTGAAGGGATGAATTTGAACTAAAGCAATATCAGTGATTTATTTAATAAATGTAGATTTTTTACACCTGTTCAGAATCTTTTAGTTGGAGACATTTTGTGGGAATTTATTTTAAAGATTGGCAACGAAAGGGTCACAAGTCCTTCTAAATTCTCTGAATTGTGATTATTCAAATATCTGTATGCATTAATCTGCAGCAAAAATGCCAAAGCTACAGTTCTTTTCTGCTAAACAGGTAAAGTCAAAACTTTCAATTTTTTTCTGTGGACCAAATGTTTTTTAAACACGCACCGTAGCATAACTAACAAAAGTCTTTTGGATTAATAAGCTAGATAAATACCTGGTTATTTTCGTGGCATTAGGTTCCCATCCCAGTGACTCCAGAGCTGGTACCTTTGAGCATGCTCACTGATGATGCAGACATCGCTGCGTGGCAGAATGAAGGCCTGCCAGCTGACATCATGTCTACGGAGAATGCTACCATTTTAACCTCTTGCCAGCGCTGGCCCCTCATAGTGGACCCCCAACTACAGGGCATCAAGTGGATCAAAAACAAATATGGTGATCAGCTTCGGGTCATTAGCACTGAAAAGCGGGGGTAAGAGAAACTTTGGGGTGCGCATGGCCATTTAATATTGTGCAAATAATTTATATCAATGAATTCCTGCCCTTTTTGCGCAAAGGTATCTGGATATGGTGGAGAGAGCGCTGGCGGCTGGTGACGTGGTCCTGATAGAAAACCTCGGGGAAACTTCGGATCCTGTTCTTGGACCTTTGTTGGGAAGAGAAACTATCAAGAAGGGCAGGTGATATGAGACGAGCATCTCACTTCTTGGATATATACACAATGTTTGATTTCTTGTACAAAAGTGATTAACAGATATACCTGCAGAAATCAGCAAATGCTGATTCAAGACTATGTGCATGTTTCCCTTTATTTCTTACATTAAAACTAAGTCAGCTATTCAGTTTGCCATTTTAGAAAAGGCAAAAAATATATTTCTAAGTATATTTTCTGTGTACTCTTAGAGCTTAGAGAACGCATAAAACACAGTCGAGTGAGACAGAAAGTGCATTCTCTTTTGGTCTTTACATATTAGGACATAATAAATCTGGCCAATACAAGCCCAGTTCGGAGATTTTTTAAATAAAACCATAAAATATTAAACACATACTTTAGTATACACTGTTATTTTTTATCAAACAAATTCAAAATAAGAAAGCTGTGTGTGGAAAACTAAGTACAACGCATAATTTAATAGATTGGGGAATAGGACGTTTTTTTGACGTTTTCAATCTCTCAATTGATGGTTGACTTTTTTAATCTACGCTGATGCTTTGGTTTGCATTTCTTTAGTATCAAGAATCAATAATCAGTTTATTTATTAGCGGCAATTTACAACAGGTGTCGTCTCAAGGCACTTCACAGAAAATCAATTAAAATCAAAGATACATCATAAACAAATCAATTTGAAAAAGTTTCCAATCTAAGGAACCCCAGCAGATTCATGGAGTCATTGACTGCAGCATTTACTCCTCTGGAATCAGCAGACCACAACAATGGCTTGTGTTGTTATTGACTTTACAGCAATCCCTCATACTGAGCATGCATGTAGCAACAGTGGAGAGGAAAAACAAAATAGCTCTCAGCACAAAATAAAAGGTTTAATTTAGGAATTAATGCGACCTTGATCCTGGGGATGTAGTAAAGCCAGTTCGCTAAAGAAGAGAGAGGTAAGTTGAAATGAGGTTACTGTGGTGATGAGGAAGTAAGTGGAGTCTGCGATGAAGAATACATTTGGTGGGTGTGGTGCGGAGACAGGGGTGAGGGTGGTTCTTAGATGGGAGTTGGAGATGGAGGAAGGTGGATATGTTGTGAATGAGAGCCAAATTGCCAGTAGATAGTTTGTCGTGCTGATCCAGGACCTCAATTCGGTAAAAATTTGAAATCAGCTTGAGGAAGAAGCAAATACAGACAGTTTGGTGGTAGGTTTCCATAAAAAAGAGAAAACAGGGAGATTTTAGTCGTTTGATCTACAGGAAGCACAGATAAACTGAGGGCTTACGTTTTACAATGAGGCTCAACACTCAAACCTCAGAGGAATGGCAGCCAGCTTCTAATAAATGTCTGTAAATGACATAAACGTCACCCTCCTCGGATTCAGCAACTGAAGCCCAGCAGGGACAGTAAAAAACAACAACACAGACACATCACCCCATATTTCTGACATTGCGGTAGTGTACAAATATGTTAATGAACTCTGGTGGTGTAAGATGCTTGAGTTCAGTGGCTTTAAGAAAACAAAATCTAATCCCAAATCATCATCTCTCCACCATCATGATTGACAGTTGGTTGCTGTTTGTGCTTACAGGTAATGTTTTAATAAAAACAGATGATGGTCTTTATTTGTCTTTTACGTACCTTGGAAATAGTCCTTCAAACCGTTAAAATATAGAACTGAAATTGTTTGGATATGGCCTTACAACTATTCCCAGATTGTTTCTTTTGGTGACTGTTGATGTTTTTCTCCTATGGTATTGTTGTACCCAAAAGTCACCTTTCCCCCGGACATGTCCACTTTTGTTATGTCCTGTTCGTGGCACCCATTAGGGATTTAACAATTCATAGAAATGTCAGGTCTTTACTGTTTTTCATTGGACCATTAAGCATGAACTTAAATTGAATGGCGCTTTCACAGAATACTACGGTGATTTGTTTTGTAAAGTACTTCCCGAGAGGCTGCCTTGTGGTTGGTTCTGCAACACACACATACCCAGAGCGGAGTAGACAGTGCAACTTTAAAGTGCTTCACAGATGAACGTCAAACATTTTTTTCACATACTGTTCTGGCTAGAACTAGTTGCAGTGCACTTTGTGCAAAGTTGGCACATAAGTTTCAGCCTGACATAAACATGCTGGAGCTCTCATACTAAAGATTAACTGTATTCATTTTTCTTGTTAAGTTAATATCTATGTGAGACACTTGATTATTTAATTTATTACATTGAAAATGTATTGAGATATTTATTTAAACTGAATTATCTATTAAGGGAGCTATCATTTTGTCGCAGGTTGTTACACTGATGCATAAAAAACACTGAATTGTATCTGAATTGCAACACTATAAAAATATGGTTTCTCCATTGGACCACAAATTCTCAAGGATGGCTTTGACTTTAGTTTAAAAATATATATATATATATCCCCAAAAATCCTTTTTGGGGATATATAATTTTATTTTAATTATTTATTTGCATAAGTGTAGGAAAGATACACACAAGTCTAATCCGTAAAATCATCAATGTATTTATTCTTCTTTTTTATGAACACATGAAGACATAAATGACGTTTGAAAGGGAAAATAGTTTATTCAAAAATGAAGCATCCTTTGGTATCCTGCGTTTTATACTGAAACCCTCAATGATCCAACATTTCAGGTATATTAAGATTGGAGACAAGGAGTGTGAGTACAAACCCAACTTCCGCCTCATCCTGCACACCAAGTTGGCCAACCCTCATTACCAGCCAGAGCTGCAGGCCCAGTGCACGCTGATAAATTTCACAGTGACCAGAGACGGACTGGAGGACCAGTTGCTGGCTGCCGTGGTCAGCATGGAGAGACCTGACCTGGAGCAGCTAAAGGTAAGAAGATTTAGAAAATAAAATATCTGCAATTGTTGAGAGACAATAATATGTTTATGAACTGTGACTGAGGTGTAAATTTGAATGTGAGCAAAAATGAAAGGTGTACATGAACCACTGATCAGTTTTTATCAGACGATAAACAACAATACACGTTATACTGCCTGAGTTTTACTCCTAACATCTCCTCTGAGCAGGTGTAATTAAAAGAAAAAGACAGAGAAGCGAGGGGCCTCTACAAAATGGGCATACCACTCCTGCTTGTCATTATCCATCTTTAACACAACATGTCAGCGAGAAAACGTCTGTCTCGAAACAACACAGGAGGCTGCGAGTCTGGGCTCTTTGATTCAAACACAATCAGCCGGCGCCTTTGATTAACACCTGGTGGATGTCTGATAATTATGAGTCTTACTGTAGGGTGCCTACTTAGGGAAACCGCTCAGCCGTATGCCTGTGTGTGTATGTATCAGTGTGGGTGTGCATGCATTGCATTGTGTAAATTAAAAGTTGTGTGTATTCACATGTCTTGTACATGAATATGGAGTCAACCAGATCCAAATTAAATGTGGGGAAATAATATTCTGAAATAGAAGCTTATTCTGATAACTTTTAATGTCTTTTGCATATACTTTTGAATTTTCTTTTTCTTTTTTGTTTTTACAGTTTTAGCTAAAGATATGTGAGCACACACAAGCATTCAAATAAAATCATCAACAGGCTTAACATACAGCTGTAACAAAATGTTCCCTTAACATATTCTTCATACTGTAGAAGGAAAACCACTTCCTAAATTTCCTTGTCAGTTTTAAAGGTAGAAGAACATAAATGAATGTTTCAGAAAGACTGATCCTCAAATATGAAATAAAAAGCAAGAGCCTATGGAGTGGTCATATGACAGAAAACACCTCGACATAATAGACGAGATAGTTGGTTTACAAAATTTCCTCATTAGAGGAAATAAGAAAACTGCATATGTTGCTCCTTATATAGTCATTGCAATATTTACCCATTTAATCACCATCACAAGATTTGATCAAATATTGTGCACTCCTAGCCAACTTTTCAAACTATCTTTTAGTCTTACTTAGTAAGTTTGTGGTGTTACTATCCAGGTCAGTTTTTTATTGCTTGTTGCTTATTAAAGTGACCCAGAGTCAGACAGAAGGCATTGGTGGCAGAGGGAATCAGTCCGTGATGACTGTGACCTTTGAAAGCGCTTTTGAATGATAGTGACAATATGTTATTCAACTGGTGAAGTGAGTGTGACTAGCTCTGTACACTGTGTACAATAGGGCAGATTTCTAAGCAACTTTAAAAAAGTAATGAGCTGCGCATACTTATACTCATTCACTGTGTGAATGTAAATGCTTGTAATTAGAGAAAACTCTCTTGATCAAAGCTCCAGTGCCTAACGATGCCTCCATGCTTTCTTATCCGCAATCTGCTCGTTTCATGTGAGTTGTTTGAAAATGGATTGGCCAATGGTGCTACTGTATCACGGCAATTAGTCAACACATTGACACACTTTTGCTGCCTTTAAAATGCGACTCTTGTTCGTTGAACGGCAAAAGGGAAGTCAGAAATCCTTCCCTACTTGGAACACGTCTGTCTGCTGGCGATAACATGTAGAGATTGGAGTGGAAGATATAATGGTAATTTTTGGAGGTCTAGCAGATTTACTCTAAGAAAATCAGATTTGCAATTTAATGTTTTTTTCCTACATGCACCCTCATTTTCATTGGTCTTGCTGGACAGTACCTGTAGCTGTGAGGTCATAATCTATCATCAAATCATCGTTTTTGATGAAGGCAGAGATAAAGAGAATAAGGGGAAAAAAGGAAAAATACCGAACATATTTTTAGCCCAGTGTCCTCTCAGCAAAATCCATTGGAGTGAAATATGATTTAATGATGCTTGTTTAATTACCATTTTTCTCAGATCAGATGATTCTGAAATAAAAAAAGATCCGCATCTCGTCCATCATTTTGAATAACAATCAAACTTTGAGGGGGAGTCTGGTTCTAGCCTTTAGAATGAAGCTCGGAATGGCTTGTTTTCGATAAACAACCCAGAGTGATAACAATCATCGCAGTGATAGAGGAGGACAAATTGCCTGTACCTGTTTATATTCTTCCAGTAACTCTGTGCCATAATACCTTTAATGAGGTTTGCGTTGCCGCTCAGGCGTAAGATGATTGCTAGGTGAAAGAGCTCTTGTTCAACCGAGCCTAATAAGATTTAAGAAGCTTAAGATGTCACAATGCATTTTTTCTTAGGTTTGCACAGGGTGAGTGGAGGAGTGGGATCATGGTTGTCTGCAACCTTTTTTCCCCAAAATTACCACATCTGTAACATCATAGTGAACTTGTGCATGTGTATATTATGTGGGTTTAAAGAAACTTATCTTGTACTCAGACCTGCTTCATTAAAGCAAGACGTGTAATGCTCTGCTTCCCAAATTATCCAAGAGGGCCACATCATGGCACCCAGTAATCATTTGGCAAAAGAAATGATAGATGTAATATCTAATTTTAATACCAATTAGGGTGTTCTGCTGACTGGTTAATTGTTTGTTTTTCCGCAAGCTGGGGTAATTACAAGTACAATGTGCCAGAGGACAGCTAATCGTTATAAAACTGACTCATTACTGCATCCATTTGGGAATGTTTTAGTGCCAAAAGCTTTTCCCCCTGAAGTTTAGTCAGTTGAAGCATATAGAAGGTCACAGTTGACTCTTTTCACCACAACAAAAAAAATCACTGTGATCATTTCTGACTCCTGTAGACACATGCTAAATCAGCTCCAATTAAAAATTGTTTAAAAAAGAAACAACAACAACAAACAAAAACAACTTGACTCAACACTCAACTGCAACCTGGTTATTAACAAAAGATTTAGAGCATGTAATATTAACAACCAGGAGGCGCAATCCTTTTATAAATGTGATATCAATTAACTATCAGCCAAGTAAAATGAAATATTGTTGCAAAAGATAGATGTTTTAAATCCTTTCCTCCTTTAGCTTTATGTGATTGCATTGGGGAAAATAGACATTATACTCTCACTTCATCTCCCTCCACAGTTTTATACAGAGTTAAGATCTTCAGACAGATCAGACCATAATCTTCTTCTTGGTTAGCTTCATATTTCTCTTAAAGTCATGCTTTTTTTGCTTTTACGTGTTAGCTGAACCATACCAATTTGTGTGTTGTAGATTATAAAGTTTATCAGCCATTTAAAACTAAACCAACTGGTATTCTAAGATCTTGTCCTTCCCAAATCTTGTGCTTCCCACAAAAGCAGAGGCTTAGTCACACTAGTCTTAATGAAAAATGGCCCTTCACACATATCAGTAAAGTTAGCAACAAAGCTATTAACATACAGCTGTAACAAAATGTTCCCTTAACATATTCTTCATACTCTTCAGCTAATATTACATTGCTCTTCACCCTAATTTTATGATCTTTACTCTAGTTCAGTTGGACTTGCTGATTAAGTCAGTCATGTGCACATAAAGCAGGCAACAAGCCAACCACAGGCAGGAGTTTAATGAAGCCCTTCTGGTTGCAATTATCTAAAACTGCTCTGATATTTTGAATCATAGTGAGACATTTTTAGTACGTTGTTTTAATGTAATATTGGACATTCAGTACATTGAACTGCATGGATATTTTTGGAAGTATATCAACCATTGGATGAGAATTTAAACTCTCCTGTAAAAGCTTAGCTCCTAGAAATTAACGTACAATCATTTAAATGTTGCAGAAGAGGGTTTTAGGGAAATCTCAGAAAAGGCATTATTAAGCAGAAACCGCACAAAAACAAAGGACAAAGCTGGATGAAACAATGGAATACGTTGCCCTGACGACTTTGTTCTCACGATGCCACTCAAATAACATTCTTTGAGAAAAAGTGGACGTTTCTCCACTGACACAGTTGTTTTTAAGCTAGAACAAAGAAAAAAGAGTGTCAGAGTGAACCCTTTCGTAGACAGTCTGCTATGTTAATCCGTATGATGTGACATTCTAAGGTCCACCTCCTGCCAAGTGTTTGTAGTGGCTCATAATTAAAAACATAGTTTTTTGCAAGAGATTAGTCATTATCGACATGGGTAGGTGTGTGGTTCTGTGAGTAGTTCCCCAACAAAGGTCCGTATCCTCCTGGTTCAATCAACAGCCTCCCCACACTGAGGTGAGATGGTAGAAGTTAAAGGTGGGCAAGCAGACATAAGTGAGCTAATCCATCTGCGAGCTCTGCCTTCATCTCTCCTTAAGGCATTGCAGAACTTATTGATCAGTTCTGCCTTTGAGTTGCCCTTCAGTATAATTGTCCTTATATTGACCCAGTCTGTATAATTCCTACCACATCACATTCAAATGACAAGCATGAGAACCCCACTAACACGTTAAAGTTTTTTTACATAAGTGTCTCTTTCTCTCTAAGTCTGACTTGACGAAGGAGCAGAATGGTTTTAAGATCACCCTGAAGACCCTGGAGGACAACTTGCTCTTCCGTTTGTCCTCGGCTTCAGGAAACTTCCTTGGGGACACAGAGCTCGTAGAAAACCTGGAGACAACCAAACACACTGCAGCTGAGATTGGGCAAAAGGTTTGAGATATGATATTATTCATGGGGGAGTATAAAATTGTATAAGATATGAAAGGTATATTTCATTTGATGACAGTACAAAGTTTGGCATTGAACATAGTTTTGAGGCAACAGTTTGGTACGACAGGGAAAACAATTGTAACTCTGATGGACCTGAAATTTCAGCCGGACAAAGAACAGCTACGCAAAGGTATTTAATGACAAATCTTTTTGTTTTGTTTTGTTTTTAATGTGTCCCATCTAGCAGTAGTGAACTAGGTGTTCATGTACCAATGTGACAGCACATTTTACTTTCACAAGTGTGGTATTACACAATTGAAAATTTATTAGAAAGTCTTGAAGATTTTGTCAATTGTATAGTCATGGAGATGGATTTTAAAGGAAAAAGTGGGAGCTAGGTGGAGAAAGAATCAAGAATCAGTTTATTTCTATAGCGCCAATTTACAACATATGTCGTCTCAAGGCACTTTACAAGAAAATCAATTAAAATCAAACATACATCATAAACAAATCAATGTAGAGCCCTGAAAAGATGTTAAGAACGTGGTAATGTTAAATTAGTAGGAATAATTATCTTATTGACCAAGCATTTATTTTATTTAGTATTTAGTTAGAACAATTGATTTGGTTCATGGTTAAATATGTGCTCAAACTACTTTATTTTTTTAATTATTTTATAGATTTCTGCCATGATAATATCCCTTTAAGAAGGACACAAAGTTTGATGGGAGTAAAAAGGTCATGACCTGTGTATAGATACGGAAAGAAAAGACTTAACACGCTGTATTATCGAACCGTGGATTGCGTTTAATAAAGTTGCACGAAAGCAAAAATCCATATGAGCTTTTAGTTCTTTTTAAGGGTGCAACATCAACTAGAAAAACTTTCCAGTCTAAGTAAACCCAGCAGATTGCATCGAGTCATTGACTTGCAGCATTCACTGCTCTGGAGTCAGCAGACCGAAACAATGTCTTGTGTTGTTGTTGACTTTACAGCAATCCCTCATACTGAGCATGCATGTGGCGACAGTGGAGAGGAAAAACTCCCCTTTAACAGGAAGAAACCTCCAGCAGAACCAAGCTCAGTACAAGCAGCCGTCTGCCAATCTCGCAGTGGACAAGCCCCACTATGAATACCCCAACAGAGTCACTCCTAACAAACACACACATGCCCCCAAACACAGATGCCAAGGTCCATCTACCAACAGGGGCACACCCCAGCAAGAGAGCTCTGCCACCAAGAGTTAAACAGTCATAAATGTAGTTAAACGTCATACATAAAAATGTACTTTCTGCAAAGTTTGTCACTTTGATCCTCTGAAATTAAAATTTTGGACAATATTTCTTTAGTTTGAGGTTTTAGCTCGAATGCTGAATTGTCTTTAAGCAGTGTATTTAAACTGTATCTTCTGTCTCCAACATTTTGAGGCCCAAAGGTTTTCTTTTAATGGTCAGAAGATCAGATCTTATTAGCTTTGTCCCCCATATTAGCTAGATGTTTACTAATGGTGTTGATATTTTCTAAGACAACATGTAATGCTTTTATTGTTCCTGTGAGTGGATGAGCTATTGCATATGCAGATGTTAATTTCTAAACATAACTGGACCTTCCTTATATTTAAAAAGAAACTTTCAACGTAATACACATGTTCCATGTAATATTAGAGCTGTTTCGTTAAGTCGGCTCTTCACTGGAGGTGAAAATATATCGTGCACAAATAAATGTGTGTATTTGTTTGCATTTGTGCAGGCTGTCTCTTTTTGTTTGAGCTACTATATCTTTACTGCAGGTAAAAGAAGCAAAGGTGACAGAGGCCAAAATCAATGAAGCTCGGGAGCACTACCGTCCTGCAGCAGCACAGGCTTCCTTATTGTACTTCATAATGAATGATCTCAATAACATCCACCCCATGTATCAGTTCTCACTCAAGGTATGCTCTCTATTGAACCACTATGATTCCTACCTACCTCAAGGGCTCCCAGTGAGGCCCGTCTTTACACTCACCGCTTCTCCCCCAATGCAGCCCCACACTCCATTTGCTCATCATGTTTTATGCTCTTTGGCCTGATTTTATTGTGTTTGTGGCTCCCTAATGTGGTTATGTAGAGCGTAATGTCTCTCATATTGTCAGCCAGCGAGCCTGAAAGAAGGCAGCCTGAGATATGGTTTGCAATCACTCCCAACTTTTTCAGGCAGCTGCCCCCAAACAACTTGTTTCCCGATGTAATCAAATGAAAACACATTCACAGTTTATACACCTTTGACCTTACATGAAATAATGGATCATTTTTACCCTGGTTTTGAGAAAAGCAGAAATCTGATAAACTGATATTGCACCACATTTTACACAGTTCAAGATAAGGCCAATCATCTCACAATACCTCAACATTTGTTTTTGTTATTTCTTTAGCTAGTGAGTAAACAAGTAAAATATTTGGCAAAAATAAGGAATCAATGCTCTTGGAAGATGATTAACTTGTAACTAAAGACAGGCATTATATACAACTATTTTAACTATCACCTAAGCAGTCTTTGTAATATGGATACATTTGCTGGTGGTACATAGACTTCATTCATAAAAATGTACTTCATAAATATTTAGTGTATACTCTGCATTTATTACTCAATCACCCAATCAGTCCATGTTCATTGGCCATTTATTGTCCCCACTGTGCAAAATTGCCTGCAGTATCAATGGCATGATTCTGGACTCTTCTTCCATCATCTACTTATTCTGGCTTGTGGCTGTTGGCTCAACTGGGTTGACAAATGGCACAACTCCAGGCTATTCAATACATCCGACTTTACCTGCCAATGTAGCAAATATTCTGATATTGCAGAGAAGTTTGAGAACCTATTTCCAAACATGCTGTGTGCATCAGATAAGGTCTCCACCTGTAATCAAGTTCAATATAATGCTGGACATCTGCCAATAACACAATGAGGCTTTCACTACTGGAATGCCAGTAAATAATTCTTTAATCAAACACCCAAATATTCCACTTCTAGCTGTTTTACAGATTTTTTTCTAATTTAGAACCTTTTCAATTTGTATTTGTAAAATATTACACGGACTGGGAACAAAAAGGTTTTCTTCGCACACTATTTGCCTGTTTTGATTCTTGAGGGAACCATTGTTTTCTTTGACAGCTCCCATGTTAGGGGCAATCAGTTGTGTCAGTTAGACTTTAGAAACAGTTTGCTAAAGTTTAAACACACTTTATTTTAAGCATAGACCCATCTGTGTAATTACAATTGCGGCAGCTTTTTTGGACAAAATACAAATTATTAAGTACCTTAATATTTGATCTCGGCTTGGTCTTAAAACAACAACAGAATATTAGACATATAATAAAACAGATTTTTTGCATTGACATACTACCTCATTGGTGGTAAGTTTTAAAAGTAAAATCCCTAAAATGAACCCATTCATACCCATTAATTTATTGTACAGATGTTCTTTTCTCTGCTTTAAAAATATGTTCAAACTGTTAAGGCATCTTTTAACTGAAAACCTGACTCTGTTTTTCCTGCTTTTGTGCATTTCTAGGCGTTCGGTGTTGTCTTCCAGAAAGCAGTTCTGAAGGCTGAACCGGATGAGACTCTAAAGCAGCGGGTATACAACCTAATTGACAGCATCACCTTCTCAGTCTTCCAGTACACCACTAGAGGCCTGTTTGAGTGTGACAAGATCACATACATGGCTCAGCTCGTCTTTCAGGTAGGAAAGGTGCTGCTTTCATCTTCTGCATGGTTTGTTTCAAAAACATGCCTGCCATTGAATCAGCTGCTGTCTAAATTTAATCAAGCAGAAAGAAGTTGCGGTTTGTGTGGGAAATACTACATTTCCCTCCTGTTTGTTGTTGTCCCCAGATACTCCTGATGAATAATGAAATAAACCCTGCAGAGCTGGACTTCCTGCTGAGATATCCTGTCCAACCAGATGTGACTTCGCCGGTGGACTTCCTATCTAACAACTCCTGGGGAGGAATCAAGGTACAGAAAAGTCAGAGAAGCTTTATTATTAAAACGTGTTCACAACAGGAATAATCAAATTTGTGTTGTGAAATACAAAGTGCCACAATTAGATATGTTTTTTTCTTACTCTATCAAAGTGTTTCACACTACATTCTGTCATTCACCTATTCACACACCCATTCACATGCTGATGGTGGCAATCTACTACACTATCATTTTTTTAGCTGTTTGTCCGTGTGGGACTTTGAATTGTTGTCTGATTGCTCGTGTGAAGCTTAACTCATTTACTTTCACTAGTGGAGCATTAAGGCTTCCACTACCATGCATCACAAGCATATGGAAATTTATTAGAAATCGCTTTTGTTTTATGTCAAATGTAATGGACACAGAGATGTATTTGAAAGGAAGAAAAAGAAAGAGACAGAGGTGGGGGAATAGGTTTAAACAGGAAGAGGGAGATTACAATAGAGTGGAAAGAGAATGAAACAGGGAATAAAAGAAAACCTAAAATGTTCCTTCTGCACCTGCAGATAGAAAAGGGAAAAAACAGGAGAAAAAATCCCTTAGAAGTGGGAAATTATAACAACAAACAACATATGCAGGTGTAACTTACATTACTTCAAAATGCACAGTACGAGTTACTACAAAATATACAGTATGTAGTCTCAACTGCAGCAACATAGAGTCTGAGAGCACTTGCGCTTAGCGGGTTTGTGTGTGAGCATATCTATGTATATAAGGTTTCCCTTATGATAATGCTCAGCCACAGACATCATAAACAGAATAAAACCAGGCAGGGACATTGCCTGGAAAACCATAATTCTTCATTTTGTGGTGATGATTGGGCAAAATTCCACAATAGAAGAGCCAGCTGGACAATGCCAGAATAACACACATAAAAACCGATCCCACACGGAGATGGGGAAGGGGGGGTTGGGAACCCTAGGATGAAACAACAGGCTCCAATCCCAACCCAACAAACCTCCCATCCCTCACAGACTCCAATTTGAATCCACCTAAATGTAGCCACAGCCTTCTGGCAACCACTACCAGGCTACCCGGAGAAAATATCTTGCCAAAATACACAACAAGAGAGTCTAACAAAGCAGGGGTACAAACAGACAACTGACCATTTACACCATAAACCCCCACCTTCTGAGCCCATTCTGAGTGATGGAGCAAACAATAAAAGTGGTAACTTAAAGGTCAGTGAGTTTTTTGCTACCATTTTGCAAGTCTTTTCATCTAAAAAAAGAAACTGTGGGGAAAAAAAGAAACTGTAAAAAAATACCTTTACCATGGATCTCTCTTCCAAAATGAGCCACCTTTCCCATAAGTGTTGGCAGCAAGTCTCTTCCAACATCTCTCCAATCTTTTGCGAATTCTTTGGGGCCAAATAGTCGTAGATCCTTTACATTGGATTGTTGATCACCATCATCACATGGAAATTAAACTCAACTAAATTAAGCTCTGACTGGCTTTAAATTGGCCATCCATGGACATTTATCAAACTGTTCTTCCTCGATACTCTCTTAAAAATAGATAGCCTCCAGTAGATACTGTTGCTTCACCTAAATCCCTCCTCTGGTAGTTTGGGATTATCCACAGAGTCACTCTGCATCATAACACTGAACAAAACAGTTACAATTTCTCCTGAAGAGAATGCTGTCTTCCTACGCACACTTTCCTTCCCTTGTCAAATCAGTTTAGCAGCAAACTGCACCCTAACAGCAGCATGTCTGTCTGTTCATTTCTTCTGTTCATAAATTTTTCAGCCTGTTCCGCCTTCAATATTAACTTAACCTAAACCCCTCTGTGGGTTCTGAGAGAGCCCTTTCTCGCTGCACTCAGCGCACTGCAGATGTTTAAGGTCCCGGCTAATCAAATTCCGTCACTTGATTTTCTTATCGCAGCAGGAAACATAATCAGTAGGAAAGCTTTAAAGGATGATAAGATCCTGTGATTGCTCGGCTCTCTTGACGATATTAGCAGAGGAGGAATCTCTTGGGACCGAGGGTGTTGTCTTTCTGAACAGGACTAAGAGGTTGCCACCTGCCTGAGATAATTAAACAAGCTAAGTCAGAGTGAAGAACTATTTGCAGATATCCAAGTTGTCTCATCTCCCTTCACCTCACCAACTCTGAGGGTGTGGAGTTATTTTACTTTTTGACGCCCTGTCTTCTGAGTTTCTTGGGTGATTCCTGCTAGTGCATGCAGTGTGAAACATGGCATATTCACTTCCATTGTGTTTGTGTGCCTGTGTGTGTGCGTGTATGTGTGTGTGTGCTTGTCATAAATTGACTACCTGCTCACTGTAACACTGTGACACGGCTGTTTTCCACAGAGGAGATAAGATGTCTCTCAGCTAGGGGCTAACAATGGAACCCCCAGTGTTTCTGCTGTGCTATGCATATTTAGACTTCCGTTGCCCCCATGCTGTTACAAAAGTGACTGTTTACTCAGCGTTTTCTTTTGAATGAATGTTATTTAAATAAGTATAAGAGAAAGATAAGCAATCCTTTTTTTCTGCCCTCTCAATTTTTGAAGTTAGTTCTTTTGCTGAAAAATCTTTCTGAATTGGTTGGAAACTTTCATGTTAATGAAAATAACTTTTAGAATATACTTATTTTCCTGCACTGATATGCATACCCCCTCCTACAAATATAACAGTTCCTGTCCTCCATGGATGAGTTCAAACACCTGGACAGAGACATCCAGGGTTCAGCCAAACGCTGGAAGAAATTTGTTGAGTCTGAGTGTCCGGAGAAAGAGAAATTCCCACAGGACTGGAAGAGCAAAACATCGCTCCAGAGGCTTTGCATGATGAGGACTCTGAGACCTGACCGCATGACATACGCTGTCAGGTGAGCAGTGGGATCATTGTTTCACCTTTGTTCTGTGATCTCTGACCTTGCTATATTTGCACATTCAATTTGCTTGCTATTACTATTTTACACTTTAATAAATATTTATGTATTTATTAACCGCTAAACATATCAGTAACTCATTATAAAAAACCAAAAACTAAATATTCATAAAACCTGATCCCTTAGATTCTAACAGGTAGAGCAGAACGATTGAATGTTTGATTTGACCTTCACTGATAAGGATTATTAATGTATTTTTATGCTATTGAAAGTATAAAAACACATGATCAGGACTACAGAAAAGTCTAAGTAACTCAGTGACCACATCAGATGAACAAATGTAGATTTAGAGGTATTTGGAGCCAGCTAGTTTTGCTTCCACATCTGCACATGCTTTGGACAAAGTGTATGGAATAACATTAAAAAAGTTTTCAGACTTCAAATTAAAATCATTTTAAATAATTCAAAGCTGGACACAAACTTTTGTTCCAGTAGGAAACTAACATCAACAAATAAGCCAGAATTTTTGGGAATGGCTTTAAGAAAAAAGCCTTGACATCAATCCGTTTAAAAATGTGATTTGTAATGTAAACCATTTTAAAGGCAATGCAAGGGAAATTTATTTGCATTGTGCATTTTAAAGTACAAGACAATTCAAAGTGCTTTCAATAAGAATTTGAGGGCACATTAAAAGTAACATTTGGAATACAATTCTAATTTAAAAGCACGACTTGAGCAAAATCAATCGCTGTCACTGGAGGCCAGTCTCACAGCTTCAGGAGCAGCAGAATCAACCTGTTTGGTCTAGATTCTGGGAACCAGTTAGAGACCAGAACACAAGATTCTCAGAAGTTAAAAAGGCTCTAAGACATCAGAGACCCTCTTGGTTTCCGACCATACGGAAACTTGCACTTAAGCAGACCTATATAAAAATGACTCTCAGAAGCACTACATGTTAAATATCAGACGTGTTTTTAAAGCCTGGAATTGTTTTTCCCCTTCCAGCTGTATAGCTATTTTATTAAGAGCTCTTTGCAACAGGTCAACATATGTCAAGAGTTCACATAGTAGAACAAAAATATCTGAATCCGTTTGACTCAGGGACTCAAACTGGGCAGTCTTTGCCATTTTTGCAAACTATTTCTGCTATTTTGATTTGTTTTTGATTTTTTGGTGGATTATGTGTTATGTGCCAACAGAACTCTGGTTCTCTGGGCACAAGTAGATCTTTAGGAATATACTTCAATTTTTCTTACGAATTGAAATACACCCAGTCCAATGACGTCACTTTAGGAGATTCATTCTTTAAAAGGTCAAGCATTTGCCGTCACCCTATATACACAGTTTATAAATCCATAATGGAGCTGCCATAGATTTAAATCCTGCTCATGGAACATTTGCTGAAAATCTCTCCCTTCATCTCTCTGCCTGTTTTCTACTTTCTGTTATTAAATGTCAGCACTGCCAGATAATCTTTAAAAAAAATAACATGAGAGAAGAATAGGGATAATCAAGACTGTAGTACTTGTCTCCATGAATTTAAACAGTATGGCTGTTTCTTTTACGCAGGAAATGTATTGTGCTCTCATTATTGTGAGTTTACAAATATACCAGAACCAAGTTCATTGGAATATCTATTTGCAAATATAAAATCTAAAAACTGTATAAAAGTGAAGCTCCTAATCTTCCTAAGATATAAAAATTCCGATTGTTCAAGGTCTGCACTTGTTTTCAAAGATTAAAACAAAACTTGCTGAAGTGAACTAAGCCATGTTCCCTCCTGTAGAGACTTTGTAGAGGAGAAACTAGGGAGCGAGTTTGTGATGGGAAGATCACTGGACTTTGCCGTCTCCTTTGAAGAGTCCAGTGCAGCTACTCCGATGTTCTTCATCTTGTCTCCTGGAGGGGATCCTTTGAAGGACGTTGAGAAACATGGTAATGTCCTTACTTGAATTCAGCCATTACATTTTACTGTAGAGTTTGTCATGATCTCATGTATGGCCCATTTGTTGTTACTGATTTCATAGAACTTGAATGAAGGCCTTCAGTGCCTTACAAATTGTTCATGTCTTTTAAGTATTTCATATTTAGTTCCAGTACATCTTGCGTTGTTAAAAATTTGGTGTGTTTGATTGCAACAAAATAATAGTTTTTAAGATCAATCTTTTCTCCAAACAAACTAAACCATTTTATTCTCCACAAGATGGGACAAAACCTCCCATAAACCACATCTACCAGCCCCTCCATACTCTTACAGCAGCTGAGGGAGGCTTAAAACTTTAGTATGCAGTGGATGTACACAGATCAACCTCTTTAGCTAAAAAGGCAAAAGTTTGTTTGGGAGATATTTTGCCTTTGCCTTTGCCAAACATACAGGTAAGTCCACAAGATACCGATACAGATGCTTTGAAAAAAGCAATGTGCAAAAATCTTGAGTATGAAAGCTTCTTGATAAGTAAATGAGGGAATGCTCATCATGGCTAACAATAAAATGAGGAGACTACTACACCCACATGGAATATAGTCAGAAACAGAAACCACTGTGAAAAACATTGCATGGACCAGATCTTTGTTTACACTGTGAACAAACTGTTATTGAAGAAGGTCTATAAGTAATTTGTAAGGAAATCTGTTTTTTAAATAAATGTGCCAACTTATTCCAAGGTATGCATTCTTTTAAAACTTCTTCTAAATGTTATTTGTGTCCTGTTGTGTTATAGCGAAAGCAAAACTTTTCCAAATCATTTTCCTAATCAGGTGCTAAATTGACAACTTTTTAATGGTTTTTTAACTGTTATCACAATGTAAACACTGTCATGTGGTAACAGGTTATATATTTTCTTAACTTTACTAAAGTGAACCCTGTGCCTTCAGAAAGATGGCCGGGGTATCAGAAAATAATATGGAGTATGTAGTATTTTCTTAGTAGTTTCTAACTATCTCTTAGTAGTGATGGGAATTCCTGAGAGAATATATTTTAGAGCGTGACAAAAACCTTGTCCTACTGGAAGGTTCAGTCTCTAAAACCCAGAGCTGGGATTTTCCTCATTTAGAAAAACATTTTTTGAAAACCAATTATCATTTCCATTCAGCTTCATAATCATGCACTGCTTTATAATACATGCAATTCCAATGAAAAAAAATACAGTTTGGCAGTGAGACGAAAAGTAAATATGGTTTAAATACTTTTCCAGGGCAGTGTTAGCACACTTGTAGTTTTATTTGTGATTTCCACAGCAAAAGTGTACCAGCCAGGGCAACAGTGATTCCAATACAGTCTCTGCTGTTAAATCAGCCATCCCTGCCAATCCACAGCAGTATCTGGGTAGATTAAGCGGATTATCTAAAAGGTCATAAACATATGAGGCGATAACATCAGTGTATTAGGGGCAGTGGAGAGTAAATGTCACTGGTTTGAGTTACATTCCTGTTTGAATATTATGTATACTCAGTCCTTTGTTCGCATACTGTGTATGGCAGCATGACTTTGGTTTCTCGGACAAAAAATATTCCAAAAGCGGGAGCTTTTGTACTGACCTGGAACAGGGGACCCTCATCACCTGATATCTTTTTAATCAGCTGCCAGACTATTCAGTCGGAGGGCATTTGAAGTCGGCTCCATTAAATATTTAGACAGTAGAAATTTTTCAGCCAACTGTAACAAAGCAATATCCAGAGTGTGTCAGTGTAATTCAGTCCCTTTTACAAATTCACGTGTTTGCAATAAATGTGCTTCATCTCATGTGTCATCTTCCTTGCATTTCTATTTTTATAGCTTAAATAATGTATTAGTTATATGTATTTAATAATGACAGTTAGATGCAATTATTACAGAGAAAGAACTGTAACTTTTGAAATTTGTATTAGAATCTCGCTTTCAGACAGAAACTCGAATACTGTGTGAAATGTAGCTGTCTATCCTAGTCTGATAAGTGAGAGCAATGCTTCTGAAACTCAACAAAAAGAGTGTTGTTATTGATTTATAACAGTTTTTTAAATATATTTTATTCCAGCTGAGGTTGTAAAATCAAAGCTAAAAGTAACCAGTCTGTGTTGCAGAAAAGGCTCATGAGATTAAGCTGCCTGAACAAAAAAACAGCATTTTTTAAATATTATGTAACAATTGGATTTCATCAACTGTATTACGTTTGTTTGATGGGTGATGTGATTTTGTATGCTCTGCAGGGGACAAATGGTAGTTTGAAATAGCCTGAGCCTTGACTTAGTTTCAGATTCAAGACCAAGATCACCCGAAAATAAATTTCTGAAGTTTTAACAAGAAACTTATTTGCAGACCACATGCAGTTTATGCTGCAGCTAGATGTTGGAACTTAATTGAATCAAGAATCAAGAATCAGTTTATTTATATAGCGCCAATTTACAACAGGTGTCGTCTCAAGGCACTTCACAGAAAATCTATTAAAATCAAAGATACATCATAAACAAATCAATTAAAAAAAGTTTCCAATCTAAGGAACCCCAGCAGATTGCATCGAGTCATTGACTTGCAGCATTCACTCCTCTGGAATCAGCAGACAGAAACAATGGCTTGTGTTGTCGTTGACTTTACAGCAATCCCTCATACTGAGCATGCATGGAGCGACTGTGGAGAGGAAAAACTCCCCTTTAACAGGAAGAAACCTCCAGCAGAACCAGGCTCAGTACAAGCAGCCATCTGCCACGACCGACTGGAGGTTTGAAGAGACAGAAAACTAAATTAGAAGCACAGGATACTGAAATAAAAGACTTTATAGAAGCAGTTGTAGAACGTCACTGGAAGCATCTCAGCCCATGTTCTCATCCAAGAAGCTGTCTCAGCTAACAGAACGCCAGGCCAGGTGTGGTTACTATGGGGAGAAGAACACTAAGAGAAAACAAAAGGTTAACAAGGTTGAAATAACGGTAACTAAGTAGATTGGACAAAGGAAGAAAGTAGCAGAGAGAGAAGTGGTCAGATTGTCCTCCAGCAGTATAAGCCTATAGCAGCATAACTATAGAAAAACTTAAATAATTTAACCCTATAGAGTGAGACATGAAGAAGGTAGAGCAAAGGAGAACCGTCTGTCAAGACTGAGTTCCTCCCCCAACTGGATTAGGCTGTCTTCTCTACCTCTTCCTAACTATAAACTTTATCAAACAGGAAGGTTTTAAGCCTAGATTTGAAACTAGACAGGGTGTCTGCCTCACGGACTAAAGCTGGAAGCTGGTTCC